>CM031234.1:163368700-163968700 GCA_018340775.1 Taxus wallichiana var. yunnanensis
TTTAGTGTTACACAAGTCTATCATGGTTATGTCACTTTCCATGTTGTATGAGAAATTTTGTACAAACCTCTATGCTAGTTCAAGCCATGTGAAGATAGACCCATGAGGTAAGTGAGTAAACCATTCCAAGGCTTGTCCTCCTAGACTTTTTGAAAAGAGCCGTATGAGGTAGTTGTCCCTGTAGACCACTTCTTAGCATGTCATATAAAAATATTTCACATGATCGTATGGATCAAATTTCCCTATATACTTGTCAAATTTGGACATGTCAAATTTCTTAGGAAAGGGTTGAAGCAACATGGCCTTATCAAATGGATGGGGACATAACTCTTTATATTGATATCTTTTGCTATTTCCCTCATTATTTTCTTGAAGGCTTGTGAGTGTTGCTTTCATAGATTATAGTTATTGTGAAAGAATTAGTTCTTTAGTGGAGGAAGCTGACATATACACATGACTATATTTTTGTGTGCCTCCCTCTTGGTTTTCTTTGTGAAATCCACTATTTATGTCCTTAGGTTTATCTCAATGGACATTTTTTTTGTTTCTTTTTGTACATGAGATGTCAGTAAAGATAATTGTCGACTAAGGTTCTAAATTTATCGTGGTATAGTGACTTATTCCTCATGAATTTCTTCATCATCTTCATTGCATGGGGGTTGTTCCACATTTTCATGTTCTATTCATACTCTACGTGGCATCTTGATTAATGGTAATTTATAACCCACCATGTTGTTATTTTCTACATTTGATGTGGAAGCATGTCCATGTGCTAAAATTTCATCCATGTTAATAAGTGTTTCTTCATCATTAGCATCATTTGTGGGTGGAATAGTTTCATGTTCTGTTGGAATTCTAGAACCCAATTCCACAACTCTTGCAAGTACCATGTCCTTGTTCATGAAAAATAATTTATGTAATAGGGTGAGGTTAAAGTCAAACTTCGTGCGTGGTGATCTTGCTTTATCACCACTATGATCTATCATCTATTCTACTTACTTTTCTATGGAAAAGAGAGGTCCTAAATCATGACCAATAAAGGGATTTGACCCTTGTTTATTTGACATTTCCCATGCTTTTTTTTCAATGACTTGTCTTCTAGCTCCCAATCTTGTTTTGGGGGCCATGATGTGTGAGAAATTCACTAAGGTGTTTTGAATTTGTTCAAAAGGTATTGATCAAACCTAAGTGGAAGTTTACAAATGTCAAAGAATGTCAATGGTTCAAATAATGATGAATGTCAAAGGATCAATGTGCTAAAGTGATTGTCTTAAAAGAATAAGTCAAAAGTGACAAACAAGATACAATCACTCAATGCTCATTTTCAGACCAATCAATCAAAATGTCATACTTCCTAAGTTTGTTCTCAAATGGTAGTTGGTGTTTAAGATGGTTAACAAAATGTCACCACTTATGTCAAGTTCAAAGAAATGAACAAGGTGTAAGTAATAAAAAAAAGTCAATACGATCCCCAAACAAAGTATACTAAAAGTGAGCTTGAATCCAATCAAGACCTATATCTCAAAAAGTGGTAGTTATGATTGTGAGTGACACAACAATACCACTAAGATATGTTAACCAAAATTTTTAGAAAATTAAGGTATTAATATCAAAATGATATTGATATAACACACAAAAATGGTAACACTCAACACTTTTCAAAATTGAGGTAATGTTTGAAAACAAACTAATGTTAGAGTATACCAAGGAATTGTTAGAATTTGCATAGTGTAACGTTACAATCTAGAAACTTAGGCCAAGTTTGCAAGAAACAAGATGTAAGTATTAAAAATTTTATGATACGATACAAGCAAGATAACAATTTAAAGGAGAATCAAGATGATGAATCACACCTAACTACAATTGACAATATTGACTTGGGTATCAAGATAAAAAAGGCTACCAATGATATGAAAATGTCTCCATGCACTTTAGACATTTAACAACTCAACCGCAAACATGGATGAGTGTAAATAGATAAAAAGTGGTGAATACAATCAATTAGCAACACAAGGGTAGTCACTCTTCTCCTGATCAACAAAGTGTCAAAAGAAAGTGAAGGAAGTAGATCAATTGGTGTTGAAGAGAGTTTGGCATCACTTTGGAAGAGTTTCACCTTGCCTTAGGGCAAGTGAAAAATAAATAAAATTAATGTTTCGTAATCTCCGTGATGAATTACGTGGCATTTGAACTTTAATGGAATCTCCTCTTGTTTGATAAATAATATTTCGATTCCAAGAAATGTATCCCTTTGCGATGGATCTCAACTAAAATTGGTTTTGATATGGTCAAAGTTTTCTCCTGGACAAGATAAATTCCTAGGTGCTTCACTCAACTAGGTTTCACAAGTTATGTAGAAGTGAGCTCGATTTGTTGAGATTTCCCAAGGAGTATCCAAGATTTACTTAACCACCTTCAAACATAGTGGGAAATAAATGTGTCCATCATGTACTCTCACTGGGGTTGCGATATGGATAAATTTGACACTAAATATCACGTGTATGCTAGTCAAGTAGGTTTTTTGAGCACTTACCATTTCATCCACAAGGTTCCCTCTTGTGTGGACTACTTTGGGGTTCCTAGGACCACCCCCATTGTTGTAGCTTAAGTCCTATGCCAAAGGGGTTATGTCCTAGTTAAGTGGACGAGGTGTACCCTTATCTGAACCTACAAATACAATATTTTGATTGTGGTGTACTTTTTTATCTTTTATACTTAATTTGGTTTGCTTAAACACCATTTGACAACATGCAAGAAAACTGTATTAGTAGTTTTATTTTGTCTCAATCCTTCATTCTTTGACAAGCATTTAGGTCCTACATGATGGATTTAGTAGTTTTCCATACACATAAATAGGATGAACATCATTTCTGATTCTCAAGATCATCTTAGGATGCAAGAGAAGAGCATACGTGACATAAAATCCAACTACAAAATCAACAATGGAAAATACTTGATTCAAACGAAAAATTTGTTCATTTTAACCAAACTTGACATTCTTTTCAACATTTTTCAAGGAAAAAGAGATAAAAATCATTTCTGATTCCCAAGATCACCTAGAAGGTGTGAGGGAAGAGCATACATGACTCCAATCTCATGATTAAGCATGTAATGTTCATTGAATCCCTTTAAACAAATCAAACCAATTTAGCAAAAACATGCAAATAAAACCTACAAAACAGAAGTTAGTCTTCAATTAAAACCTGCAAGGAGTCAATAAATCCCAAAAACATGTTTTTGCAAATTTTAAAGTGAATAAAAAATCTGAATTGTGATGTGTACACTCAACTTTGGGTGTGTACGCCTGCTTTAGGATGTGTATGCCCCTATGTGGAAACTAATAGTGAGCTAATGGATACGCAACCAAAGAGTTGTGTACGCTAGCCTTTGGATGTATATGCCCATAGAAAAAATGGTCAAAGCAACAACACTAGCAGATAGGTATGCTTGGGTATAGGTGTGTACACTAGGGTCTAAATGCATACACTAGTAGACCAAAAACTCATAAGATAGAAAGTCATGTACGCCGATAGTGAGATATATACGCTGGAATTTGGACATGTATGCCTGCAGAGTCAAAACGGTTTAAACATAAGCACTACCAAATGGGTACACCGGGTATGAATGTGTACACTTGGGGTCGCATATGTGCCAAGAAAAGAGAAATAGAAAAACACAGAGGGAAGGATATCATGTACACTGGCAGAATGATGTATATGCTAGACTCTAGACGCATACACTAGCATTTGGATGTGTACGTGCCTTTTCATTTTTGTGTACGCATGTACCTAGAAGTGATGTCAAAACATGGAAAAGGACATAATCAATCTCAAAAAGATAATAATTTTAGATAGTTAGCTCAAAATTGACAAGAACCCATATAAATTAGATCTATAAGCAAGACTCAACACATGTAAAGTTAGAAAAATATTAATAAATTCAACATTAATTCATACATGTGCATATAAAGGGTAATCCAAAAATTGAAATAAAAACAAAATTAGATCCACCATGATGAGGGACTAAGGATTCATCCCACCGGGTGTGCCAAATGTGTGTAAGAATTAGTTAGCTATGTAAGTAAAATCAAGACTAACACCTAATAGCCTCAATACAATGCTAAACTAAAATATATGCACCATCATGCTTAGAGATCAAACAAGACTAATACCCAATATTTGGATTAGAACATGAATAAAAATCAAACTAATATGCTAAGCAACTAATCTCTATCTCTATATAATGTTAATCAATGGAATGAACCTATTTAGACCCTGAACAATGAAAAGGGTTGATTGTATGTTTGAATCCCAAGGTTTCAAGAATAGAGTCTTGTCAGTCCACGGCTATAAGACCATTTGACATATCTCCATATGACTTCAAACCTGGATGTATGAATGCAAGAAATTAAAATAGGTAGCTCCTCCGATGGAAGAATGCTCTAAGATGATAAAATGGCTATAGCTTAGGTTATATGCTCATTTATGTGTAAGTAGAAAGGTAGGAGGAGGGATCCTTAGATAGCCCAATGAATAAAATAATCTTTGCATTCCTTTACATGTGGGATAATAGAAAGGTTGAGTTAGTTTGGGATGACCATGGTTGAAAGGGGGATGATTCAACCTTAGGAGAGTTTAATTTGTATTTTAGTGACTCATGGGGTTTGAGGGGATTTATTAATTAACCAAAGTTATTAATTAATAAGTGTGCAAGCTTGTAGAAGATATTTAGAAGAATAACTAATATGATTTACGGGATAAGAAGGATTTAATCAAATAAATGGTGATTTATTGATCTAGTAGGAGAGGAAACTTAATTAATTAAGAATAATTAATTAATTCAGGTAGAAAGGGGTTTAATTAATAGAAGGTCGTTAATTTTCATCTTTTCTAGATAGAAGGGTCAATTAACTAGCATAATGTAGTTAATTAACGACGATAGAAGAGAAAATGTGTGATATTGATGATATGTCGTCAATTTGTGGGAAAGGATATAATTAGTGCAATTTAATTACTTAAATTGTTTGGGCTAAATTATAGGTGTCTACAAGACTAGTCACACTTTGTGAAGTAGCGAATGAGCAATAACTATGTGTAGAAAGTGTCATAGAAAGTGTGCATAGAATAGAATAGAAAACCTCCCCATATGAAGTGTGATTCGATGTCCTAGTCTTGTACCTTGATGATGGAGCAATGTGGATGCAAACAATCTCCAATGCAATAGATGGATGTAACTCTAGATGGAGTGATAGTAGTAAGTGATGCTAGGTCTCTCATCATGGTCTCATAACATTATATTTATAGGGTTCTCTTGGTATAATTTCGTAATTAACCACGAAAAGGCCGACCAAAAGAAAGATAAGGATGTAAAACAACTAGAAAGATCCCAAATAATGGTGGGAAAGTGAAAAAGGACCGATCTGCCCCGTGGGACCGGGGTGCCCATGAGCGCCCTAGTACTAATTTGGGCATTCTAGACGAGGCTAAAATGATGCGGGATGGCATAAGCTAACCGGGCATATGGGTGCAATAAGTCGAAATGGGGAAATAAAATAAATCAAGATGGCCAAAAGACAAAGGTTAATTAGTAATTTCTTCACTCAATAACCTTCTAAATAGCGTATGGCACATGGATAATTAATGTCGAAAGTGCATGATTTTGTGACTACATTTTTCCCCACTTTATGTTGGTGAGTGGAAATCTTGGTAACATAAAGTAGATAGAGATACATATTTGATGTGCATGAAGGATGAGATAAAACATGGAATGAAAAAAATATGGAGGAGCATGGAAACTAAAGATGAAAAATGCACAAAAAAAAGTGATGAGAGTGAACTTAGGGTGGAACACATGTGTAGATTCTGTGGTGTGTGATGTATCTGCATGGTTAGTACAACATGTGCTATCACAAAGTGTTATTGTTGACATTTTTTTGTTATTGTTTCCCCATTTGACTAATTTTTTCTCATACAACTAGACCTGCATGAAGAAAAATATCAAGTAGTCTTATATGTGTGTATGTGTAAAAATTTTGTGTAACGTACGCATGTATATGAAATAATGTAAATGTAAAATATGTAAAAGTAAATGGAACATGTGCACCCAATCCATGTCAAGAAAGCAGAATGTAGAAGGATATCCTATACTACGAGTTTTTTGGGTGATCTCATGCCATATGCCAAAGAAGTGTAGGGAGGAAATGCTCTGTGTCCTCCAGGATCTAACTACTTCCCTAAACTATGTGTGAAGATATCTCTATGTCATTTTGAGTTTTTGGGCGATATGATACCACTGATCGAAGTAGTGTAGAGAGGCACACCCAATGTAACCTCCAAGCCTCTAACTTCTTCTCAAAATGCTAAAGACACCATGTCCTATAAAATCTGATATGTATGGGGTTTGTAGACTAGTCCGAAATCGCTCGTTGTATGTAAATGAACCAAACTAGTGTAGTATATTTGTGTTACTATGTAAAAACCCCCAAATGATGCCCCCTCTTTGGGGGTGCATGCGACGTCACTGATAGGATAAATTTGGCCCCAAAAGAGGACCAACCACATGTATATTGCAACCCTAAAAATTTCTTGGTAGAAACCAAGGCACGAACAAACAAAAATGCTAGCCAAAGATAAGTGTAAAAATGCATGCATATAGGAAACCGTGTAAGCTACGAAAACAATATAAAAGCTTCCAATTAATGTATTAAACGTGCAAGAAGACAAAGTAAGACAAAAAATGTGGGTTGAAAACATGGTATATAACTCATGATGTCACAAGACATGCAAGGCCATCATGGGTGCAAATAAGCAAAAAATTGTGCACACCAAACAAAGGGCATGACCCGTATATAATAATAAACAATAGTAGACAATGTATCAAACAAGTATGGAAAAAAACATCCCTACATAACAAATTCTACACATGAAGAACCTATTAGCATGTTAGAAAGATAACCAGTATGTCAAAAGCATGTATGAGTAAGTAATGTAAAGTGCTAAGTACAAAATGAAACAATAAAGCACTGGAAAAGATGAATGCGTGGATGTCCATAGTGACTAGTGTAGGAAGGGTAGAAGGTGAGCATCTATGTTATGTGTAAGAGACTTGTATCTATGATCACAACTAGATAAGGATGTGAACTCATATATGTGGATGATATAGATAAATGACATACAAGAAAGATAACTAACATGTGTAATAAAGTGAACATGAATAAGAACACGTAAGAAAGAGTAAAAAAACCATAATATGCAGTATTCAATGTGGATGGATGGAATGGAAAGAGAAATGGAGTGATAGGAGCCACGTGCCCCTAGAGTGAATGTAAATGTATGTAATGAGGTTCATTTTATTTTCCCCTTAGCAACAAAAAGTGAGCCAGAAATAAGAGTTTTTCATTAGGAAATGGTCGAATAGTGTGTGTTGTTTCTAACGTGTTGTGATGAATGTGTATGTATATTGATGATATGTGACCTATAAATGATGTGTGTGTGAAACTTATGGATGAAGCATATATCATGACCAGATTAAACGTATAAGTGATGATTTAGCCTAAGCATATATCACTATGAGATGAAAGGATGAGTGATAATTTAGCCCTAAGCGTATATCAATACAAGATGAGAAGGAGTGGTGATGTAACCTAAGGTGTATACCACTACAAAATGATAGAATAGGTGATGATTTAGCCTAAATAATATGTCACTAAGATGGAAATGTCGCATGATGAAAGGTCGAATAGTAAATGTGTGAGGAGTGTAAGGTCCATTTGATTTGTAAACCCTCGACAATGAGTATGGACCGAAAAACCAAAGTGCATCATCAAGTAGTGAGTGTAGTTATTAGAAGACAACATAGTATATATAAGGATGAAATATGACCTTGTGATAAGTAGAATATGTATATACATGATATGTAGAATGTAAACGGAATAGGTATGTAAAATGGCATGTGTGTAGATGGAATATTAATGTAGTACATAAGATGATGTAATGCTAAATGTGTATGATGAATATTAGTATGATGTATGATGTATGTATGATATGTAAATTTAGAATGTAGGGTGTATGTCGCACGATGTGTGAATAGATGCAATGTGTAATGCATAGAGTGCAGTGTGTGGGGTTCATGTGTAGTAAGCCCTCAACAATCAAGTGTGGACTGAAGCACAAGAGTGTGTCATCGAATGGTGACGCTAGAATGTATGATGAAATATTCCTATATGAAAATGTAAAGATGATAGATACTATGATGAAATGGGGAGGTGCATTAGGTTATATGCCCCCAAGTATATAGAAATGAGTAAAATAACCAATGATAGTGAAGGACAAAGGTCCTCCACCTAATGGATGCAAGGATGAAAGTGTAGGACCATGATCTAATAGTGGTGGTATGGTAGACAACGATGTGTTGGTGAATGAATTCTATACGCATGCGATGGATGAATATAAGATGGAGGTCGTGGTGTAATAAAATGTGTCGATGAGGTAAATCGATGCGATGTGGAGGGCAAAGGTGATGAGTATCTACGCAGAATAAAATGAGGCAGAGATCAACACCAAGATGTAGTGATTGTCCTAGGAATGGGATTATGCCAATGTGTAGGACTAGTAGAAAAATTTGGTCATGTATAAGGTACTATTATCCATATTTCACCCCCGTGCCAAATATTGGATCGACCATGATCCCGCATAAGAGGAAACATAGTCAAAAGGTGGACAAAAAGGCTTCAAAATTGGCTAAGTATAAAGGTATAAGCGGAGAATGCCAAGTGTCAGTATGACACTGATTCAAGGGATGAATAGAGAAAAGGTTTCTAAATGAGTGCCAGACTACCATGTGTCCCAGGGGAAAGCGGACCGTCAGGGAAAAATTTGGTTCTTTTCCCCTTGTTATCTCAAAAGGGGTAAAATTTGTAAAATGGCCCGTAACTCCGCCCAAGGAAAAAGTCAGCATTTGGGCCCGAGTCAAATCCAAAGCAAGGAATCGAGGAAAGGGAAAAAGATAAATTGCAGACCCATAGGCCCAATTTTTGTTCCCATCAGTAAGTCACGTATCTCATATCAAAAGGGACCCATTTTTCAAATTGTTTTCCCGCCCATTCGTGCATAAATTCACTACAAACTTCGAAGGGGCATATCTTTCGACTCAGGGCTTGAAATATTGCAAATCGACACCATTGAAAGATCTCGGCCTCACCTACGGCATGGAGGTCTGAAACTTTAATTTTTTTATCCTGTAAAATTGTGAGGGAAATTTTACAGGTAACCATACCAAAATTTTGTTCTGGTTCCTCGTCGGGGTCCCTCAGTGTTTGGAATGTTGTAAAATCCCTTTCTGGGAAATCTAGTTTTCCGAACTTAGTCATTTTGGTCCTTTTTGGCTGGGCACACCTTTTATCTATGCAACACAGATAAATTTGTGCCCCCTTTATTTCCTTTGGTGCACCTTTTGAAGTGTTGACACAACAATTGTTGCGCCTCCCCATGATGCACCTTTCTTGCATGCGCCAAGGTACATGCGCCTTCCTGTCAACAACAAAAATGTTGCGCCATGTTTTGGTGCGCCAAGGCACTCAAAATCTAGTGTTGACAGTACTAAATTTGCGCCAAAGGCATAAATAATTTCATGTTGACAAAAACATATCCATGCCAAAGGGCGCAAGGTTTTCCATGTCGACACGCATTTTGGTGCACCTCTTTAAAAAGTGGTTGGCACATTTATTGCACTTTTGGCTATATATAGGCACATCCGCCCTGTCACTTTCACAATCAAAAACACGTGAAAATATTTATTCCTCTGCACCTATCAATGTGCGTGTCATTCTCATGTCATGTTCATGGACCCCAATTTGTTTCTCTCATTCTCTATATTCTAGGTAAGTGGTTCTTACTCTTGTGTTTTTGTTTTGTTGGTTTTTTGTGAGGTAGGATGAAATGAATCTGAGAAAACATAAGCCCCTCCCCTGCTGTTTTTGCAAGTTTTCCCTCCCAAGTCGTTTTCACCCTCTTTCCAGATCTGCTAGCCAAGAGGGCTCTATCTCAAAAAAGTGAACCCAAATCTCTTTGTTGTGCCCCTTCACCATCTAAATCCATGAAGAAGGAGGCCTAAAAGACCGCAAACCCATCAGGAAAGGAAAGAAACCTAAAGGTTAGTTCTGGGCCGCATTTTTCTCTTGGGCGCAATCACCACCCTTGTTACAAAAAACATAGTCATGCCAAGAGGGCACATTGACCTTGATTGCAGCACACAAAATCCCTGCGCCATGCATAAACCAAGTAAATCCTAAACCCGGTGTTGGCGCAATCCCACTTACAACAACATAAGTGTTATGCAATAATTTCTGCACCGTGCAAAAACCCCCCTTTGTGCACATAAAGTTAGTGCTACATGCATTAATCCTACACCCTTCGGTGCACCAAAATTCCATGTTACATGCAAATTACCTGTGCCATTGGTGCATCCTGCTCCCATGCAACACCAAACTTATTTGTGCCCAGTATAAAACCGCATATAATGGCACAGTGCATCCCCTGTCTACAACAAAAATGATGTTATATGTAAAATTCCCATTCCCGTGTGACCTTTGACACTATTTTCTTCCTTGTAACACTCTGCTTCAGCTGCGCCATTATGATTAACCCTACGCACTGCAATGTTCCTACGCCTGCGCACCTGAGGCCTTAAAATTGCTAACTCCTCATTCTGTAATGCTTTAATGGAAGATCTGATAGCTAACATGGCTCTTTTGTGTTGGACTTCACTCCTTCTTCTTGCAGATCAGCAACTAAACTCAGATCCACATATGTCTACATCAAGCAAAAGGCCAACCAAGTCAAAGGGTAAGGCTAAGCTCACAGAGGAAGAGATGAAATACAAATATCAAAGGGTCAGAATGCCCGAATCCTAGGTAGAATGTGATCTAGATATCAGAGATTCTCGAACTTGGCCACATTGACATGGAGGATTTTTGGGCCAGAACCAGGAGGGTCACAGGCAGTCCTTGGATGGACAAGTTTGCAGGTGGGTAGTGGCCTAGATTTTGGCTGGGGGATCCCGTCACAAGTGCAAAATAAATAATGAGTTTATGATGGTGGTGGCCCGCTGTTACAACAAAGACACAAGGTGTGTCAAAAATGAAAAGGGTGAGGTCATAATCAACCTCTCTTCCCGACACTTCAAAATCATGCTAGGCATTCCCCAAGACCGACATTTTTCTTCTGTAAGCAAGGAAGACTACATCAAGGCATGGGAGAATAATGAAGACAAATGCATGCAAATGATGAATGAACTCGTACTTTAAAGAATAAGAAGGTGATAACCAGGTGGCCACAGGTTATTCACCGTAGCGACTTCTCCGAGGAACTGAGCGATACCATCACATTCCTAAGTAGAGTTTTTGGGCTTTCTAATGCCCATTACTTTCACAAATGGATGCTCAGGTACCTGGAAACCATGAATAAGAATGTGCCTGATCAGCACTTTGAGTGGGTAGAGATCATAAGCAGCACCATCTCTGAGTAGCTCCAACAACTCACCACAACGGGGAGGTTCTACATGAACTCCTACGTAGTCTACACTGCAGCTTCGGAGAGGGATTATCCAACACTGAGCCAATGTGGAGTTTGGCCTCAGGTGAAAATATATGAATACTACCTAGAGTTAAAGCTGGAGAACAACATCTCACAGTTTACCAAGATCAATGATGCTTTCTTCTATGGCATCGTCTGCCTTTTGAGGCCAAATATGACTCATGGTCGATGACCAAGAGCATAGTCACATGACTGAGAAGTGGGGAGCATTATTTACCCAATTCCCCACCTTCACCTATCTCAGAGTAGCCAAATTCTTGGGGAGCCCACCAAATTGCCAAGGTATGCTAGCCCTAAGCTGATCCTATTGGAGCTATCCAGACAGCTCATAACATACCATGAGAAGTGTCTGAAGAGAAAGAAGGGTGGAACTCCTTTCCCCCTTACAGTGGGCAGGTACACCTGTATTTCCCACAACAAATCCCGGAAATGTTCACAGAGCTAGAACTACTCAATCTAAAGCACAATTTCCCAGCAAGGCCCACCTTCGATCCAAGAAATTGCCTCCCTAAGGCAAAACTCGATCCGATCCACGTTCCACAGATCGAGGATATCTACATCGACCTGTATCATGAGGTCAAACTTAGAAGAAAGGATCACTCTTGCCTAGCCCTGGCAGAGATTATTTAATATGGCATGGCCATTGTTCCAAAAGGTTATCAAAATACCGATCAAGAAGTTGATCAGATGTATCTAGACACAGATGGGGACAGCTAGCCATTTGCCAAAATAGATAGAACAAAGACACCTCAAACTAATGAGGTAAGGGTTACAGAAAAATTGTGGCAAACAGAACACTGGTGCATAATGAATGGCCTTATCTACCTCGGAGTAGATTTCACCACATCCCCTTTGGGAAATGCACCTGTCTGCCAAAACATCTGCCAAAGGGAAAAGGCAAGGATAAAGAGGGAGAATCAAGCTCCGCTCAAGAAGAAGCTCTTGAGAGCCCTCCTTCCGCCGCACAGGAACAAGTTGTAACTCTGGCATCCCTAGAAAGAAGTGGCAGAGAGTGTTCTAATGGGCACATCCATTCAGGATGTTTCCACTGCTACAACCATGGAGGTTCCCACCATCCCTTCTCCCCTTCTCATGTGGCTCAAGCGACCATTCCTTTGGTCATATCCTCTCCCCCATCTTCTATTGTTCCCCCTTCCTCTTCCTCCATCTTCTCTTCTCTCGCAGAGCTATCCCCCACTATTTCTTCTCTCATCTCTCAGCTCCCTTCCATTCCCACGACTACCTCACCTACAGTATCTCCCCCTCCCATGAGCACTTTCTTGGCCTCTCTCTTGATGCTACCACCAAGTGTCTCTACGCATTTCCCCTCATCCACTGCAACTGCTCCCTCTTCCACCACTAGTCCCGCTCCCTTAGGTCCAGCATGGCTTTCTCAGCACTTGAGTCAGCATAAGAGGAAATTCCCTATTGCACCTATGGACTTCTCCATCATCCCAGCAAAGGGGGCTAAGAAGCAAAAGTGATAACTCACTTCTCTCAGAGTGCATCGGGAGAAAGAGTAATGGAGATCACGTATCCCGATCCTTCAAAGGATAAAAAGGATCTGTCTCCTATAGATTATATAGTGACACAGGTCACAATGGGAATGTCTTCTGAAAGCCTTCAAGGGGAGGCCCTATCTACGGTGGATGCCCTTTGCAAGAAGCTCCAAGAAGCAAAGGAAGAGAAGAGGCTACTAAAAGAGCAGAACAAACATCTTCTCCACGCCCTATAGAAAATGGGCAGTGCACCTCCTACAACTACCACCGAAACTCTTGAGGTCCTAAGCCAAGATAAGATAAATGAATACGCCAAAATTGGTGAACAAGGTATGGCAGTTTCCACCTGGAGAGATCAGATCCTCAAAGATAGTAAGGAGGTAATTGTCAAGTTCACTAAATTATATCAGAACATTGGTCGGGCAAATAAGGATCTCTAGGTGATTGGGACCTATCTCCGAAGAGTTAGACCATGCTAGGTTGCAACATGAGACATTCCAGAAAATGCTCGACTACCCAGTTGATGATTTGGTAAAATTCAGCATTTTCGATCACCCTAGGGTACCCAGCAAAATCCTTGCTGCTTTGGACTAACGGTCGATCAGATGGAATTCATCCTAGAGAAGATAGACAAGGTCAAGGAGGAAGCCCTAGATGCGATGCATCAAATGGAGCAAATTGTTCTAAGAATGTCTCTGGGCTTGCTCACTCCTTTCACCTTGAGGAAGGCAGATGAAACTATTTATATCTTCAAGGATCATCTCATGAGGATAGGGCCGAAGTCACTTTTGACATGGAATGCATTAATAACCTTTTGGCATACCATGATTTTTTGTTGTACCTGATAGAGGTAGGTAATGAATATTTCAAGCTCCCCTGAAAAAATCAGAGATGAGCGGGAGACTTGCAAGGTCATCGGCGATCATACCAAGGGTCCTACCCAGGATCAACTTCAGCCGATGGTCAGTAAATTCATGGAATATCGGACCCAGTTCCACATTACCTCTCCCGAACAACAACAGAAGCAAGATACCCCCTTTCAGCCGCGAGACGACGATGAATAGCCTTCTTCCTCTTGGCTTCCTTTTTGTAAATATCTAAGAACATGTTGGCACAAATGATGACATCATCCATGTTACACCATGGGATGTTGTCATCCATCAAGTTGCCCAAAGTCAACAATTGACTTTTAGATATTTTGTAGATATTTTGTAATTAGTTGTTGGTTTCTTTTTGCCTTCTCTCTTCTCCTTCTTCTATATATACTTGAATACTTGTTGTATTCAGAGGTGGACACTTTTTAGATAAAAATAGAAGTAAGGATAAAAGGCTTTGTACTTTTGTAACAGAGGAAAATATTAATACAATATTGAGACTTTGCTACTTTGAATACCTGTGTTATGCATCAGAACTTTCTTATGTTAGATCTGCATGTTTATTCTGTTGAATCTACTTCTACTTCTTTTGTCACTTGTTCATCAGTATTTCCTTATTTTTCTATGCAAGTAGGTTTGGCTCCATTTATTACCAATCCCAAAACATAGACCTTCTAATCTTTCTGCTTTGGAATTCATTTCTTTTCTCCCTTCGGATCTATCTTATCTTCGTTCTTTCCCTTCTCTCCTTTCCTTTCATGGTTGGAAACACCTCTACTGGGATGAGATCCCAAAACCCCAAAGGCAGAATATTGTGAGACTTGCACAGATTCCTACTGGTAGAATAGCAATAAACCAGTTTCGCTTTGCTGACTCAAAGAAGGTTGATGCCCTGCACACTGTTGGCTCATCTATCCATAGATCTATCCACCTGATAGATTTTTGGACCAACAGTTTTTGGTGACTCTACTGGGGATCGAATAGATCTAACAGATCTATGGTAGTGGTATGTTAGAAAATCAAAAAATTAAAAAAAAATCACTACCTGTTTGCAAATTTTAACTTTTGTTCAAAATCCAAAACTTTTGCAAAAGTGATCCAAACTGAAAATTTTCTTCAGAGATCCATAGATCGGGACTAGTTAGAGATCTTTAGTTCGCTGAGTTTTTACAAAAATCCGTATATTTCCATAGATCTGAGTTTTTGACTGTTTTATAAAAATTTCAAACCCTTGCAAAAAAGTCAAATCTAAGATCCAAAAATTAGCTTGCTAAGTTGACCATCATTTTATCCTCACTAACATTTGTCATTAAACCGCAACCGGTTTTCAAAAGGGGGATAAAATTAAATATTTAGAAAAGGTACAGGCTGCTGATTTTTATCGAAAAATCAAAAAATCAGCAAGTACAACCAAAAAGAGTTTTTGAATATGCTCCAAAATATTGCAGATCTGGAAGGTACACTGGACAAGTGAACCATTTACTCGTAGTAGAAGAGCTCGTGGAGAAGTCGATCCTACTTTCGATCTACTTCAAAGGCACAACTTCAGTGTTACACCGGCACACTTCTCATCGCTAAGTTCAGCTGACCGGTCATCCAGAAGTGTCTCACCTCCATGAAGGAAGCATTTCTCACAAGGAACATCCTCATCTCTTTGCAGTGCTTTGCTGCTCAGTGGAACTGTGCTTCCGGCTCATGTCCTTTTTCCAGCTTATTCAAATGGTAGTACCATGGGGAAATGCTATGGGCCCACTCGCTTTGCCACATCCTGTTCACGTGCTCCCTCATGGAAACCGAAAGAATTTTCCCAAATTTGATGGAAGCGGAAACCAAAGTACGGATGCACACATATCTACATTCATCATGTCATGCAGTATCCTGGATGTGACCCATGAGGATGTGTCAGTTTGCCTCTTCCTGGAAACCTTGCAAGGACCCACAACGGAATGGTTTCAGCATTTGCCGGCCGGGTCTATCACTAGTTGGGCTACATTATGTTCTGTGTTTGAGGACATGTATAAGCCTTCAGAGGACGCATTCACATTAATGTCCAAGATCACTCACCTGAAGAAGGAGGTCAATGAAACCATGCACGATTTCATCACCCGTTTCAATTCACTAATCAACCGAGTTCCACCTACCATGCTGCCAATGCCAGAAAATCAGAAGTGTTTCTTCATAAATGCCATGAGCTCAAAAGTAAGTTTCTTACTCTTGCAAGAACATGTCACTACTTTGGTTCTCGCCCAAGCTGCTGCCATATGGATTGAAGATAACTTGCTAATATCTAGCGAATTAAAGAGAGAACCATCCAAGCCTAAAGCTTCGATTCCTTCTCCCGCCACTTCATCTGACCCAGCATTTCAAAAGATGGCAAATGACTTTCTCGTGTTAAAAAAGTAGCTAGCTCAAGCTTCCCCCATCTCTTCGTACCGGATATCCCACGGAGGAATTTCACTTCCAACAACGTTCCACAAAGGCCACGTTTACCTGCAGCTGCTCCGCATTTGGCACTTGAGGCCCCTCCGGTCAATGCTTTAGCCGAAATTGAAGGTTATGAAGAACCTTCATCACCAGATGAAGATGATCAAGATGTCAGTGAACCGACTGGCGACTCTACTATTGGGTATATGGAATTTGATGAGGAGGAATCTGATGAAGAAGAGGGTACCCAAGGGTATGCAAGGGCAGTCATATGTTGTTTTCACCCGCTCACAAGGAAAAGAAGCAGAAGTTGCTGCCAAGATGTAAAAAGAGAAGGCCATGTCAAACACGCCTCCAACCATCGCTAAAAGAGGTAGTCCCCTTCCTTCTCAACCTATTATTAAGTTTTTTTGAAGAAATATTTTTCCCCTATCTCCCCTTTGAATCAGCCCTCTCATATTCCTATCAAGACCAGTAATCCTACCCTACCATCACAAAATGAGGGACTCATTCCTTCATCAATGCAACCCTTGGCCGTGTTTGACATAATTGATCATGCTAAAAAGACCAAGATCTAAATGTCCTGCCGAGTATCTTCGATCTAACCCCGAGCAGCTTGTAAGGTTGACCGAATATACCCAAAGCCAAGCTGTCATAACTACTCAGGTTTCCCTGAAAGGAATCCTTTCTACTCCTCCTGCATCTCGCATAAATGTCACCTCAACTTCTCATCGTGCAAGATAGAACCTTTCTACCTCTCCCTCCTTATCAATGGTCACAAACTAAGAATCGCATAATTGATTCTGGGATTCCGATAATGTCGTGCCAAAGAAAAGTTCACCCATGCTCGGGCCTCACACTTACCAATCCTTTTGGTAGATGTTACTCCTTGGAAACCAAGCAGGTTCGTTGATTGGTCAAATCAAAGACGCACAGTTTACATTTGCAATCGTTCCCAGAGAAAAGAGTAAAGATGACCATCCTCGTTGCCGATATTCCAGCAGCATATGGAATTCTACTAGGAAGGAGTTTTTGCAGTGAAGTTGGTGGAGAGATTCATATGGACTGGTCTAAGGCTAGAATCCCCATCAAAGGTGTAATGCAAACATTGGAGCTGGAATCACAAAATAAGTACTTGGTTACTAACTCCGATGACCCCAAAGCCCAAATTCTCTTCGAATCATCAGGGAGGGGGAACTATTTCTTGTCTACATAGTCTAATAGAATGGATTTTCTCATCCGGGAAGAGGATCTTAACAAGATATGGATGTTTCATTGCAATGGCAGCTGCGTAACTAGTGGAATCGGTGCTGGAGTCGTGCTAATATCTCCTGAGGAGGAGATTATTCCTCTCTCTTTCAAGTTGTAGTTTTTCAATACGAATAATACTGCTGAGTATGAATCCTTGCTACTCGGCATGCAGGCCACAAAAGAAAGAGGAATCAAGAACCTAAAAGTACAGGGTGATGCCAAGCTAGTTGTAAATCAAGTTAAAAGGATATACCAAGTGAAAAATGAAAGGCTCAGGCATTACCACAATGCGGTATGGGACAACATTGAGGAGTTTGACACTTTTTCAATAAAAGCCATTCCAAGAGCTCAGAACGACATGGCCGATTCATTAGCCATCTCGGCATCCCTCATGCTCCCTCACCCAGGTTTGAAAATGGACACATATACCATTGAGGTAGTTTTCCACCCAAGCGTGCCAGACAACTCTCAGCACTGGCAAGGTATTCAATGACGACAATCAACTTATTGCCTTCCTGGAAAAGGCAAAAAATTTCATGAGCTTCATTTTGAAGGATCCACTTCTGCATGCCGTGAATCGGTTACGGATCAAGATGAGGAATCAAAAGGAAGTGATGGCATATGTTAGCTCAAAGGAAATAAAATTCCAAAAGGTTTGGTTTCCTTGGAATGTTTGTTCGATAGACATGATCGTTTTGTAAAAAGAAAAGGTGAGATAATCCTAACTCCTCTCCAGAAACCGAACCGGTCAATTTAGGTTCAGTAGAACATCCGCAATTTGTGAACATCAGAAAATGTTGCACACCCAAAGAAAAGCAAAAGTTTTCAAATTGCTGAAGAAATACATGGATGTATTGGCATGGTCCTATGCCGATATAAAGTCTTTCAATCCAAAGGACGTCCAACATGACATCCCACAAAGAGGGTGTCAAACCCTTTCGCCGTAAAAAGCAGAGGCACTATAATCCCAAGATCTCAAGTACCATCCAGGCTAAAATTCAGAAGATACTTGGATGCAAGGATCATTTTTCCTATCCATCACAATACCTAGGTCGCGAGCATTGTGCCAGTATGCAAGAAAAATGGCGAGATACACATATGTGTAGATTTTCATAACTTAAATCAAGCATCCTTGAAAGACAACTACCCGCTTCCCATAATGGATCAGGTTCTGCAGTAATAACTGGTTTGGAAATGTTTTCCATGCTTGATGGTTTTTCGGACTATAATCAAATTGAAGTCTCGCCTGAAGACCAATTCAAAATAGCATTCACTACCCCCTGGGGCACATTTGCCTATAGCAGGATGCCTTTTGGCCTGACCAATGCTGGTGCCACCTTTCAACAAGTAATGGACTTCGCGTTCAAAGGTATGATGGGAAAGGTTATTGTAGTTTATTTAGATGACTTAACTATGTTCTCTAAATAGCGAAGTGATCATTGTGATCATTTGGAGCAAGTATTGATTAGATGTCGAGAACACGAATTTCCCTTAATCTGAAAAAGTCTATTTTCGAGTCACTGAAGGAAAGTTGCTGGGACACATTGTAAGCAAGGAAGGGACAAAGATAGATGCCGAAAGGGTTAGGGATATTCAAAGCCTTACTTTACCCACAAGCAAGACCGGTGTTCACTCTTTCTTCGGAAAAGTAAACTTTCTCAGACGCTTCGTTCCTGACTTTGCTGAAAAGACTCGCCACATATCAAACATGATGAAAGGGTCGTCAACTTTCCGGTGGAGTGAGGAAGGAAAGGCGTCATTCGAGGATATAAAAGCCTCCGTCGCTCGCGCACCAGTCCTAGTATGTCCCGACTTCTCCAAGGATTTTATCATGTATAGCTATGCATCTGAGCATACCGTATCGCCATCCTAATGCAAAATAATTCTGAAGATGTCGAATCCCCGATCGCATTCATGAGCTCTCCCCTCAAGCCTCACAAATTGAGGATGTCATAGTTGGAAAAGCATGCATTCGTCATTTTCAAAGCATTCAAGAACTTCAGATATTATATTCTATACTCTCACACAGTGGTGTTGGTCCCTGACACGGCAATCAAGTCAATCTTAACTCAACAGGAGTTAGGAAGTTTGCAAGGAAATTGGATTGCAAAGGTTCAAGAGTATGATCTAGATATAAAACCAACCAAGTTGGTAAGAGGCAAGGGCCTATGTCAGCTCATGGCTGAAAACCGAGATTCAGAAGACCCTGAGGAAAAGGATGATTGCACCAATGGAGCACAAAGCCAGCTGGAGAAAGTTGATTCTCTACCCATGGTTCTATCTGTCGCGAATAGCAACGAATGGTTTTTTGATATCACTTTCTTTCTCACTTACGGTGAGTGCCCAGCTCATCTAACTTCAAAGAAGAAGTGTGCTATAAAGCTCAGAGCAACCAAATATGTCATCTGGGCTGACTGTTTATACAAACACAGAATAGATGGCATCTTTTTGCGATGCGTTGAAAATCCACAACAGATAAAGTTACTTGAGAGTTTTCATGATTCTGCCTGTGGTGATCATTTCTCCTCTGTCGTGATGGCACACAAGATCATCCGGGCCAGGTACTATTGGCCAACGTTGTTTCAGGATATAGCCACCTGGGTGGAAAAATGTGAGCTCTGCCAACAATTTGTCGGCAAACCAAAATTGGCTACTTTTCCCCTCAGGCCAATCATTATTGATGAACCATTCAAGCAATGGGGAATCAACTTTATCAGAGCACTCCATCCCCAATCAAGTGCCAGACATAGCTATGTCCTAACAGTAACAGATTACTTCACCAAATGGGTGGAGGCCATACTCATCAAGAATGTGACCTCTCGAAGTTGTTTGCAATTTCATCAAAGAGAATATCATCGTGAGATTCGGCGTTCCAAAAAAATCGTTGTTGATAATGATTCCAAATTCTCCTCATGAGAAGTTGTTGGTTTTTTCTATGAACACGGGATAATCTTGGCCAACGCCTCAGATTATTACCCCCAGGTAAATGGTCAGGCAGAATCTAGTAATAAAAACTTAGTAACTATCATACGGAAGCTAGTTGATGAGAGTCAGCGAACATGGCACAAATCATTGTATGATGCTTTGTGGGTAGATCACATTACTCCCAAGAGGTCCCTTGGTATGTCTCCTTTTCAAGTGTTATATGGAATCGACGCCGAGCTTCCCATTTCTTAGAACTTCTTGCTCTGCGCTTGGCACAAGCAATTGAAGATGAGACTTTCCAAAATTCTCTTGAAAAGAGGATCATGTATCTAGCAGAGCTCGAAGAAAAAAGAGTAAGAGTGGTCGACAGGATCACCGAACATCAGAATCAAGTTAAGAGATTGTTCGATAAAAAGACAAGCAAAGAGATTTCCAGATGGGAGATCTCATCCTTTTGTGGGACAAACAAAGAGAGCCAAAGGGCATGCATGGGAAATTTGATTCTCTATGGAGAGGGCCTTTCAAGATCAAGTAGCTCAATGGAGAGAATAGCTTCTATCTCTCGTATCTAGATGGAACTGATCTCCCGCTTCCCTATAGTGGGCAACATCTCAAAATATTCAAGAAGTAGAGCTTGCTCTCTTCTTTGTATAGTTTTCTTTATGTTGTGTGTTTGCTTTCGTCATGTGTTTGCTTTCATCATCACCCTTGTTTTTGACTCTGTAACCCAATGGATAGGCACATGTTGATATGGGGTTCTCTACCCTTGAGCTTTGCTCAAAGATAGTCCCCAGAAAGAGCTAGTTGTTATCCTGTAAAATTGACGAGGGAAATTTTACAGGTAACCATACCAAAATTTGTTCTGTTTCCTCGTCGGGGTCCCTCAACGTTTAGAATGTTATAAAATCCCTTTCCGAGAAATCTAGTTTTACAAACTTAGTCATTTTGGTCCTTTTTTGCTTGGGCACACCTTTTATCTATGCAACACAAGATAAATTTACACCCCCTTTATTTCCTTTGGCACACATTTTGAAGTGTTGACACAACAATTGTTGTGTCTCCCCGTGATGCGCCTTTCTTGCATGCACCTTCCTGTCAGCAACAAAAATGTTGCGCCATGTTTTCGTGCACCAAAACGCTCAAAATCTAGTGTTGATAGTACTAAATTTGCGCCAAAGGCACAAATAATTTCATGTTGACAAAAACATATCCACACCAAAGGGCGCAAGGTTTTCCATGTCGACACGCATTTTGGTGTGCCTCTTTAAAAAGTGGTTGGCGCATTTATTATGCTTTTGGCTATATATAGGCGCATCCGCCCTGTCACTTTCACAATCAAAAACACATGAAAATCTTTATTCCTCTACACCTGTCACGCGCTGTCATTCTCGTGTCACGTTTGTGGACCCCACTTCATTTCTCTCATTCTATATATTTCGGGTAAGTGGTTCTTACTCCTCTTGTGTTTTTGTTTTGTTGGTTGTTTGTGAGGTAGGATGAAATGAATCTGAGAAACCATAAGCCCCTCCTGCCCATTTTTGCAAGTTTTCCCTCCCAAGCCATTTTCACCCTCTTTCCAGATCTGCTGGCCAAGAGGGCTCTGTCTCGAAAAAGTGAACCCAGATCTCTTTGCTGTGCCCCCTTCACCGTCTAAATCCATGAAGAAGGAGGCCTAAAAGACCGCAAACCCATCGAAAGGAAAGAAACCTAAAGGTTAGTTCTGGGCCTGCATTTTTCTCTCTTGGTGCAATCACCACCCTTGTTACAGAAAACACAGTCACGCCAAGAGGGCACACTGACCTTGATTGCAACACATAAAATCCCTGCGCCATGCATAAACCAAGTAAATCCTAAACCCGGTGCTGGCGTAATCCTCGCTTACAACAACATAAGTGTTATGCAATAATTTCCTGCGCCACGCCAAAGATCCCCATTTGCGCACATAAAGTTAGTGCTACACACATTAATCCTGTGCCCTTCGGCACACCAAAATTCCATGTTACATGTAAATTACCTACGCCATTGGTGCATCCTACTCCCATGCAACACCAAACTTATTTACGCCTAGTATAAAACCACATATAATGGCGCAGGCGCACATCCTGTCTACAACAACAATGATGTTATATGCAAAATTCTTGCGCCCGTGCCCTTTGGCGTTGTTTTCTTCCTCAGAACACTCCGCTTTAGTGCACTATACTATTAAATTTACAACCTGCAAGTGTTCCTACACCCCTGTGCCCAGAGGCCTTAAAATTGCTAACTCCTCATTCTGTAATGCTTTAATGGAAGATCTGACAACTAACATGGCTCTTTTGCGTTGGAATTCACTCCTTCTTCTTGCAGATCAACAACTGAACTCAGATCCACATATGTCTACATCAAGAAAAAGGCCAACCAAGTCAAAGGGTAAGGCTAAGCTCACAGAGGAAGAGATGAAATACAAATATCAAAGGGTCAGAATGCCCGAATCCTAGGTAGAATGTGATCTAGATATCAGAGATTCCGAACTTGGCCACATTGATATGGAGGATTTCTGGGCTGAACTGTGAGGGTCACAGCAAGGTCCTGATGGACAAGTCTGGTGAGCAAGTGGTTTACATTTTCTTGGGGATCCTGTCAAGGCAAGAAATAATGAGTTTATGATGGTGGTGGCCCACTGTTACAATAAAGACACAAGGTGTGTCAAAAATGAAAAGGGCGAGGTCATAATCAACCTCACTGCCCGGCACTTCGAAATCATGCTAGGCATTCCCACCACCGACATTTTTTGGCTGTAAGCCAGAGAAAGACTACATCAAGGCATGGGAGGATAATGAAGACAAATGCATGCAGCTGATGAACGAAGTGTACTTAAAGAATAAGAAGGTGATAACTAGGTGGCCATAGGTTATTCACCGTAGCAACTTCTCTCGAGGAACTGAGCGATACCATCACATTCCTAAGTAGAGTTTTTGGGCTTTCTGATGCCCATTACTTTCACAAATGGATGCTCAGGTACCTGGAAACCATGAATAAGAATGTTCCTGATCAGCGCTTTGAGTGGGCAGAGATCATAAGTAGCACCATCTCTGAGCAGCTCCAACAACTCACCACAATGGGGAGGTTCTACATGAACTCCTATGTAGTCTACGCTGCAGCCTCAGAGAGGGATTATCCAGCACTGAGCCGATGCAGAGTTTGGCCTCAGGTGAAAATATACGAATACTACCTGAAGTAAAGCTGGAGAACAACATCTCACAGTTTACCAAGATCAATGATGCTTTCTTCTATGGCATCGTCTTCCTTTTAAGGCCAAATATGACTCATGGACAGATGACCAAGAGCATAGTCACAAAGAATCGAGAAGTGGGGACCATTGTTTACCCAATTCCACACCTTCACCTATCTCAGAGCAGCCAACTTCTTGGGGGATCCCACCAAATTACCAAGGTATGCTTGCCCTAAACTGATCCTGTTGAGCTATCTAGACATCTCATAACATACCATGAGAAGTGTCTCAAGAGAAAGAAGGGTGGAACTCCTTTCCCCTTATAGTGGGTGTACACCCGCATTTCCCACAACAAAGCTCAGAAATGTTCGCAGAGCTAGAACCGCTCAATCTAAAGCATAGTTTCCTGGTAAGGCCCACCTTCGATCAAATAAATTTCTTCCCTAAGGAAAAAATAGATCCAATCCATGTTCTACGGATCGAGGATATCTACATCGACTGTATCATGAGGTCGAACTCGAAGAAAGGATCACTCTCACTGGACTTGGCAGAGATTATTCAATATGACGTGGCCATTGTTCTAAAAGGTTATCAAACTACCGATCAAGAAGTTGATCAGGTGTATCTAGACACGGATGGGGACAACTGTCCGTTTACCAAAATAGATAGAACAAAGGCACCTCAGACCATTGAGGTAAGGGTTAAAGAAACATTGCAGCAGTAGAACACTAGTGTAGAATGAATGGCCTTATCCTCCTCGGAGTATATTTCACCACATCCCCTTTGGGAAACGCACCTGTCAGGCTGAAACATCTACCAAAGGGAAAAGGCAAGGATAAAGAGGGAGAATCAAGCTCCGCTCAAGAAGAAGCTCCTGAGAGCCCTCCTTCCACCGCACAGAACAAGTTTTAACTCTTGCATCCCCGGAAAAAGAAGCGGCAGAGAGTGTTCCAATGGGCACATCCATTCAGGATGTTGCCACTGCAACAACCATGGAGGTTCCCACCATCCCTTCTCCCCTTCTCATGTGGCTCAAGTGACCATTCCTTTGGTCGTATCCTCTCCCCCATCTTCTACTATTCCCCCTTCCTCTTCCTCCATCTTCTCTTCTCTTGCAGAGCTATCCCCCACTATTTCTTCTCTCATCTCTCACCTTCCTTCCATTCCCACGAATACCTCACCTCGCAAAGATCTCCCCTCCCGTGAGCACTTTCTTGGCCTCTCTCTCGATGCCGCCACCAAGTGTCTCTACGCATTTCCCCTCATCCACTGTAACTAATCCCTTTTCCACCACTGGTCCCACTCCCTTAGGTCCAACATGGCTTTCTCAGCACTTGAGTCAACATAAGAGGAAAGTCCCTATTACACCTATGGACTTCTCCATCATCCCAGCAAAGGGGGATAAGAAGTAAAAGCCAATAACTCACTTCTCTCAGAGTGCATCGGGAGAAAGAGTAATGGAGATTGCGTATCCTCGATCCTTCAAAGGATAAAAAGGATCTGTCTCCTATAGATTATATAGTGATGCAGGTCACAATGGGAACATCTTCTGAAAGTCTTCAAGGGGAGGCCCTATCTACGGTGGATTCCCTTTACAAGAAGCTCCAAGAAGCAAAGGAAGAGAAGAGGCTACTAAAAGAGCAGAACAAGCATCTTCTCCATGCCCTGCAGAAAATGGGCAGTGCACCTCCTACAACTACCACCGAAACTCCTGAGGTCCTAAGCCAGGATAAGATAAATGAATACACCAAAATTGGTGAACAAGGTATGAAATTTTTTGCCTGGAGAGATCAGATCCTCAAAGATAGTGAGGAGGTAATTGTCAAGTTCACCGAATTATATCAGAACATTAGTCGAGCGAACAAGGATCTCCAGGTGATTTCGAGACCTATCTCTGAAGAGTTGAACCATGCTAGGTTGCAACATGAGACATTCAAGAAGATGCTCGACTGCTCAGTCGATGATTTGGTAAAATTCAGAATTTTCGATCACCCCATGGTACCCAGCAAAATCCTTGATACTTTGGACTACCGGGTCGATCTGATGGAATTCGGCCCCGGAAAAGATAGACAAGTTCAAGGAGGAATCCCTGGATGCGATGCATCAAATGGAGCAAATTGTTCTAATAATGTCTTTGGGCTTTCTCACTCCTTTCACCTTGAGGAAGGTAGATGAAACTATTCGGATCTTCACAGATTCCTCGCCGGTAGAATAGCAATAAACCAGCTTTACTTTGCTAAATCAAAGAGGGGCGATGCCCCGCACACCGCTGCTCATCTATCCATAGATCTGTCCACCCGATAGATTTTTGGACCAATAAATTTAAAGGAGGTTAGGTAAAGGAAAATGGAGGAAACGCCTTTGGACCTTGAATGCAAGATCCATCTATCTCAACAACCAGATCGGATTTGATCTTTTTCCACCGCTTCCTCTTCTTTCAAAGCGTCGAACCAAGGATTTATGTAGTAAAGATGGATTTGGGGGCATATTTTATCGAAGCATTAACAGTAGTGGTTGAATTTTGGCCCGCTTTTCCTACTTCTCTCTCTCTTCTTATTTGTGATCGAATCTATAAATACAGGGGACATGATTCATTATAAAGGGTTGGACATTCTTTGTTTTGTAGGCTCCCTTCTCCTCTTAACAAAGGGATGTGTGGGGTTCAAGCCTTTCATAAAAAAATTCATTACGTTTCTGCCTCTTGGCTACTTTTTAATGGACTGTATCAATCTACAGAGCAATAAAACATGGATGTGATCGATTTTAGATCCTTTCTTATCTCTTTTGCTTTCATCTCGGTCTCCCATTATATATCTAGCTATATGTGCTTGTTTATTGTATGCATTTTGTTTGTTTTTGTCTATTAGCAAAATAAGTGTTCATCATTCCTTTGGTGCGTCCCCGTAGTTTAGTCATTTCTTATTTCTTATACTCTTTTATCCCTATCTCCTTGGAATGTTTTATATTAGTTATACGAGATAGATCCTCCGTGAATCCTTACGTATGCGCCTAAATAGAGGGATAAGGAACCAACCTTTGATCTGGAGGGATTTTCTATTTTTGCAAGGTCCCACACCTTGGGAAAATTTCAATGTTATGCAATCACACCAAATGACTATGCCTTAGAAAAATAGACCTGTAGAACTCATTTGGGGGTGCTGTGATTTTGTACTAACAATTTTGGCACACTGGTGGGACTCAAGTCTCCATCTTATCAGCAATAGGGATTGATGTACACTTGCTATGATTTTGGCTTTTAAGAAGGCTTAAAATTGTGCATCTGAAGATTCCAAAAGAAACAAATCTACTGGTTTCAATAGCCTAAGCTTGGGAGATTCATGAGAAAAACCCGGTCTAGAGAAAGGAAAGAAGGTATATTTGAATACTTGTATCTATCCCTAGGTAGAGAAAGGAGAGGAAGAATAATTTAGAGGTCTCCATCTCCACAAAGTAGAACCTTGTCAACACCTCCACCTACAAGGCCTTTCTTTCACTCTACAAGTATTCTTAGGCCAATCAGAATGGCACAACCAAATCCATATGTCAACTTCCCGTAGTATTCCAATCACCTTGAATGCACAAAACCCAGCCTGATTATAGCATTAAATAGCATCCCATATTTCACTGGGGAAAATCAAACTTCTCCTGATGACCATGTCCAAGATATTGCAAATGTCTGTATAATCCACGAGATCCATGAGATGGACATTTCATGTTTCTTTCCTCTTCATTCAAAGGGAAAGCTTCACAACGGTTTAGAAGTCTTGGGCAGTGCTCTATCAAGAACTCGGAACTAACTATGCACCGATCTTCACAATCGCTTTAGGGAAAAAGGTGATAAATTGTCTTTGTTATAAACTAACAACAATCAGAGAGCCCCAAACAAGCAACTGACATACTTTAACCTCGATTCCAAAGTGGACCTAGGATAGGATTCCAACAAAGTAAGAAATCCCACTAATGAAGGTGCCTTCTTATAATTTCTTAGGGCTTTAAATTCCGACATTTCTCGATGATTCAAATCAATGAGGGTCATTACATTACCGAAAGCCTATAGCCTCTCCATATGGGTTGAGAACCATTTGATTCAAGATGGAAAAATCACTCCTAGGCCATCCATGCATCTGTACCCTGATTTAGGAAGCCCAGATACTAGCCAAGTGCCTACATTAGCTCCTATACCCACCCCCAAGAGTCAAAGCTCAACTGAAGCTTCCACTTCATCATCTAATACCTCTAAAGAG
Source organism: Taxus wallichiana var. yunnanensis (assembly GCA_018340775.1). Taxonomy (NCBI): domain Eukaryota; kingdom Viridiplantae; phylum Streptophyta; class Pinopsida; order Cupressales; family Taxaceae; genus Taxus; species Taxus wallichiana. The sequence goes on from CM031234.1 coordinate 163,396,721, forward strand.
CTTCAGAAGTGATGAAGCAACTTCAGAACTTTGGGAATGAGATAGTGACCATCAAAAGACAACAAGCTTAGAGTTCTAGGCCATACCAGCCCTAGGCTCAATATCAAGCTAGACCCTAGTATCAACACAATAGGCCACCACCTCAGATTGTGAATCAGAGCCAGAACCAAGGATAGCCCCAAGCTGCTAAACCTTTCAAGTCATATGATCCTAACACAGCTTCAACATCAAGAGCATTGGTCCCAGCACATGAACAATATGACACATGAATATGATTGGTGCTTTCCATGTGATTAGCCACATAACCAATCAACATGCTTTAATGGTGCTCTAAATCAGGTCTTGATGGTGCAAACCAGTATGGTGCCACAAGAACCTGGCCAAGAGGAAGGTTAGCAACAAGGAGCTCAACAAGGTGGCCCCCTAAATGAGACTATGCTTGTCAATTTGTAGGCTGAAGACTTCTGTGGGATGAATTAGTCCCTCCTTAAGGTGTGGCTGCCAACACACGGTCCAAAAGGAGAAATATTGGAGAAGGCCAACCACTAAACTCAAGTGACCCTCAACCTTCCATCACTCCACAAGGTCCTGGTGCTCCAAGTACAACTCCCAACATGCTGAATCAATCCATACCACCTTCTAAATCAAGTCAGGCACCGGTTGTAACAACCCATGTATAAGAAAAAAATGTGTCTGGGAAGGGGCAGCAAAACTATAGCTCATTTAATATTATTGAGCAAATGAAAAGGACAAATGTGAAAATTTCACTATGGGAGTCATTGGCCATTCTAGGGAAGAGGGATCTGTCACAGACTACCATGTAGAATTGGTCAAGTTCAAATCATCCCCCTAACCAGCAAGAGAGAGTACTTGCTAATGCGGTTCAACTAGGGAGAAACCATGGAGAACAACAAGGTAAAAACATGAGACCTCCTCCCTTCTATGTATCATTGATTATTAGAGACAAATTGGTGCACAATTGTATGATATATTCAAAGGGCTAGTAGTTCCGTGATGCCTAAACAAATAGCTAATCATCTTGGGTCTCTAATATGAAGTCATCTCTAGAGGAGTAGTCCAATTAGATGGGATAACAATGACTACTATGAGAATCATCAAAGATCTATGTCACCCTACATGCTTTCCCTAATGTGACTATTTTGTAAAATGTGTCAATCATAGATTTTCCACCGCATTTTGCTTTGTGTCTATCCAGGATTTCACTACCAAAATTGGGGGCTACTTATCTACTGATTGGTCACATATGCTCTTTAGGACAAGGTATGGAGTGAAGGCCACAATCAGATCTGAACCTATTGCTGATTATCATATTGAATCCTATGTGCCTAGCCCAATCAATGCCAATTGCTCAACTTTTGATCAAGAGGACCTCCTAAGCACTTCTGAAGCAAATACCAAGGTGGGATGTATCCTAGACTTGACTCTTGATGATTGGGCCAACAAAAGCCATGCTTTTGATCCCTATAGGGAGATGGAAGAATCTGAGCTAGGTGTCTACTACCTACATGAAGAGAATCAACCTCTTCTTGACTTAATCAAGCTAGAATACAAGGATGACAATGAGGTATGAAAATTGTTCTTTGATGGCTCAAGGAGTAGATGAGGAGATAGATGAGGAGCCCCGATTATGTCCCCTGTAGGTATGAGATATTTTTCAGCCTTCGATTCCAATTTTCTTGCTCAAATAACACTACAATATGAGGATTTAGTCTAAGGTTTTCATTGGGCAAGAAATCTAGGAATCAATAACTTGCAAGTATTCGGTGACAATGATGGTTGCCAATCAAGTCGAGAGGACTAAATGCTCATCAAAAATGACCTACTCAAGAACTACAAGAGTAGGGTATGGGATCTCATGGAGGATTTGGAGGCCTTCGATTGTGTCTATACCGAGGAAGGAGAATGAAGCCGCCGACAAACTTGCAGCAATCGGGGCAATGTTTGATGTGATTGACAACATCAAAAGAGATAAGGAATAACCATATCCCATGTGGTTGTGAGGCCAACCATTATAGATAGTAATACATGTTGGTAGGTGTTTGAGAATGATCAACAGATCATTAAATTTCTACAAGAAGAATTTGAATTCTCAACTATAAACCATAGTAGACTAGAGCAAAGAAGATGGGAATCATAGTAAGCATACCGCATACAAATAAGCTTCCTAAATTCTTAGTGACACTGGAATCTATTTTAAATCCTAATGATCATTTCGTAAAGGAGAAGGCTAACATGCGAGATCAAAGAAGAAGATTCAAATTCAATCCCATTTGGAGAAGATAAAACACTTCAAATTGGCAAGGTGGCCACCGAGCAAGAAAGGTATGAATTCATACAACTTTGCCAAGAATTTCCTAATGTGTTTGCTTGGAGTTATGAAGACCTAAGAGGGTTCAATTTAAAGCTAGCACAACACACAATCAAACTGGATCCAGCCGCTATCACCCATCAGAAGAAGTAAAGACCAGTCAACCCACATATGAGCCCTAATGAAGAAGTAGCTGAACAAGTTGATAGAGGCAAGCATCATATTTCCAATCAAACACTCAAGTTGCGTTATAAATCTGGTCCCAGCTTAGGAAGAAAATGGAGAAATCAGATTGTATGTTGACTTCAAGGATTTGAATAAAGCCTCCTCAAATACCACTACCCACTCCCTTCAATGGAGTAAATCTTACAAATAGTGTCTGGGTTAGAAAGGTTCTCCCTCCTGAGATGACTACTCGTGGGTACAACCAGATCATAGTGAAAGAAGATGGTCAATTCAAAAAAAAATCCCTACCAAATGGAGCACCTATGCATACAATAAAATGCCATTTGGATTATCTAATGCCGAGCCACTTTTCAAAGGGAAATGGATATGGCACTTCAAGGGGCTGATCAACAAAATAGTGTTGATCTATCCGATGACATTATGGTGTTTTCCAAGAATACAAAGAGACCACCTTTCCCATCTAAGGCAGGTGTTCCAATGATGCAGGAGTTTCGGGGTGTCACGAACCCCAAAAATGCATATTATTGGCCATGAAGGATAAATTCTAGGCCATATCGTATCAAAGGAAGGATTGGTAGTTGACCTAGAAAGAGAGTTCAAGCATTAAGAGCATTTCCATTGCCAAGTCACAAAAAGGCTCTTCAAAGCTTCTTGGGAAAAATCAATTTTGTCCACAAGGTTTGTTCCAAAATTTGCTTGCCCTTGTTAAGCCAATAACGTTGATGTTAAATAAGATCTTAACATTCATGTGGATAGCTGAAGGAAAAGAAATTTTTGAGGCTATCAAAGAAGCCATATCAGAAGCCCCAACTCTTTTGAACCCATATTTTTCCAAAGACTTCATATTGTATGCCTTTGGTGGCAACGACACAATTTTTGCAATCTTGGTGTAGTAGAATAAAGAAAGTATAGAACAACCAATTACTTTCTTCAGCTAGAGTCTTGAATATTATGAGGTGAGGTAATCCTTCATTGAGAAGTAGGTCCTGGTAGTAATTAGAGGATTGAAGAAGTTTAAGCATTTGGTTTCAAACAAAAAAATCCAACTATTGGTCTCCCATGCGGGAGTTACAGAATTCCTTCTCAGCAGGGACTCGAATGAAAAGCGCGCAAGATGGATCACCCGTGTCATGGAATATGACATTGAGATCAAGGTCACCAAGATGGTCCATGGGAAGGGGTTGTGTGAATAACTAGCCTCGGGTCAGCAAGATGAAACAAATAATGAAAATGAGGTTGTTCTTGTTCTACAAGATGATCAAGAAGAAGGGAGAGATGACGTACTTCTCCTTGATGGGCCAAATACATGGTGCACTTCTTTCAAACAGGCATGTGTCCTCATGGGATGAGTAAAGAAAAAAATAATGCATTTGTGCTACATGCCATTCCATATGTTCTTATTGATGGTGTCTTGTTCAAGAGGGACATCAATAGCATTCTCATTGAGGTGCATTGAGACATTAGGATAAGGTGGAGAAGGTGCTACAATAATTCCATGTCAAAACAACTTGGAGGCCATTTTGCTTCAAGAGTGACAAAGACACAAAATCATGAAAGTGGGATATTATTGGCCCAAAGTGTTTAGTGACTGCTACACATGGATCAAAAGGTGCAAGAATTGTGCATTCTTCAAGGGAAAGGAAAATCTAGTAGCACTTCCAATGCACCCAATTTTAGTCAAAAACCTTTCATGCAATGGGGATTGACTTCATTAGAGTCATCAATCCAAATTCAAGCTAAGGCCACAAATGGATTCTGATAGTGACAAATTATTTCACCAAATGGACCAAGGTAGTGGCACTCAAGGAAGCCAATGAGTCTAGTGTCCTATATTTCTATGAAGGGATAGTGACCAAATTTGGAGTGCCTGCCACCATCATGTCGAAAAAATATATTAGCATTCATAGGTTTCAAAATCATAGGATGGGTGTTAAGAATGGTACTTATTTGAGTACTTCATCAAACCATTACCCTCATGGTAATGGCCAGGTTGAGTCCACAAATAAAAACTCAGCTAAAGATCATCGAAGAACTCTTGATGAGAATCGAGAGGACTGCACACAAATCTCAAAATGGCCTTATGGGCTGATAGAATAACACCCAAGAGATCTACAGAATCTCTCCATTCAAGATTTTCTATGGGAAAGAGGAATTGTTGACTATACCACTTGACTTGCTAACATTGGAGCTCATGAAGCAACTAGAGATGTTTGAATTTGGACCAAGGAGGCTAGGTATGTGGAGCTGATAGAATTAGAAGAAACCAAAGAGCATGCTCTCCAAGCAATAGAGAAGAATCAGGCTTCAATCAAGAAATGCTTTCATAAGAAGAAAAAATCAAGGACCTTCCAAGAAATAGACTGGTTTTGAAATGAGATGCGAGATCGAGGAAAACCTAGAAGGCATTCCAAATTTGATGCCATTTGGAGTGGCCCCTATATGATCACAAGATGCAAAAGTAGCAATGCTTTCCAATTATCTACATTAGAGGGTGAAGAGTTACAGATTCCACTAAATGGGATATATCTTAAACACTGCTACTACAAGGGGAGTTCTCACCCTGTATATATTAGTTTAGTTTTCTCTTTCCTCTAAGTTCTTATGCACATTGTCATGTTGTATTATAGATTTCTTTTCTCCTAAGTGCTTTGCACTCTCTGCATATTCCATTTGGAGCATGTATGATTTCAAAAAAATTATATACTGTGGTGTTGTTTTATGGTTCTTGTGCAGTCCATTCAGAAAGACAGATGAAACCCATGGTTAAAACAATTTTCTACTCTCAAAAACCTTCATTTTGAGATTTCTTATGAAAATTGAGAGTGCAAGTAGTTGGGCTTGTGAATCAGAGTCAGAATCAATACTAGACCATCTTTCGCAACTCCATGTCCAATGGATACAACAAGGCAATTGGTCTTTTCATCTAGCAGCAGATACCCCTATGAGTCGCCAAATTGTTATCCATATTTTTCCCCCATGCCAAATATTGGATCGACCACGATCCCACATAAGAGGAAACAAAGTCAAAAGGTGGATAGAAAAGGCTTCAAAATTGGCTAAGTATAAAGGTATAAGCAGAGAATGTCAAGTGTCAGTATGGTGCTGATTCAAGGGGTGAATAGAGAAAAGGTTTCTAAACGAGCGCCAGACTGCCACATGTCCCAGGGGAAATCGACCATCGAGGAAAAAGTTGGTTCTTTGCCCCTTGTTATCTCAAAAGGGGTAAAAGTTGCAAAATGGCCCGCAACTCCGCCTAAGGAAAAAGTTAGCATTTGGGCCCAAGTCAAAGCCAAAGTAGGGAATCAAAGGAAAGGGCAAAAGATAAATTATGGACCCATAGGCCCAATTTTTGTTCCAATCTGGCTGCCATGTATCCCATATCAAAAGGGGACCCATTTTTTAAATTGTTTTCCCACCCATTTGTATGGATTCACTACAAAATTTAAAGGGTAATATCTTTCGACTCGTGGCTTAAAATATGACACCATTGGAAAGATCTTAGCCTCACATACGCCATGGAGGTCCAAACTTTAATTTTGAGGAGATTAGGTAAAGGAAAATGGAGGAAACATCTTCGGACCTTCAATGCATGGATCCATCTCTGTCTCAACAACTAGATCGATTTGATCGGCTTTCCACCGTTTCATCTTCTTTTCGAGGCGCAAGATGGATTTTGAGGTAGATTTTATCGGGAAGCATTAACAAAGGCATTAATAGTTGAGTTTTGGCCTGCTTTTCAACCTAATTTCTCTCTATATCTCTCTTCTTCTTCTAATCGAATCTATAAATACGGGGTAGGATTCATTGTAAAGGGTTAGACATTCTTTGTTTTGCATGCTCCTTCTCTTCTTAGCAAAGGGATTTGTTAGGTTCAGCCTTCCATCAAAAATTTCATTATGTTTCTACCTCTTGGCTACTTTGTAATGGATATTATCAATCTACTGAGAGAAATAAAACACGTTTTTGATTGATTTTAGATCCTTTCTTGTCTCTTTTGATTTCATTTGGTCTCCCATTATATATCTTGTTAGGAAATAAGAGATAAAATATGTGGAATAATCCCTTGTTCGCAATAGTAGAAACTAATATGCGTAAAAATATTACATCATCTCAAATAAAAGCGTAATAAATAACACAACACAGAGAGACAAGATTTAACGTAGTTCACCCAATTTGGGCTATGTCCACCAAGAATCACTTGCTCAAATTTTATTACAAGCCTCCACTCTCTCAATACAATACCTAGATCCATTTGGAGCTATGCTTAATAAACTCTACATAATTCACACGTAAATTCAAAGCACATCTATAATACATTTGCTTGTCTATCTATCATATGCATAAGACCATATAAATAGACAATTTAAGCTTATTTGGGCGTGTTTGATACATAACCGCAATCATCAAAACATGGGCAAAAACCATAGGGTATCAAAATAATGGGTACAAAACCATGGGCCCAAAAATAGCCCATAATGGTTACCCATTACCCATGGGTTAATAAACCACCCATGAAAATTTTCTTTGGGGGCTTCACCCCCAAATCCCCTCGACCCGCCACCACCGACGAGTGGGACCGCCATAAAAATACCCGAGCGTAACACATAAAAGGTGTACCACACTCTAACATGAAAACAGGCTCCACAAACATAACAATCTCCCACTTGGAGACTAATTTCCACCAAGCAAGCTTCTCAACCCTTCACTATCATCCGCGAAGGCCAACCAAAGCTCGAACATAGCTTTAGTTTATCCCTCATGACCACCTTGGTCATCATGTCTCAGGATTATGACTGGTATGAATATTCTCCAACTTCAACTTATCTTCTTCCAAAGTCAGTCCCGATGAAGTGATATCTCAACTATATATGCTTCATCCTAGAGTGGAAAGTAAAGTTCTTAGCTAGGTGTATAAAGACTATAACTATCACTATGCAGCTTACATTCCTTCCGCTTATGCCCCAAATCCTCAAGTAATTGTTATAACCAAATCATCTCTTTTTTCTTGCCTCTACGGCAGCAACATACTCAAATTTCTCCATGGTTAACAAAGCCACCAACTTTTGTAGTCATGAAATCTAGCTCACTGTTGTCCCACATACCATGTAAATATAACCTGTTGTGCTCCTCTTGCTTTCAACATCTCTAGCCATGTTTGAATCTACATAACCACAAAAGTGGTGTCTCGATCCACTTTGTAGCACAAAATTGTCCCCATGGTCCCTCTCAAATACCGAAGGATCCACTTTACCACTTGACAATGCTCTTTACCTAGATCACTCATAAATCTACTCACAACTCCCACCGCATGGGCAATATCGTGCCTAGTGCACACCATAAAGATACATCAAACTACCAACCGCCGATGAGTAAGGTACCTTGACATCCGGTTTCTTTCCCGCTCTATCTTGGGACACTGCTCCTTTGATAACTTAAAATGGCCTCGCCAAAGGAGTCCCAACCGGTTTAGCATCCCGCATGTTAAACCTATCCAATACCTTCTAATGTACTCTTCCCGAGATAAATTCAGCTTTGTTCCTTCCTATCCCGAGTTATCCTCATACCAAGGATTTGTCAAGCTGGCCCCAAATCCTTCATATCAAAGGATTCACTTAGTCAAGCTTTTTGAGTATTTTATTTCCCGCATGTTTTTACCTGCAACCAACATGTCATCAACATACAAACATAGGATAATATAACTTCCATCCTCAAATTTCTTTGTATACACGCAATGGTCAGAATGACATCTAATATAACCTTGCTCCATCATGAAGCTATCAAACTTCTTATACCATTGACGTGGAGCTTGTTTCAAGCCATACAAGCTCTTCTTCAATTTGCACACCATCTCCTCTTTACCTTTGACTTCATATCCTTCTGGCTGCTGCATATATAGCTCCTCCTCCAAATCACCATGGAGAAATGTAATCTTTACATCTAACTGTTCTAAGTGAAAGTCTTCTCGCTGCCACTATTCCAAGAATAGTTCTAATAGAAGTCATTTTTACTATAGGAGAAAAAATCTCATCAAAATCTATACCTTGTTTCTGTGCAAACCCCTTGACCACCAACCGGGCCTTATATCTTTTCTTTCCTCCTTCTTCATCTTTAACTCGTATACCCACTTGTTCTCAGTAATGCTCTTTTTCCTTTTGGTAGCTTCACCAAATCCCAAGTCTAGGTTCTCCATGAGAGACTTATGCTCCTCATCCATGGCTTTCTCCCACTTCTTACTAGCATCTACCTGCATTGCTTCATCAAAGCTCTCTGGCTCTCCACTATCGTGAGTAATAAATAATAAAGAGAAGGAGAAAAACGTTCAGGTTCTTTTCTTACCCTAGAAGACCTCCTCACTATAGGAGTTTGGGGTTCCTATTGAGTAGGTTCCTGAACTGATTCATGGGTCACTTTCCCATCCGAAGATCCTCTACCATTGCATATTCTTTCTTGGATTCTTCCCTATTTTCTTGTAACTCGTTTATACATGACTTTCTCATTAAAGACCACATCCCTAGACCGGATGATTTTCTTGTCTTTAATACTCCAACATTTAAATCCAAAGTCATCACCACCATAACCAATAAAAGTGCATTTTTCTGATTTAGCCTCTAGCTTGGTCCTATCATCCTTGTCAATATGAACAAACACCTCACATCCAAAGACTCTAAGAAATGAGTAATCGACTTTCTTACCGTACCAAGCCTCCTTAGGTATGCCTCCATCCAAGGCACTTGAGGGTCCTTTGTTTATCAAGTACACAGTTGTGCTCACCGCTTCTACCCAAAAATAAAGAGGCAGTCCTACATGTATCCTCATGCTCCTAGCACGTTCCATTATTGTTCTATTCATCCTTTCTGACACCCCATTCTCTGTGGGGTTCCTGAACCGTCTTTTTCCTGTGGATTCCATTCTTAGAACAATAATCATCAAATTCATTGTTGTAATACTCCCCTCCATTATCTGACCTAAGACATTTTAACTTAAGCTGTTTCATTCTCTACCAAGGCTTTCCATTTAACAAAAGTATCAAATACATCATATTTGTTTCTAATACAATAAACCCAAACTTTCCTTGTTACATCATCAATAAAAGTAACATAATAACTTGAACCCCCAAGAGATGATACCTGAGCCGACCCCCACACATCAGAATGTACCAGCTCTAACTTACTCTCTTTCTTCATAGGTCCAACCTTGAGAAACCTTACTCACTTCTATTTCCCATATATGCAGTTCTCACAGAAATCCAAACCTATTTCTGTATATCCAGGAAAATTCTTCTTTATGATGTCCATGCCCTTATGGCTCATATGACCGAGCCTATAGTGCCATAACATCAGATCTCGCATCTACAAGCCACAAGATTACAATCATTAGTACTATCAGTGGTTAAATACAAGGTTCCAACCTTCTTACCTCTTGCCACCACAAGAGCACCCTTGGTGACCTTCCAAGAGTCAACTATAAATATCATAGTACAACCATCACTTCCCAATTACCCCGCCGATATCAAATTTCTCCTTAATGTAGGCACATGTCTAACATCCTTCAATAGCCATGTATTCCCATTCTGCATCTTAACTCCGAATGTAACCTTTTCCAACTATACCGCAAGGCTCATCATCACCAAGAAAACATGCCCAAAATCCCCTTGAACATAATCAACAAAATAATGCCTATGTGGAGTAGCATGAAAAGAAGCCCCCGAATCTAAAACCCAAGATTCATTAATATTATGCAAAGAAAGAATCAAAGCATCCTAGCATACATTACCCGATGCCACATTTACCTCCTTGTTTTCTTCCTATTGTTTCTTCTTATCCCAAAGCTCCCAACATTCCTTCTTTACATGCCTAGACTTTCCACAATGCCAACATACTATCTTGCTTTTAGATTTTGACCTTGTCCGATCCTTTGATTTTCCACAGGCTTCCTCTATTCTTTTGTCTCCCTCTAGTTTCCACTGTCAAAGCATTCCCTGAAGTAGAAGATTCACCAGAGATTTTTCTTCACATTTCCTCACTTAGAATCACCCCTACAACATCCTCAAACTTCAACTTTGAGTTAGCTGAACCGAGTTGCTTACCGCCATTACCAGGCTATTCCAACTTTCAGGTAAAGAGCACAGAATTAATAAATCCCTAACTTCTTCATCAAATTATATTGTAACCAAAGCTAGCATATTCATAACCATATTGAAATCATTTAAATGATCTGCTACTAAACCATTCTCAGACATCTTCATATTAAACAACTTTTTCATTAAAAATATCTTATTAGAGGTAGAGGGTTTTTCATACAACTTCCCTAATGCATCCATTAGTTCTTTTGTAGTCTTTTCCTTTGAAACATTAAATAATACTAAAGATGCAAGACATAACTAGATCATTCCAAGTGCCTTCCGATCCAACAAATCCCATTCCGCATCTGTCATACTCGAGGGTTTGTTCACCTTCTCATATAAGCAGAGTATAAAGATCCTTTTGATAAAGGTAATCTTCCATCTACATCTTCCAAAGACTAAAATTCTACCCATTGAATTTATCAACCCTAGATCTTCCATCATCTTCCATAGCTCCCACTCAAGATAAAACTTTCCTTGCAATTCAACACTTCAGCAAACCAAAACTAGGCTCTGATACCAATTGTTAGGGAATAAGAGATAAAATATGTGGAATAATCCCTTACAGAATCGCAATAGTAGAAACTAATATGCAAAAAATATTATAGATCTCAAATAAAAGTGTAGAATAAATAACACAACATAGAGAGACAAGATTTAATGTGGTTCACCCAATTTGGGCTATGTCCACCAAGAATCACTTGCTCAAATTTTATTACAAGCCTCCACTCTCTCAATACAATACCCAGATCCATTTGGAGCTATGCTCAACAAACTCTACAGAATTCACACCCAAATTCAAAGCACATCTGTAATACATTTGCTTGTCTATCTATCATATGCATAAGACCATATAAATAGAAAATTTCTTAAGCAGTTTGATACAAAACCAGGTATCAAACCATGGGAAAAAACTGCGGGTATCAAAACAATGGGCAAAAACCGTGGGTATCAAAACAATGGGTACCAAAAACCATGGGCCCAAAAACAGCCCATAATGGTTACTCATTACCCATGGGTTAATAAACCACCCATGAAAATTTTCTTCGGGGGCTTCGCCCCTGAACCCCCTTGACCCACTCACCGACGAGTAGGACCGCTGTAAAAATACCCGAGTGTAACACATAGAAGGTGTACCACAATCTAACATGAAAACAAGCTCCACAAACATAACATATCTGGCTATCTCGTGCTTGTTTATTGTCTGCATTTTGTTGGTTTCTATCTATTAACAAAATAAGTATTCATCATTCCTTTGGTGCATCACCCGGTAGTTTAGTCATTTCTTATTTCTTATACTCTTTAATCCCTATCTCCTTAGCAAGTTTTAGATTAGGTATAGAGATAGATCCTCTTTGAATCATTACGTATGCACCTAAATAGAGGGATAAGGAAACAACCTTTGATCCGGAGAGCTTTTCCATTTTTGCAAGGTCCCATGCCTTGGGAAAAGTTCAATGTTATGCAATCACACCAAATAACTATGCCTTAGAAAATAAAACCTGTAGAAATCATTTGGGTGTGATGTGATTTCACACTAACAGTACTTGAGTAGGTGAGATAGGAGTAGGTTGTGCTTTGAGCAACATAGAATGAGACACACTAGATGAAGTAAGGGATATGATAGATATCATGCAAGGGGATGGTGACAACAGAGTAGACGAAGGAAAACCATGAATAGAAATGACCTGATTATTGTAAATAAATTTGAGTCACAAATGATTCATAGAAATAATATATTGAGAATGAAGAATCCAATCAAGGTCGAGGAGCATGTCGCAAGTGTCGACAATGTTGCGAATAAATAAAGATACAAGAAAATTAATAGGACCAACCATAACATGCAACTTAACGACACCAAAGGGTTTGTTGAAGGGATATTCAATTTGTGATGGAGGATAGCCAATAGATTTTAGGAGTGACATAGAATAGGCACTAATGGGCCATGATGGGTCAACCTTAGTATTGTTGATGGAGGTCAAGCTGATAGATGCATGGATGTGTAAATTATTAGATGTAAACTTAGCGTGATAATCGACGTTGGAAAAATAAATGATTGGTGGAGAATATTCAATGTTAGTAACTAAGAAATTGAGATCCCCTGATGGGGGAGAAGGCACTACATGATAGACATAATTAGTAGAGGAATCATTCATTTTCATATCATGTTTTGTTATGGGGTTGTTAAACTTTAAGATTTTGATTTTCATTAGTATGTGTGGATGTTGTAGATTTTGGAAGCCCAATTTGACCATTGTCAAGGAGATCCTGAATGAGATGACATAACTGAAACAATGATTAGTGGAATTCCCAACACATTAATCATAATCACAATAAGAATTGTCATCGAAATTATGCCCTTTGGGTCGAGATGGATCAAGTTATAGAGGAGATGGTAAGGTAATAATATTACTATCGATGAGTCATGAGAGCATAAAGACAAGGAGGATACTATACTTTTAAAAAGTGATCATGTATGGTTACCGTTGAATCTCCCTAGGAGTAAAGATGACATTTATAGTGGTTTTTCCCTCCATGGGTTTAGGTGTAGAAGGCTTAATGGTGGTCTTGTTCTGAAAATGAGTGGATGATGATGCTTTTTGTTGGTGTCCATTTTGATCCTCTGTTATTTTCCCATCTTTCCCCTTTGTTCTACGTGCTCAAAAATATTTTTCTTCAAACTTGGTGGTCTACAAACTTTGTTCTCCAGATTGAATGCTTTCAAAGGCTCACAAACTTATTATTTTGCCCCATTTTGAAAGAAAAATACATGTTTGCCCTAATTTTTTCCCTAAATTCTTCAAATCTGTGGGCTATGTCATTTTTTCCATTTTCCTAATCGTGGAAGCTTAAAAATGATCATTTTATACCTATATGCCTTTGAAAATCTATCCCGTGGTCAAGAAATGCTCGAAATCATGTTTCATCTTATTCTATTTCAAAAAAATTCCATCCTTGGTGAAAAAATCAGATTCTGGGCACAACTGAAAAATTTTGTGTTTTTGACGGTCAGACGGGCGTATTTTAGCCGTCAAATTATTGTTGAGAAGTCAAAGGGTATGTGGCGGCATCTAATTAGCTGAGGAGAAGCGGGAAGTGTTATAACTTATCATTTTTTGCCTTTTTGGCAAATGGGGTATTTTTGACCCAGGGTTCCACTTTTTCCAAATTACTTATGTGGTATGTTTTGACTGGCCGAGGAGAAGCGGGGAGCTGGTTTTCCTTGGAGATTGTTGACTTTTATTTTGCAAAATTTTTAAAAGTGAAAACTAGGCACGAAACCCTACAGCCAATCATAGGTGGACACGTGTCCTAAAAATCAAAAAGGGAAAAGTGGGCCAATGGGGGACTTAGAAGAATTTTTGCCTTTTTGGTGAAAAGGGAAAAAGATGTGGAAAGGTCCACGGGCCGCAATGGAAGAGAGATGGACACGTGGCAGGGTAGGGACAGAGTGGGCCAATGGGGGCAAAGGGGAAATTGTTCCCTTTTTTGGTCAAAATGAGTTAAGGCAAAAATTAAGCCACGGGCCCGTGAATGAGCCACAAGGAGACACGTGGCGAAGGCAGAGTGGGTCGGCGGGTCAATGGAGGAAAAGGGAAATTTTTCCCTTTTGGTAAAAAGACTTAGAATGAAAATTTGAGGCATGGCTCTATGACAAATCGAGGAAGGATACACGTGGCGGGGAAAGAAATTGGAGGCGCGGGCCGAGGAGGTAAAGTTGAAAATTTTCCCTTTGCGAAAAAAAAGGTTAAAACATGAAATAAGCCCACGGATTTTTAGCGATAGAGAGGATGACACATGTCAAGGACAGAGGTGGAGGTGCGGGCCCACGGGGAAAAAAGTGAAATTTTTCCAAACTCCAAAAAAGGGTCAAAATGCACAGAATTGAGCCGTGATCCCAATGGGACCCACCATATGCCACGTGTCATCACCAAAATAAAAGGGCGGGGGCGAAGAAAAAAGTCATTTTTTCCATTTTTCCAAAAAAGTTAAAAATTCAAAAAGTGAGCCAAAATTCATTCCCAATCATATTTTGACACGTGGAGGGCCCGGATTGAAGGAAAAGGGGCAAATCAACTGTAACTGTAGATTTTCCATTTTGGCCGCCATTTTTGCTCCAGGAAGCTTGGAGATGTGAATTTTGCATCATTTTTCATTGAATCTTTGGTGAATTCGTGTTGTTTGTGCCTGTAAAGACCAATGCAAGTGGTTTTAGGGATTAATTTACAGATTTGAGGTGTTTTTGAAATAAATTTTTACTCAAGCCCATGCAAAACATGAAATATCAAATTATAAAGTTACATAATCAAATTTTGGAATGATAAGGATGAAATGATGAAATGAAAGGGTCTGCATGCTTGGAGAATGAAAAACATGCCTCCACAATGGATAATGATGAAGGATTTGTAATGATTCGCCATTTTTGAAACACTTGGCAACTTTGGTTGCAAATTTGTTAAATGTCCCTATCTGTGAATCATGTTGGAATTTTGTAACAAACTTGATGCTGGGCATATTCTTTTCTTGGGAAAGAAGGATCAAATGTAATTGAAAGTTATATAATGCATGTTTTGAGACATGCAAAAGGTCGGAGAAACTTATAATTTCACAAGAAAATCTAGGAAGAAGCCCATTCTCTGAGAAACCACCTGAGAACCATTTCTAATTCCTTTTTGCATTAGATTTGTATCATGTTGAGTTGGTTTCAGTTGTAAATCCATCAAAAATCTCTAAGATTGTTCTTATAACATTCCCCTGTTGATAAATTTGGTCATTCTGGATTATTTTGTGTTGTCTCTTGGCAAAGTTTGCATGCACTTATGTTTCAGAATGTTTTCAATTTGTGTTTCTTGCTCCTATTGCAGTCTTGTGTTTAAAATCTCTCTTGATCATACATGGTCTCATTTCTTATTGATAGTTTAGTGGCATCTGTAGTCTCACATTCAGAAGAGATTTCATCTGATAAAGAGATAAACAAATTTAAAATCACTTTACCTTCCTTGAATTCTAAGATTGTTTGTAAACCTTTGGGTGCACCTTAGGTCATGATAAAATAGAGATTTCTGGATACTTTGTTGGTTCATCTACTTCAAGATTTTGTGGTAGGTTGTCAAATATTGTGTGGAAGAGTGTATATTTGGGCCTCCATTTGGTGCACATATCTTGGTTGAAGGAGTACCTTAACCCCTTTGAAGCATCCCAGTTGTTTAGGTGTTAAAAATTTCTTGCAAAGGTCCTCAAAGAATCTAGCAAATTCTAGTTAGTCTTGTCTAAAATCTCCCACCAAAAATTTAATTTAGAATAACTAATCCTACCCTTGCATTGCATTGTGTGTTAACAAAAGAACACAATCCATTTACAAAAATGCACAAAGCAAATCAGGATCATACCATGTCTCTAGCAGCCTTAACCTTGTCTTGAAAGAATTTCCATCATTTAGTAGTGACAGCTCTGTTGAGTTTGAATAATGGAAAATTGATAATGTTTTCCCAAGGCCATCTCCATACAATATGCATAGTATAAGCATATCTCCACCTCCTTCACAAAATAGAGACTGCAATATAGGTTTTCTTACCTTGGTTAAAAGGCACAACCTAAAATAGTGAGGATTAGATCAAAATCGCTTTCAAGCCGATACCCACTTCTTCAAATCCTGAGTGCTAACAAGTTAGATAAATTGCTTCCCCGGCTACAAAATGACATATAAATCATTTATCTACCTTTGAGTGTCTTGTAAAATCCATGATGTTGCTCAAGTTGTGAAGGAGATTAAATATGGGTACCAACACTTTCTCTTGACACTTAAGTTTTCCTATTGTTACGCTTTTAGTCTCATGAAGCTTGAGAGTTTGACAAAGGTGATCAAATGAGGAAGAGGTATCAAACAAAATGCTCTCTTGAAGTGGTGGTAAAAGACTCTGAATAAACAAATCCTAAAGCTCGAAATCCACAAGTACGTTAGTCATCTTAGATAAATTATTTTTGTATCGCAAGACATAATCGGATAAGTATTTGTTGGACCCTTGCTTAAGTTGTGCTAGTTGAGCATAGGAGATCTTAGAGCTAATGTTAATAGAAAAATGTATGAGAAAGGCATCATCCAAATACATGATATAGACTGTTGAATGAACAGTAGGTCATAGAACCATCACATCACATAGTCTTGTAAACTATGAGGAAAAATCATAGCAAGGATGGTATAATCATCCGCATAGTGAAGACATGCTACGTTAAAAGATCCTAGATGATTATGTGGGTCACCATGGCCTTTAAAAATGGGAAAATTAGGAGAGATGAAGTTAGGTGGAAATGAATAAGTGGAAATAGCCGGTGTGAAAGGGGTATGCAGTAATGAAGTAGAATCTAAAGATGGTGATCCTCGAGAAGTAGCGAATTGGAGTTGGTGAATTTGATTTTGCAAATCTTGATATAAATATGTGAAATCAGGAGTGTTCGAGGAAGATCCAACTACATATTAGGAGTTCCAAGGTGGGTGATGGGAGCAATAGTTATATCAATAGGAGTAGAAATATATGTAGTTTGAGTAGAGACTAGAGGAGTAGAAGAAGAAACAATAGAAGTGGAAGTGTCATGAGGTATCTTAACAGCAATTAAATCATGTAATACATGAGGGAGATGAATAGGGTTTTCACGCAACAATTAGTGAAAATTAGTAATAGCGTTAAGTTGGTCTTCATCAACGTTGGTGTCTTCATCGTAGGGCTTTTCACTACCAGATGCTTCTATCTCATGGAGAGGAACCTGGTTGGAAGTATCTAAAGGATTTTCAGCCATATATGTAGTTGTATCAACCATTGAATTAGAGGTACTATGGGTAAATAAAGGGAGCTCACAATATTGAAGAGATCCAAAACAATCACTATGGGTGACGGGCATAAAATGAAAGAAAAATGAAACAAAACCCTATGATGAATGAAGAATCCGTAAGTGTGAATGATAGAGTCTAAAAATTATATAAACTAATGTAGTATGGGGATAGTTAATCTAAGCTATGAAAAACTATAAATAAGGTTAAAAAATGTAATAAAAGTTAGTATTTAAATCATCTAAGTAACAATGCAAAAGTAAATACTAACCCTAATGTGTAAGAAGAAAGAGGAAAGAACTCACCGATTCGATTAAAGTGAAGTGACGGGACTATGTTGTAGGTGTGACTGAAAATAAAGAAGTAAGAATGACTGTGTAGGAGCCTCGAAAAGGGTGGATCTTGAGGATCTAGCTGGAATGGAGTGCATGGAGGAGGACTGGGACATTTTCTCGCACTCAGTGCTGTAATATGGGTGCCCTAGTCTATGTGAAATCTCTCAAAATGATCATCACTGGTTCAACCGATGGTCCAAACCCTCATTGTTTGTCACATCAATTTCACTGTCATGTACCATATATCACTAATAACTAGAGATGAAGGAAAGACCTATAATAATTCAAAATAAGCATCAAACCCTAAAAATGAATAATGCATATTAAGGGGTTAGATCGACCTCAACTTCCACAATGGTGGAATTACTAAATGAGTGTTTCATTACATCTCGACTTGATGTAGTTCGATGTGAAAGTTTGTGTGAACATTCCCTAGGTTTCTCTTATGCCAATCACATTTTGTGAAGTAGCGAGAAATAACTATGTGTAAAAATATAATAAAATGTGTGCATGTAATAGAATAGAATACCCCCTTTGAAGTATGATACGTACATCCTATCCTTGTGCCTTGATGATGGAGCTATGTGGATGCAAGTGATTTCCAATGCAATAGATGGATGCAACTCTAGGAGTGATAGTAGTAAGTGATATTGGGTCCCTCATTATGGTCTCATGACTTTATATTTATAGGGTTCTCTTGGTATAATTTCGTATTTAACCCTGAAAAGTCTAACCATAAGAAAGATAAGGATGTAAAATGACTAGAAAGATCCCAAAAAGTGGTGGGAAAGTGCAAAAATAACTGGGGTGACCATGGGTGCCCTAGTACTAATATGGGTGCCCCAAGACTAATATGGGTGCCCCATTGAGGTTAAAATGACATGGGATCATAGAAGCTAACTAGGCATATGGTGAAATAGGTCGTAAATGATGAAATAAAATAAAACAAGATGGCCAAAAGATGGGTGTTAATTAGTACTTTATTCACTCAAAACCTTCTAAATATTAGTAGAAAACCGAGATAAATATTGTCTAAAGTGCATGATTTTGTGAATACAATTTTCCCCAACTTTATATTGGTGAGTGGAAATATTAGTAACATAAAGTAGATAGAGATGCGTACCTAATCTCCATGAAGAGTGTATTAAAAACGTGTCGAAGGACTAGAAAAACCTTGAAATGGAAAAAAATATGGAGCGTGGAAAATGAAGATAAAAATGCGCACGAAAAAGTGATGAGATCCGAACCTAGGGCGGAACGCGTATGTAGCTGTTATGATGTGTGATGTACCTACATGGTTAGTATATCATGTGCTATTGTGAAGAGTTTTTGTTAACATTGTTATTATTAGTATTGTGGCCCCCATTTAACTTGTTGTTTCTCATACAGTTGGACCTTCAAGGAGAAAACGGTCAAGTAGTTACAATATGTGTGTATGGATAAAAATGCAGTGTAACGTACGCATGTATATGAAATCATATAAATGTAAAATATTTCAATGTAAATGGAACTTGCGCACTTGATCCATGTTGAGAAAGGAGAGTGTAGAAGGATATCTTGTACTACTAGTTTTTGGGAGATCTCACGCCATAGGCCAAAGAAGTATAGGGAGGAAATGATCTATGTCCTCAAGGATCTAACTACTTCCCGAACTATGTGTGAAGAGATATCTCAGTATCGTCCTAGTATTTTGAATGATCTAATGCCACCGCTAAAGTAAAGTAGTGTCGAGAGGCACACCCATTGTAACCTCCAATCCTGTAACTACTTCCTAGAATGCTAAGGACACCATGTCCTATAAAATCCACTTTGTATTAGGTTCGTAGATTGGTCTGAACCCACTCGTTGTATGTAAATGAACCAAACCGATGTATAATCTATGTGTTATTTTGTAAAAAAACCCCAAATGATGCCCCCTCTTTTGGGGTGCATGAGACATCGGTGATAGGATAAATGCAGCCCCAAAAAATGACCAACCAAATGTATGTTGTAACCACGAAAAGTGCTTGGTAGAAACTGAGGCATGCAAAAACAATAAGGCTAGCCAAAGATAAGTGTAAACATACATGCATATATGAAATAATGTGTGAGCTATGTAAACAATGTAAAAGCTACCAAACAATGTAGTAAACATACAAGAAGACAAATTAATCCACATAAAGCATGTTAAAAACATGGGACATCACTCATAATGTTGTGAGACATGCTAGGCCATCATGGCCACAAACAAGCAAACAAGTGTGCATACCAAACAAAGGTCAAGGCCCACATATAATAAAAAACAATAATAGACAATGTAACAAACAAGTATGGAAACAAATATCCCTACACAAAAAAATTCACATGAAGCACCCATTAGCATATTAGAAAGATAACCAAGATGTCAAACACGTGTATAAGAAAGTAATGTAAAGTGATAAGTACAAAATGAAACAATAAACACTGGAAGAGACGAATGTGTGGATACCCCAAAGTGACCAAGTATAGGAAGGGTAGAAGGTGAGCATCCATGCTGCATGTAAGAGACCTGTATCTATGATCATAAATAGAAAAGTATGTGAACTTGCATGCGGGTACGATATAGATAAATGGCATACAAGTAAGCTAAACTAACATGTGTAATAAAGTTACCATGAATAAGAATAAGTAAGTAAGAGAGTAAAAACCATAATATGCAGTATGTTGTGGATGGATGGAATGGAATGCAAAATGGAGTGATAGGATTCATGTGGCTCCCGATTGAATGGAAATGTATGCAACGAGGTTCATTATTTTTCCACCTCGGTAGTCAAGAATGAACCGTAAACAAGAGTGTGTCATCAGGAATTGATCGAATAGTGTGTGTTGTGTTTAATGTGTTATGATGAATGTGTATGTATATTGATGAGATGTAACCTAGAAATGATGTGTGCGTGAACCTTATATCCGAAGCATATATCATGACCAAATTACACGTATAAGTGATGATTTATCCTATGCATATATCACTATGAGATGAAAGGATGATTGATGATTTAGCCATATGCATATATCACTACAAGATGAGAAGAAGGAGAGGTGATGTAACCAAAGGTGTATAACACTACAAAATGATAGAATATGTGATGATTTAGCCTAAAGTGTATGTCACTAAGCTAGAAATGTTGCATGATGAAAGGTCGAATAGTAAGTGTGTGAGGAGTGTAAGGTCCATTTGATTTGTAAACCATCGGAAGTCGAGTATGGACCAAGGAACCAAAGTACATCATTGGGTAGTAAGTGTAGTGCGCAAAAGACACCATAGTATATGTAATGATGAAATATTACCATGTGGTGAGTAGAATATGTAAATACGTGATGTGTAGAATGTAAATGGAATAGATATGTAAAATGACATGATTGTAGATGGAATAGTAATGTAGTACGTAAGATGATGTAATGGTAAATGTGTATGATAAATACTAGTATGATGCATGTATGCTATATAAATATAGAATGTAGGGTGTATGTAGTGTGATGTGTGAATATATGTAATGTGTAATGCCTAGAGTGCAATGTGTGGGTTCATGAGTAGTAAGCCCTCAATAGTCAAGTGTGAACCGAAGCACAAGAGTGTATCATCAAGTGGTGACACTAGAATGTATGATGAAAAATGCCTATATGAAAATGCAAAAATGATATATACTATGATGAAATTGAGGGGGTGTATTATGTTCTATGTCCCCCATGTATATAGAAATTAGTAAACTAACCAATAATATTTAAGGATGAAGGTCCTCCACCCGATGGTTGCAAGAATGAAAGTGTAGGACCATGATCTAATAGTGGTGGTATGGTAGAAAAACGTTGTGTTGGTGAATGAAGTCTATGCACATGTGATGGATGAATATATGATGAAGGTTATGGTGTATTAAAATGTGTTGGTGATGGAGATCGATTTGATGTTGAGGGAAAAGGAGATGAGTATATATGAGGAATAAAATGAGGCGGAAATCGACATCGAGATGCAGTGAATGTCCTAGGAATGGGCCTATGCCGATGTGTAGGACTAGTAGAATGATGCAGTCGTGTAGATGGTACTTGAGTAGGTGAGATAGGAGTAGATTGTGCTTTGAGCAACATAGAATGAGACATGCTAGATGAAGTAGGGGATATGCTAGATATTTTGCGAGGGGATGGTGACCACGAGTAGATGGAGGGACACCATCAATAGAAATGACCTAATTTTTGTAAATAAATTTGAGTCACAAATGATTCATAGAAATAATAGATTGAGAGTGATGAATCCAATTGAGGTCGATGAGCATGTTTTAACCATTGATTGTGTTTCCAACAAGTAATAGTACAAGAAAATTAAGAGGACCAACCGTAACATGGAACTTAACAACACCAAAGGGTTTGTTAAAGGGATATTCAATTTTTGATGGAGAATAGACAATAGATTTTAGGAGTGACATAGAATAAAAATAATGGTCCATAATGATTCGACCTTATTTTTGTTGATAGAGGTCGAGCCGATATATGCATGGATGTGTAAATGATTAGATGTAAACTTAGCGTGATAATAGATGTTGGAAAAATAAATTGTTGGTGGTGAAGCTTCAGTGTTAGCAACTAACAAATCAAGATACCTTGATGGGGAAGAAGGCACTATTGGTGTCGAATCGCAGCACCCCTAAATGTCTGCAACACGATGGGTTGAGAATCTCAAGCGATTGCATAACATGGAGCTTTTCCCAAGTGTGGGACCTCATGGCCGGAAAAGCTCTCCTGGATGAAGGCCGGTTCCTATTCCTCTGCTCGAGATGCACACGTAGAAGATGCACGAGGGTTTACAAAAAACCTAATCTAACTTGCCAAGGAGACAGGGTAATAAAATGCATAAAATAAAACCTAAACTACAAAGGTGATGCACCGAGGAATGAAGAACACCTGTCTTGCCAATAAACACAGACCATTAAAATGCAATGTAAGATCATGCACAGATAGCCAGATTCATAGTGAAAGATCAGTAGGATGCAAATGAACATAGAGAGGGTTGAGAATCATCCACAGACATGCATTAATTTTCTCCAAAGATTGATACAACACACTGCAAAATGCCAAGAGGCAAGGTTGCATTACAGTTTCAAATGGGAGGTTTTAACTCCACAAGTTCACCTGCCAAAGAGAAGAAGGGAGGGGCAAAACAAAAATGTCCAACCTTTAGAAAGAAGCCCCTCCTTACAATTTATAGGAAGAATGAGAGAGAAAAGAGAGAGGAATTCCAAAACTACCCCAACCACCTCTAGATTGCACTTAACTATCTCATTATGGTGGTAGGTGAGAACCCCAATGAACCCAAAAGTGCGAACTGTATTTCGCACTTTTAAGAATTTTTCTCACCCAATTAAATATATCTATTCATAGTTGGACAGAGGACCTCGTAAGATTTTCAAAAAGTCCAACCTTGAATGAATCCGAGCTCCCAATCAAAAGTTATGGCCATCTGAATATCTGCGCCAGGGTCTGCTTCCTGTCAGCGCTCAAAATGTTGCACCTCTTGAAGGTGCGCCAAGGGCGCATTCATGTGTGTGTCATCATCCTCTTCCATGCACCAAGGGTGCACCATTTACCCTATCGACACTCCGTGTCGTGTGCCCATTCTGTGTGCCTTGGGTGCACCATTTCCTCTGTCGACACTCCGTGTCGTGCGCCCATTCTGTGTGCCTTGGGCACACCATTTCCTCTGTCGACACTCTGTGTCATGCACCCATTCTGTGCACCTTGGGTGCACCATTTCCTCTGTCGACACTCCGTGTCGTGCGCCCATTCTGTGCACCTTGGGTGCACCATTTCCTCTATCGACACTCCGTGTCGTGCGCCCATTCTGTGCGCCTTGGGCACACCATTTCCTCTGTCGACACTCCGTGTCATGCACCCATTCTGTGTGCCTTGGGCATGTCAGGGATTTGAGCTTCTTTGATTTCTCCATTCTCCTACTTGTCTATATCTACCCAGGGAAAAGATATATACAATGTGCACTATGTGATAAACATAATTAGCATAGGAATCGCTTGTTTTCATATCATGTTTTGGTAAGGGCTTAAAAATATTAAGCTTATAATTTTCATTAGTAGGTGTGGATTTTGTAGATTCTAGAAGCTCAATTTGAAAATTGTCAAGAAGACCACGAATGAGATGTTGTAACCGGAAACAATGATCAATGGAATTCCCTATGAATGATTGATAATCACAATAAGAATCACATCGAAATTATGCCCTTTGGGTCAATATGGATCAAGTTATAGAGGATATGTTAAGGTAATAATATTACTATCGATGAATTTTGGTAGAAAAACACTACGAGGGGTATTATACTTAGTAAAATTATTCGTAAATGGTTGCGGTCAAAGCTCCTTGGAGTAGAGACAATGTTTACAGTGGTTTTTTCCTCCATGGGTTTAGGTGTAGAAGGTTGAAAGGTGGTCTTGTTCTTAAAAAGCGTGTATGATGATGCTTTCTCTTGATATTTAATTTTTCCTATTTCTAGGTGTTTAGTCTCACGAATCTTGAGAGTTTGATAAAGGTGATCAAACGAGGAAGAGGTCTCAAAGAGAATGCTCTCTTGAAGCGGTGGTAACAGAATCTAAATAAATAAATCTTGAAGCATAGAATCTGCAAGTATGTAAGTCATATTAGCTAAATTATTTTTGTATCGCAAGACATAATCGGATAAATGTTTGTTGGACCCTTTCTTGAGTTGTGCTAGTTGAGCATAAGAGATGTTAGAGCTAATGTTAATAGAGAAATGTGTGAGAAAGGCATTAACCAAATGTGTGAAAGATACTACTGAATGAACATGTAGGTCATAGAACCATTACATCACATAGTATTGTAAACTACGAGGAAAAATATTAGTGAGGATGGCATGATCATCCACATAGTCAAGCCATGATATGTGAAAATCACGAAGATGTTTTTGTGGGTCATCATGGCCTTTAAAAATTGGAAAATTAGGAGACATGAAGTTAGGTGGAAATGAATAAGCGAAGATTGTCAGTTTGAAAGTGGTATGCAGTAATGAAGTAGAATATAAAGATGGTGATCCTCGAGAAGTAGAGAATTATAGATGGAGAATTTAATTTTACAAATCTTGATATAAAGATGTGAAATCAAGAGTGTTCAAGGAATGCCCAAGATGCATATTAGGAGTGTTAGGATGAGTGATGGGAGTAGTAGTTGTAGCAATAGGAGTAGAAACATTTGTAGGTTAAGTAGAGACCAGAGGAGAAGAAGAAGAAAAAACAAAAGTGGAAGAATCACGAGCTCTCTTAGCAATAATTAAAGCATGTAATACATGAGGGAGATGCATAGGGGTTCCATGCAATGATTAGAAAAAATCAGTAATAGCATTAAGTTAGTCTTGATCAATATTGGTATCTTCATCGTAGGAAATTTCACTACCAGATGCTTTATCTCATGGAGAGAAACCTGGTTGGAAGCATCTAAAGGATTTTCAACCATAGATGTAGTTGTATCAGCCATTGAATTAGAGATATGAGGGGTAAATAAAGAGAGATAACATTATTGAAGATATCTAAAATGACCACTATAGGTTACCAACATAAAATGAAAGAAAAAAGAAATAAAACCTTAGGATGAATGAATAATCTAGAAGCGTGAATGATCTTGTCAAGTTCACCAAAATGATTAACTAAAAATTATACTAAATTAATGTAGTATGGGGATAGTTAATCTAAGCTATGAAAAACTGTAAATAATGTAACTAAATGCAGTAAAAATTAGTATTTAAATCATATAAGTAAAAATGCAAAAGGAAATACTAATCGTAATGTATAAGAAGGAAGAGAAACAAATCAACCGATTTGACGAAGTAAAAGGACCGTGTCGCAGTGTGACCGGAAAATCGGAAGTAGGAATGACTGCGGGAGCCCCAAAAAGGGTGGATCTAGAGGATCTAGTTCGACTAGAGTTCTCGGGGAGGATTGGGGCACTGTGGGCACTCAGTCTAAAATCTGGGTTCCTGGTCTATGAAAAATCTCTAAAACTCATCTTCACCCAATAACTTGAGATGAAGAAAACAACTGCAAGACCCCAAAATAAGCATCAAACCCTAAAAAATGAATAATGCATATGAACGGGTCAGAATGACCTCAACTACCACAATGGTGGAATTATTAACTGATCATTGCACTACATCTTAGACCTGATGTAGTTCTATGTGAAAGTGTGTGTGAACAAGCCCTAGGTTGCTTTTGTGCACCACACTTTGTGAAGTAGCGAGTAATAACTATGTGTAGAAAATGTAATATAATATGTGCATGGAATCGAATAGAATCCATCCCCCTATGAAGTATATTGTAGGTGCCCTAGCCTTTTTCCTTTATGATGTAATGTTGATCACTGACCCTAGCACTTAGTAAAGAAAATATAGAAGGTTCACGCAGAGAGAGAAAAAATTCAAAAGCGCAGACGTATCGGGAAGGCTCGCGTGCGGGAATGCAACAGTTCGAGACTTAGCCATTTTCTTGACAAAGGTCTATTTTTAGAGATAGTGTGTGTAACACTCAAACCAAATGGATACTTACACGTCATGCATTGGCTATTTTTGGAGGATTAGCTATGAAGCACTTTACATGGACACAGGCTGGAAATAAATCTACTATCTTGTTTTTGTTAACTACCAATAGTCTATTGTTAGCGCACTTTCATGTGTGTCTATTTTTGTAATGGCACGTGGCTAATAATAGCATGTGACCTATTTTTGGATTAGATAAGTAGTGAAGGGAAAGTCCCCACCCTTATAAGTATGTAGTAAACTGAGTAATATATATACATATATAGAGATAGATAGATAAATATGCATACATGGAGATATAGGGAGATAATGTTGCTAAATCTTTACACACATACTATTGTTATTGTAATGAAGCTTCTATATACTTACTGCATTTAATATAATGGAGGATATTGGCTGAATTTAAGTGTTAGTTCTATGTGTATCTGAATCTATTATGTTTTTGATCTCATCATGGTTAATATTTAATTCTATTCTCCCATAGAGATAGATCTGGCATGCTCTGTAGAATGATGTGTTAGTAATGGAACTGCATGTGTTAAGTCTTCATCATGCTAACATCCTACAACAACAACCCTAAAGAGGGACTGGTACATTTGCATGCTTTTTGGAGAGCTCTCAATCTAGGTTAAGTGATGTGCAAGTGCGCCTAGGGTCTTATTGGGCTTGTATTAACGAATTCTAGGTTGCATCATTGGTTCCAGTGTTGGGACCTCTTTTTCAGTTGTTTTCAGGATGGTTTGCAATGAAGACATACTAGGTTGACCTTAACAAGTGTTGAAGAGTGGATACATGATCTAGAAGAAGAATACGTGTGGCGATTCAACACTGGATCTGAGTTTAACGCACATGTGTGGGTGGAATAGAATTTGTATGACAATTTATATGAGATATTTTTTTATATCTTTCAATAGAATTGTACGAGTGATTGATTGCTTATGCATCTAAGAGGAATTGGAGGTATCACACACTTTTTTGGACAAAGGAAGAATTCCATACCCTTTATGATGCTGATCTAATTTGGATACATGGTTATGTGGTGTCTTGAATAGTTATATCTTGGAGTACTCAATTTCCACTTATTCATGTCTAGAGGTAGCTGAATTCCAATTTTTATGATATCCAAGGGGAGCTTACCTATAAGGAATTCCACTGGAAATCAAGATCCTGATGATAAATTTGAATTTGGAGAGTAAACCGATGGCTAACTAAACCTCACCATGCAGGGGGTAGGAGCAGTTTGGTGAAGGATGGCAGACCTAGTGGTAGAAAGGTAGAGAGAGGAAAGGTGACTTAAGTATAATGAGGTGTGCAAGAGGGAGATAGAGAAGCAACGTAACATTGTAGAAAGTATGGCGTTGAGGAGAGAGATGGCTCGAGAAGGAGTTGAAATTTATGCAAAAGACATGGAAACTAAACCTCGTGAACTCCCCATTTGGGTAAACATGATAGGGAACCCTCCTTGGCCTCACGTAGCAGCGTGCCAACAGAGACAACCTGGGCCACGGGCACACATCTGAATCCACCTAGCAACCTTTCCCTTGTGCTTGGTTTTCCAACATCTAGTACAACAAGTAGTCAACAAGCTAATTCAAGTAGTGGAAGAGTAGGAGCGAGTATTATAAGAGGCACAATAATGGAAGTGCAAATAGCTTCATTGTTATATGGGAGTAATTTTTAGGTACATCATCAACAAAAATATAAGAGCACCGATTTTTGGACTAACTTTTGGGAGTAGTAATGCTTTAGATACTATCGGGGTATAGTTTAGTTCTATTGTTGGGACATAGGGAAGTACATCTTCTGGTCTGACCCCAACTACAGGTTCGGGATCAAGAGGCATAAGTAGCTCTGGTTGGGTGGATCTATAGGTTCTTGAGGCGGAGGAAACACAACAGGTTTTGGATCAGGTGGGCAAGGTCTGCACCAACCCCGAATATTTACATAGATATGCCTCTTCGTCTTCTAGAGTATATGGGCATAGAATATGTTGTTGAACACATGCATATGTGTGAAATATTATGGTGTGCAAATGAATCATGGATTCTCGAGCTTAGGGAAAGCCAATTTGCTACTATATCACAATGGCGCTCGCATAACTCGGTACAAAAAGTTTGACCTTGATCGACTTGTGTAAACTATATATCTTTAAAAGATGCATTCCTTAAAGAGTTTCAAGCTATTGTAAAATTTGTAGGTCCACAACTCATGAAATAGAAGACTTCCAGAGTTGATTGGTCGATCCATGATGCTATAGATATTGGTTTATGATAGACAAGAGTTTCAAATAAAGGAAAGAATGAGTATCGATATCGGGATCACAATCGGTGCACTATGATTGGAATGAAGGTCATTTTGAAGGTGGTCGTGGTAGAGATCGAGGATACCACGGTGGATTCGAGAGGGCGATGCCATGGTAGTGGAAGAAGTGATTTTCCTCATGGAACATGTTATACATGCAAATCTCCTGACCACTACAGGCGTGAATGTCCTCAAAATATTACATGTTCTTTCTATGGAAAGAACCATAGCTATGAGGAGTGCCCAGACTTATATGAGCATCTGAGTAAGCAACATAAACAAGAAAACAAAGGCGCAGGGATGGTTAGGATACAATGCGTTGTGGAAAATCAATGGATTCCCAAGTTGGAGGCAGAGTTTGAAGATTTGCAAGTGAAGATCATGACCCACGATGAGGTGGCACGTGCCAGGAAAACATTGCAGCAGAAACCTAGCATCACCAAAGAATAATTTATTCATGTACGACACCCAGATCATGCCTATCAAAAGTAGGTTTATCAGGAAACCATGGAAGTTCTAAGGAATCTTCAGGGTGAGATACAATACTTAAAGGAGAAAAAGAAAGCATCAGAGATGGTCCAAACTGATATAGATGACTTGAGAAGTTTATAAAATGTTGCACCAGGAAAACATCATTCCACTATTAGGGAGTTGGTTAAAAGGAAACACTCCACATGTAAGTACTGAGACTGGACGACAAATCCTACATGCGAATATTCCCCCTCATATCCTGGATTATGATAAGGAAATCACTTTGAATGTTGGTGTGGATGGGTTGTTATTGAGTAATATGCTGATTGATACAATTACAAAAGTCAATGTTCTTACCTTGGATGTATGGGTACAAATGGGAAGACCCCCATTACACCCATGCTCTAATGTATTATTCATGGCTAATCGACTAAGGCCACTCCCATCGAGTTTTAAAGGATGCATCCATTACTATACAATGATCCAAGTTCACTAGAGACTTTGAAGTTTTAGTGATGGTAGATTCGGATAGCTTCCCAACTCTATCAGGGGTGTCCTTGGTGCTATGAAAATAATGTTGATCTTTGGTTCAACAAGGGCTATATCAGTTTTGAAAACAAAGTTGAAAGAGTTATTATCCCTTTAACAGATGGAAAATCTGCAGCCTATGTTGAGCCCTTAAGTAAAGAAGATATGAATAGGATTTATGTACACACCATCCAAATCCAGAGATACTTGAGCCGACCAAAGAAGGACTAATTCGGTGGGAGGATACACAGGTCTATAAGCGATACTAAGAGTGTTGCTTGTGATAATTGGTCTCATAGCACTTATGAGTTGGTAGGGTACGGAGTAAAAAACATCTTTCCTTGAGGGACAAAACCATGGTATGTCATTAGGATAGGTAACAACTCGGTACCTTGTTACACATGATAAGGGGTTCCCATGGTATTCCTGCGCACCATGGAAGAAAAGTGGATAGACCCACTAGAAAGAAGAAATATGCTAGCATATACACTACGTGGGATAACAAAATGCTGGTGGGTGGTCCACAAGGATAATCTTGTTGGATGGAATGAAATTAGGATTGCTCCTACTACTAGGTTCTTCAGGAGTAATGCACCTACTCAAATAAGCACTTATCACGGCAATCAACATGTTCAACACCATGTTCAGAAGTGTGAGAGACTCTAGAAAAAAGGGTAGGAAGCTTTACCACCTTCGTTATGGGTGCATAAGTTTTATTCTAGTTTACAAGGATGCACATGCTTGGTAAGTGTATTTAGAACTCCATAGAGAAACTGGAAATTGGCAGGATTTAATTACAGGGAATGGCCTAGACATTTGAATTCTTCTCTAACAAAGCCTCCAGTGGAAGAAGCATTTAAATTCATAATGCTCTTAACTATGGGAGATAGTGCCAAGGCTATAGAACTCCTTCAGGAGTGATTAGATAAAGAAGGCTCAGGAGCACATCTTGATGAAGAACTAGAGGCCGATGCAACATTACTTCAACACACTTGCCTTGAGAAAGAGAAAGGAAAAATGGTCTACTTAGTGGATGAGGAAGAAGTAGATAATCTGAATGTAAACCATTCAACATGGAGGCGTGTGGTACTTTGGAGAGTGCGGATAAGACCACATGTGCCTACCATAAACCGATGAAGACGAGCGCGAGTGAATATTGGAACAAATAATGAGCCTAAGGAAGTCATGATTGGAGACTATTGGTCGACTCAAGTGGAAAAAGCATAGAGTTACTAAGGGATTACCAGGACTTGTTTCTAGGGGGTCTATGAACTGAAATGTGTGCATGAATTGTTAGGGAGATGAAGATAAAACTTAAAACGGGTGCACACCCAGTTAGAAAGAGACCTTACAGAATGAACCCCAATTTGTGTGAAAAGGTCAAAGAAGAGATTGATAACATGTTGAAGTCTGGGATTATCAAGCCCCTTGATGAGTCAGAATGGGTTAGTCCAATGGTGATTAGTATCAAGAAGGATGGATGGATTAGGATATGTGTGGACTACATGGAGCTGAATGTTGCATGTGTAACTGATCCATTTCCTATGCCATTCACTGAGGAAATACTAGAAGGAGTTGCAGGGTGTAAAATATATTCATTTACAGATGGGTTCTCTGGGTATCATTAGGTTTGGATTACCCAGGAGGATCAAGAAAAGACTACGTTTACTACTAAATGGGGTAGCTTCGCCTATATTGTAATGCCTTTCGGTCTAAAAATTGTGTCTGCTCTCTATTTTTAGCATAGTTTTCCGAGCATTCAAGGAATTTGTTCACAACTTCTTACGGTATATTTAGACGATTGGTTGGTATATATATTATTTAAGGATCATTGTGACAATCTGTGCTTAATGTTTGAATGGTGTAGACAATTGAGTATCTCTTTGAACATCAAGAAGTGCATATTTTCTACACCATTTAGGATACTTTTAAGACACATTATTTGTAAGGAGGGTTTATTGGTTGATCCAAAGCATATGTTGCAGTCATTATAGGCATAAGGGAGCCTACCGGTAAAAGTGAGGTGCATGGATTTTTGGGTCATACAGGATATTACAGAAATTTTATCAAAGACTATGCCAAAGTTTCCACACCATTAGAAGAGTTACTGAAAGGGAAAGGTACATTCTACTAGGGAGAACAATAACAACGCACATTTGATACATTGAAGGAGAAACTTACTTTCGTGCCTATTCTACGTTTTCCTTCTTGGGACAAACCATTTCATGTACATGTTGATGCCTCTAGCATGGCCATTTGTGAAGTGTTAGCTTAATGGAGAAGGTATTGTAGATCATCCTATCATTTTTGCTAGTAGAAAGTTGACTCTGCAAAAATGCAATTGGACAACTACAGAGTGTGAAGCATTGTCAATGATCTATGCACTACATAAATTCCACCAATACCTACTAGATACACCATTCGTCTTTTATACAAATCACATGACATTGAAGTATTTGGTAAATAAACTTGTTTTACAAGGGTGCATATGTTGATGGGTGCTCTTATTTCAAGAATTTGATTTCACAATTGTGGTAAAACTAGGAAAAAGTAATTATGGACCAGACCATCTATCAAGAATATAGTTAGGAGAAGAAGCACAAGCAATTGAGGATACCATGCCAGATGCACAGTTATACAAGTTACAACGAGCACCATCAAAACTAGAGGACATTGTTGTCTTTCTATGAATAGGGATGGCACCAAAAGGAATGAAATCCTTGGAGAAGAAACAACTTTCTATATGTGCCACACCTTATATGTTAATCAGTGGTGACTTGTACAAATTAGGCTAAGATGAGGTATTGCACCATTGTGTATTGGAACATGAGCACACATATATTATGGAAGAGGCTCATGGTGGTATTGCAGGTGGCCACTATACAGGTGACACCACTGTGTGCAAGATTCTACTCATTGGATTATGGTGGGAGACCCTATATAAAGATTGTAAGGAATTTTTTAAGGCATGTGATCATTGTCAACATCTTGGAAAACTAGGTCAATGAGATGAAATGCCTCTGAGACCTATTACTAGTGCAAAGCCATTTGAAAAATGGGCTATAGATTTTGTGGGTCCTATTTCACCAGTGCGCGTAGAACTAGATCGCACTACATTATAACTTGCACAAACTATCGACAAGGTGGGCGAAGCATCACCCACAACGGAGTGTACAAATGGCACATACAACAGCCCGAGTTTCTATGCAAAACTATTATTACAAGGTATGGATGTCCTTTGAGTTTGACCAATGATATGGGCACACATTTTCTTAATGATACAATAAAATTTTATTAGATGCGCTCATGATTACACACCATAAGACTACACCCTATCATCCTCAAGAAAATGGAACTATCAAGCTTTCAACAAAATTTTGAGCCAGGACATTGACAAAAATCTGTGATGTTGGAAGAAACAATTGGGATGATAAAGTCTCTACAATAATTTTGGCATATCGAACAACATATAAAAGTTTGAACAAAGCCACACCATTTCAGGTTGGTGTTTGGCGCAAAGTAGTTCTTTCTATGGAATTTATGTTACCTTCTTTGCATATTGCGCACACTAGAGGTATAGCTATTGAGAAAGATTTAAAAGAATGTATTGAAAAGTTAATTAAGTTTGGATGAGCAATGAGTGATAACTCATTGGATTCAAGAACAAGAGTAGGCCAGGGGAAAAAGAATGGCATGACGAAACATAAGGGATAAGAAGTTTGAGATTGGACAAATGGTGCTTCTCTATGACTCTAAGTTCTTATGCCATCTAGGAAAAATTAAGGTACATTGGTTGGGGCCGTATGTTATCACTTACATCCTTTAAACAGGTGCTTTCTAGTTAGAAATAGTTGATAGAACAAAGATACCGGTTACTTCAATGGGAGTAGGTTGAAGCCCTACTATAAATAATTCTTCTTTATGTTTGTAATAAGGCAGTATTACCATTTAGATTAGGTTTTCAATTTTGCATTCCCTTAATGTGTTCCCTTATTTATTGCTATGCTTTGTCAATTTAGTTGGTGTGTTGTGGAATAAGCACGTTTACGCGCCAGAAGCTAATTACTATTTGAAGAATTTTTATGCGCAGAGGACTGCACATAATTTTAGTGTGGGGTGGATTGTTGGTATCCAGGTACAAGACTATTGGAATTAAACAACGAAAGGAATAAGATGCTATGGGTGTTATTCAAGTCAAAGGATTGCTTCTAAAAGTGACCAAAGATGGAGATGGAGGAAAGGATAGTATAACACGAGGTAAGTGGAGGCCATAACAACTACCAGTGGAAGGTGCAGTGACAAGGTACTCAAGCATAAGGAAGTGCACTGAAGAGAAGTCTATGACCAAAGGGTAGGAAGGCACGCTAGAAGGTTATAGCTGGGCGTGAAGATGTACCACATGGAAAGAAAAAATTTGGTTGATAAATGAGAGGACATTGGGTAGGTGAAGTAGCAATAAATGCATCAAAAATTTGAAAATCTATATAAGGATGGGATGCGAGTTCATTCTTACCATTTTGATTAAGAGAATTTGACAAGAGCCAAGTGCGAAGAGCCGAGAAATCGTGTTGAGGTGTGAAGAGTGTGAAACCAGACATGGAAAGGAGGTTTGTGCGAAGCGATGCATTACAACCAAGCTAGGGAACATGATTTCCACTAGGACACAAAGATTAGAGCTAGGTTTTTATTTTCACATTGAAGAAGTTAAAATATGAGTATTTTCAGAGGATTTTAGGGTAGAAATGGCATCAAAGAAGGTAGTTGTAGGAGGAGTTAAGGGAAATAAGAAGGTGGTCATGGAGGAATAAGAAATGACCCCTAAGAGTAATTTTTCGAGATGCAATATACATAGGGGGTTATAGTAGGCTAGGAGTGGGATTCCCACATTAGTAGTTAACGACAGTAGTAGATCTATTTCTAGCTTGTGTCTATGCAAAGCACTTTGTAGCTAATCCTCCAAAAAATCCAATGTGTGATGCACAAGTCTCTACTAGTTGGTTTGAGTGCTCCGCATGCTATCTCCAAAAATAGATCCTTGTCATGAAAATGGCTAAGTCCTGAACTGTTTACTGTTCCCCGCACGTGAGCCTTTCCAATATGTCCGTGCATTTGAATTTTTTCTTCTCTCCCACGTGAACTTTTTGTATTTTCTTTACTAAGTGCTAGGGTCTGACTGATAAATATTACCCTACACTAGTTTCATTTTCGCCATGGTAATGGTTGTATCCAAAAAGAATCAAAGAATAGAAGAATAAAAACAATTTGGATGAATGAAATAATGTTTTTAACCTACAGTTTATTCTTCTGCAACCTGAAAAATTAATTTAGGACATTCCTGCTTTATCTCAGCCTCCAAGGTCTGCCACTCAATGAGTGCTTCCTCTACATTTTCTAAAATTTCCACAGCAATGGACTCCCATTCATCCTTTGTAATCTCTCCTTTCTCACTCTACAAGACCAATATAATGCTAGACATTGTAGTCATCATTCCCTCTAGAAAATCCATCTTCTACGCAATGAGTTTCCCAAGATCCTCTAGCTGATTTTTGTGCGGTTCTTGGGCTACTACCAAGGCCTCGCACTTCTGTTTAACCATCGCTAATATTTCTTCCCGGCCCAATGTGTCGTCCCTCATCACTTTCTAGACCTCTTTGTTCTCCTCCAGGTTTTTTATTTTAATGAGCACCTCTGGAGCTGTAAAGATGTTCAAGGCTTGGTTTGCTTTATTTAGTTCTTCCCACAACACTTACAATGTCCTTCATATGATGGAATATTTCACATCATTGAAGCCTATTCTCTCTCTACATCTTGTGCTTTGGATCCTTTGGCGCCGGCATATGCGAGGCTCATCTTCAAGCACTAAGTCCACCAATGTATCTACATAGTGTATTTTCGAAGGAAACATCTTTGTTACCTTTGGCTCTAAGTGTGGCCTAGATTTAATGACATTATCACCAATTTCCTTTACAATGCTGATAAATACAGAGTTCTTCTTCTATGCTAAGTATCTTTCTTGTGTTAGGCATGCAATCTCCTCATTTTTAGTTTTGATCTCTTCCCTTAGCACCCTAATTGTGGCAGCCTTTTCCATATTATTCCTTGCCACCTTTATTGATACTTTTACCAATGCATTGCTCACCTGTTCATCTGATATAACAATAGGCTTTATTGTTATATGTCTAGCCTAAGGTGTCTTTTTCAACCTCCTTGACACACGCATGATTCCTCACACATATCAAAATCTGGTTCATCCATGTGAATGTGCATCGACCATGACAATTGATTCCTTGTGTGCATTATTTCCATTTCTTCATCCATTAATTCCCAGCCATATAACTCCTTTTTGTGTCGAGTGTGCTCAAAAATGGGCACGGAAAATTTTACATGTGTCCTTAGCATAACCCATGGCTGGTGGAATGTGTTCCCCACTTGTTCTTCTTGACCTAGGCTGCTTAGGAACTTGAGCTTCCAAATTTGGAACTTGTGTTTCCATGTCTTGAGAAGTATTGGTAGCTATCTCATCTATTCCCTTTTCTTCCTCTTCTCCTTCCTTCATTTCTTCATCTTGTTGTCCTTCTATGTTCTCTGGAGGTGTAGGAGAATTAGGCATGCTTTCCTCTAACTCTTCTACTTCCTCATTCAATTTTAGTTTCCTTTTACTTTTCTCAATTGTCTCCTTTTACGTAGAGATCCGGGTGATTTGCAAACTATTTGCGAGTAGCACCTTGGTTCCTTATTCTCTGAACACTCTCTTAAATTGACAATCTCCTTGGACTGGATCCAAGTCCTCATCATCCCTCTCTTGTGGCTGAGGGGGTGTAGTTTCACGCTTAACCTCATCCTTATTCATAGGATGTCTTCTACCTCTATGTTCCAAACCACCACTATCCTTGTGCTTATCCTCCTCATCCTCCTCATCCTCTACTTCGATTGTCTCTGTCAGATTAAGCACTAGAATGTTCTCCATGGTATGCTTACCCTTCGGTGGTTCCTAAGTATGGAAATCATCTTCCACATACTTGTTGTTTTCTAGCTTGGGCTTTAATTGGAGGTACACTAGTGCTACTCCAACGTCTCCAATAACCAAACTTACTGGCTTTATGCTCAACACATCTGAGATGAGCCTTTTAATATATGCATTATGTCCTAGATATACATACATTTTCCTCAGTGTGTGGTAGTCATAGTCTACCTTGTCTACATTGAATGTTATTTGGCACGCATATGATAACTTTTGAACCGATCCCTAAAAATACCTTATTGTGAAGGCATACGATAGTTTACACCATGGGCTCCAAGCCCCATCCTTCATCGTAAATCGCGCGATGCAAAAATGTTGGTATACGGAAAACTAAATTGCCTTACCCACCACTAATGGTAAATCCTTTGGTATGCACCACTCTTCTTCGAATGCCACATGGAGCCTATCATATCCCTTCATTATGGTCTCATTATATAGGGTTATCTTGGTATAATTTAAGTAATTAACCCCAAAAATGCCAACCATAAGAAATATAAGAATGTAAAACGGCTAAAAAGAGCCCAAAAAGTGGTGGGAAAGTGCAAAAAGGATTGGGGCACCACCGGTAGGACCAGGGCCCCACGGGTGTCCCAATATTAATCTGGGCACCCCAATACTAATCTAGGTGCCCCAATTAAGGCTAAAATTATGTGGGATGATAAAATTTGACTGGGCATATAGCTGTAATAGGTCGGTAATGATGAAATAAAATAAAACAAGATATCCAAAAGATGGGGGTTAATTAGTACTTTCTTCACTCAAGAACCTTATAAATAGTTGTATGAGACTGAGATAAATAATGTCCAAAGTGCATGATTTTGTGACTATAATATCCTTAATATAAGAATGAACATCATGAGTTTTGATAGTGTTTAAAATGTGTCAAATAACAAGTGAGTTATGCTAATTCTTTTAAAGAAGAAAGAACCAAATTAAGTGTACTTATCATAAGTTGAGTCTTAAATGAAATTAATAATATGTAGGTTGAGAGTGAGAATTTATTCTTGTGTGATAAATGATCTTGGAATTTTAATTATAAATAAGATGTAAGAATGGTAATGATGTGTTGTGGACCATGTCTATCCTTGAGCTCTTTTTGTGGTCGGGTCATTATTTGTATTTTTCTATCTGGAAAAGTGTGCCTTTGATGTGTGTTTGGTGTTATCCTATTATATACGTGGGTTCACATTTGTGTAAATGTCTCATGTGGTGTATTCCCAATGAATCCAAATGGTGTCATATAACAAGTAATGAAAATTTTATTTTTCCTAGTTTATTTGTTGTTTTGGTCCTTCATGTGTGGGAACTACATATCTCTCGTTCAATATATGAACATGCAATGCTATAGGTAGTTGGTTACCATAAATGAGGAATTTACAATTATTCAATAAGGCATGTCATACTACCTTGGATGTTGTAAAATATGAGCATACAACCCTAGGCTTTTTCTCGAGCCTCAAACCATTTAATGAGGTTCTTCCTTCTTATAGAGGATATTTTATGTCTTGACATGCCTTATAGATGGGTAAATTGGCATTCGATGTAATGTAACTATTCATATACCACATAAAATTATATTCTTAAATCCAGGATGTGAAGATCCTATCACCATTAATGCTTGTAAGCACATTTCATCTAAGTTTTTCCTATAAATTGATTTAATTAAATTTAAATATATGATAAGGACAATGTTGATTAGATAGATAAAATAGTAAATGAACAAGATCAAGAAAATGAAATGTAAACAAGAGTAATATATAGGGTTTATAGAATGACTTAACTTGTATTTGTAGGTCTTGGCTGATTCTAGACTAATGAACAAGATGGACAGGAATATTCGGACTTGTATTAGCTCTGTGTCCGATTCTAGAAAGTGACGATATTAGGGACATGAGCACCGGAAGGGGATAGGGCTTCCTAGGTGCTAGCATCTATTCTAGGTGTTTGTGTCTATGAAATAGTTCAAAACATGGTTCTTTATGTGTCTCTCCTTATTCACAACGTAGGTCACATTAGATTTGTTGTGTCACACCTGTACTAGAAAATAAATCCAAGATACCGTGCATATTACTCAAGTACACAAGAGATGAATAAAAATATGAATATGGCTGAGTCGAAATGACCTCGGAGGTCACCCCAATGTGATTGTCACCAAGTGTTACACTACATTTTAGACTCGATGTAGTTCTAGTGTGTGTGATTGGAATAGTGTCCCTTGAGCTAAGTTTCCCTAGTGTTAGTCACACAAAGAGATAATGGGATACAAATAATTTCTCCTAAATACAAATATGTGGTATGGAATTCAGAATAAACCCTCATATGCAGTGAAGTATGTAGTACCAAAGTGTAGTACTTGGTCTAGTAGATAGAAAATATTAGCTTATTGTATTAGTATGTGTCTCTTGAATTCTTTCCCCTTAATGAGGTTAAATAAGACATGTGTATATATATATATATGATTCCCTTGCTTAAGTTTCATCCTTAAAAAGTGAAAGAATGACCAAGAGTTATCAAAGAAAACAAGAAAGAAGTAACATTCGAAAGGTCCGAAAAATAGGTAAAGAGGACACCGGAGCCCAAAGGGGATAGTAGCACTTAGGCACTCCTATACCTATTGGGCGGTCCTATATAGGGTGCTAAAAAGGATAAATAGTGAAATCATAGCTGATTAGGATGTCAGATGGTATGCAAAACTATACATTGTCAATCGAAACAACAAATGATAAAGATAAAAATGATAAAAACAATATCAAAGAAAAGTAAAAGAGTTGTAATCGGTAATTATCTTACTTAGGAATCATGCATATAACTGAAGTATTTAGAGGATACATGTACATAGTAAGTGCATGATTTAGTGACTACATAAGTACCCGTATCAAATTCATTGTAAACATCCT
This sequence comes from Taxus wallichiana var. yunnanensis, assembly GCA_018340775.1. Lineage (NCBI taxonomy): Eukaryota > Viridiplantae > Streptophyta > Pinopsida > Cupressales > Taxaceae > Taxus > Taxus wallichiana. The sequence goes on from CM031234.1 coordinate 163,436,297, forward strand.
TGAATATAGAATATTAAATCTTCTAAGAGTTTTATTTGCACTTACCTTTTATCACTTGAACATCCATTTATTTAAGTTATCTTATGTGTTTATCTTTTCAGTTTGAATTAGTGTTAAAGATTCTATAGACACTCAAATTTGGAAATTTACTCGTTGACACTACTAGTTTTTACAATGCTCTCTTGTTAAGATAAATAATACCTTCTATTCCCACCTAGCATATTCAGAGGTCTCTTGTTGAGATTTTTTATCCTTACACACCGATATGTAATCAAATTATGAGAGTAAAATTCATAAAATCCACTTACAAACTTAAAGTGACAAGTTATAAACTTCAAATTACATGTTTTCTATCTCTCGGACAGGACGTACAATTTGGTCATAATGTTATATCTAGTCTTAGATGACTTGTATAGTGTTGGATCGACATGTTATTTAACTTTTCTTTCAATTTCATATTCTTTATGGTGTCTTATAATCCCTTTGGGTTGGCCTTTATTAAATACATCATCTACAAAACCCTATATAAGTAAGTAAAAACTCTCTCATTTTCTAACCTATAAATATGATGGCACTATAGTGATAAACTCACTCTCAACAATTGTAAGAGGCACCCAAGGCTCCATAAATATTTCAATATGACACCTACACTCATTAGGGAAATAATCAATAAAATTTTAAAGATTCTTACCAAGTCAAGGAGTAATCCCATCTCATCTACAAGTATTCAAACATCCCTTCTCAAATTATTTTAGTAAGAGCTAACTAAACTCAAGCATTGTCAAAGGGATTTGTAAATTCTAGTTTTATTCATTCAAATATAACATTATAGTGATTTAACCTAAATGGGTAATCTTTAAGAGTTTTTATTTGATGGTACATTATCTTAACCAATTATTTTCCAATGATAATTACAAAAATATAAGGAATAACAATTAAAAAAGCTAAAAATGATGGATAATGCAATAAAATACTTAACAATGAGAAGGAAAACAAGACTTAGCTGATATTATGGACTGTGTGTGTCGATCTAGAATGACCCGATGGCTGTATAAGGAAAAAAATGATATCACAAAACTTCACTACTAAAACTATGTCCTAAAATGTCTTGGACCAAAGCGTATGGTATGGGAAAAGCATAGCCTCTGTATGGCCCTTTCTATACACCTTTGTCCCTTTACACTTTCAGCTCCTTAAACTTCTTTGGTATGTGCATTACTTCCTGAACTACTCCTTTATGAAACTTGGACCTTAGACATTGTGTAATGCTCACCGTGAGGCTAATTGAATCTTCAAAACCCTATATGGTGAAGGTGTCTTGAAAAACAAATATTAGTTGGGTTATGGGAACACCTATACACCACCGATGTCACCACTAATATAATGTCTATGCCATCATTGTTATCTTTGATCACTTATGCAAACAAAGTAACAACGTTGATAGGTGATTCTTGTTTTGAAGATGGTTTACTCTTTAAAATAAATTAATCATGTTGTTGTAGATGATATACTTTATCTTCTAAAATTGGATAACATCATGCCATGACAATTCTAATTTTAATTTTTAATGAAGTATTTCATATAATTTTTATGCTGAACTTTTTAATGTATTCTGCATGTGGATGAAGGAAATAAATTTAGTCTTATTTGTTCATTTGCCTATTTTGCAATACTGAACTTGTTTTTTAGTCTATTGATTGCATAGTGCAAGAGTAACCACACCTTGGATCAATTATAGTGATCCAAGGCATGTTTAGGATTTTTTGATGTTTCGATCATTATGATTGAGTCGGTTAGAACTTTTGATTTCTGAACCCATGCTTGCAATGGGGTAATAGGGCGTCATGTAGCATCTTTTGATTTCACCATTCTAAGTGATTTGATTCGTCATTTTGATAAAATTTTCAAGGTAATGTTATTTGATTAATTTATTGGGACCTAATTAATCTAAGTGTTTTGATTATCTTATCCTATCCTAAACCTATGTTAAGGTGATTATATTTATTTGATGATTAAATCCTAAATGGGGTAATGAGGAACTATCCTAAGTTTGGATACTAATTAATCCTAAGCTATATGAAACTATTCCTAAGGTCCTAAGCTATGGTTTATAAACTAATACTAAGGGAACCTAACCTAATGGACATTGACCTAACCTAAGGGATGTGTGGATGGTTTTGTTAACAAGTGGTTGGATAACAATGGACAATTCCAAATGCATTACAAGGTTTAAATGTTTCATTTAATATGCTGTTACCACCAATTTTGGCCAAGGTAAAGAGGTGGTGGAAATTTTCCAAGCTGGAAACTCTACTATTTTTGGTTGAATGAAGTTTTAAACTATTAGTTGTAACTAACGAAGATAAGGCATGGCAGGGGACTTTTTGGAAGGGACACTATCAGTCCTGTTGGCATTTATGAGCCTCAACCTGAGCGAAAACCACATGGGAATAATAGAATGGGTTAGAGGAAAAGAAATGGGTTGGTTTTATTGTTCATTCATATTTTTCGAGCTCTTTGGCCCTGCATGTTGTATTTCCATTTTTCGAACTTTCAGTTTGATTCTATTGCATGTTAAAATTCACCATTGCATGGCAGAAACAATGGAAATTTTTTATCATGGAAACTATAAGAAGAAAATGGGAAAATTTTCTAAGGATTTTTTGGCATTTTCGTTGGAAATATTTCCATGGAATCTTTGCTTGAAGGATTGAAGCAATGAAGAAAATCTAGAGCACTACCAAGCATGATACACTCTATCTCTTTAAGATCTCTTTCTTTTATGTAAATGTTTTCATTAAAAGAACATTGTTCTTCATGAAAATGTCTCTGAGAATTGTTTCTGGTGTGATTTTTTCTACTTCTTACTTATGTGAGTTTCTTTTGGACATGGTTTCTTGTGAATATAGTGATTATGTGGAATGAAATCATTTTACATGTTTCTGGGTTTTGAATGAAGTTGGAAAACTGATGTGTTGCTTTATGGGAAACTAGGTATGATTGTTCAAGGGGATTCTATGTTTTGATAATTATGTCTCCTTGTTTTGTACCCTTTTTGGCATTTAAGAGAATTTTACAGGGATTCGGTTTGAAGTTTCTTAAACTTTGGAACTCTCCAGGTTGTTGTGAAACTGGGTTTTGTTTAAATTTGTTTGGGTCAACTTTATTCATAGAATAAAATGAAGCCTGTATTGGAACCCTTGTTTGGTTTGAAGGTTATTTGTTTTGGTTGTATTAACAAATATTGTTGGTCGACTTGTTTCTTGAAGGTCTGTTTTGGGATTCTTGTTTCGGTTTATAGACCTTCATTTCGGCTTAAGATTGGTAACTGATCTTTTGATCTTTTCATTTTTAAAGAGATCTTGCTCGACCCATACTGGGTATTCATGAAGGTGGTTTTTGAGCACTGTAAGTGCATGTTGTATAGGAGAGAAATGGAGTTTTCTATATCTATCATCTTAAGTTTTGTTTCACTGTTTAAATACCCTTCTCGGGTGGACATGTTTGAGAAACAAGGAGGACTAATCTCTCTCTCTCTCTCTCTCTCTCTCTCTCTCTCTCTCTCTCTCTCTCTCTCTCTCTCTCTCTCTCTCTCTCTCTCTCTCTCTCTCTCTCTCTCTCTCTCTCTCTCTCTCTCTCTCGTGGGCTTTGATTTTTGTTGCATGTATACCCATCTTGGGTCAGCTTGTATGGAAAGGAGGGGAGAAACTGGGTAAGTTTTGTCCCTTCTTGTTCATTGAGTTTTGTTTAAATTTTTCACCCATTACGGGTTGGTCCATATAATGATATCTTTAGGACGTTGTTCATCCTTGGTCTTTTGTTATTGTTCAAGGATTTATTTTACCTTTGAGATCTGTTAGTTGTGAGTGTCGTGAGTTAGATCTTATCGATCTATCTTTACTTTGATGAAGTTTTGGTGGTTTGGATCATCATTGTTCTCAAAGGACACATTCTTTGAATTGTAGCATGTTATGTTGAATGTGCATGTTCTTGCAAAACATCTCTTAGAGATTATACTCACATCTTTGGGTTGTTTTAGAATGTTGAATGAAGACTATTTCTCTTATTGTGAATTCATTGCAGTGTGAATGAAAGTTGTACTCTGTGATTTTTGTTTCTTGAACAGTTCATATTTCTTCATCTTGTAGCTTAGAAATGGAAGTTATTTGGGCATTAAACTATTGGTTGATTACTTGAGATGCATGTTATGTTATGATCTCTCTCTCTCTCAGTTGTATTGGTTGAATGGATACATTTTGATCAAATGGGTTTCCAAACTAGTTCATTTTTTTAGATAGACCTCTCTAGAGTTTTGTACCTTGTGTTTGAATTATTTTTCCTTGTCAATGGCTAGAGTAAATATCCTATAGGAATGTACAGTGAGTACCTAAGTTCTATCGAATTTTGTCTCTGTTTTTTGGCATTCTTTTATGGGTAGTGACAGAGATTTGGATAGATGATCCATGGAGACAACATCTTGTTCATGTCAATTTATTTGTATTTGTTCCTAAATACCTTTTGATTGATTGCTAGGGAACGTGTTGTGACTTAGTGGAACTTTGGCTTGGTGATTTAAATGGGAAAGAATGAAGATAGATCTTGAACTTTGATTAATTTTCTTCTTATAGATTGGTTATCATGTTGAAATGATTATCAATACTGTAACATAGATAAAATTAAATTTATGTTGGATTATTTAAATTTTTAAATGAGCCAATGATTCTTAATAGATTATTGAATTCTTGTCTATTATGACATTGTGACTTTTTGGGCAGTTTATTTGATTGATCTTATTTTTGTGTACTTGGAACCTTTTCATAAATAAAGCAGGGTTCCTTTTATGAAACATTTAAATAAAATCATATTGTTTTAATGTTATGGTCCTTATCATGTTTAGTTCTTGTGAACTAAATCATGTTAACAATTTTACTGATGGAATTTGTGAAAAGTGAAAGGAGAAAGACTTATAGAAAGTTACATTTATTTTATTAATGAAGTTGTTTTCCTCATTTAGATGCTTTTGTATTGAAATTATCTCGAAATGAACTTGTTGGAAAAACTATGAAGATGTATTAAATTAGTTTTGTAATGATGAAATATGTTTTCTTATAAACTTATGGAATATTATTGAGCTTGGAGTGATGTGAACACTCTCTTTTTGATAAAGGAATTGTTGTGTAAAGGTTGTTGAATTCTGATTTATTCTAGGATCTTATATGACTTAGATTTTAGTTATATTCCTAAATATTAACATGCATGGCTTAATGGATTCCAAGGTATAGAATAATTCTTGGATAAGGAACTATATATTTTATATATATATATATATATATATATATATATATATATATATATATATATATATATATATATATATATATATATACTTCCGACTCATTTCATTTTGGGAAATGGTATAACTATGATGATTATGATTGATAGATCCTTACTCGGAAAAGGGAATAAGGATAGTTCTATATAGATGAATGTGGCATTCCTATTATGAATCTAAACCTTATGTTTTCTGATTTCTTTAATAGGACAATAGTCCTTAATTATGAATAAGAGGATACTTACTTTTATCTTTCAATCAGAACTAAGTATGTTATCCTTATAATGTAATAAAGTATAACTATTAATGATGATTGGTTGTATGTTATCCTTATATGAAAACCATAAATGGAAATGGGAATGCTTAAAATAATTAATAAGAAGATTTAGATATTATGATATCATTAAATCTAATGAACAAGCTTTCAATCAAGATTGTTTACATTGTTAAACTATAGTAAGAAATTTAATTATCTTCTTACTTGATAATGATTTATATTTATTGGTAAATGGAATTAATGGTTTTAGAATAAAGTTTAATTACATGAACACATATTTTATCTTCATACCTTTAATTGGTTTAAAAGTACATTTTGAACCCTTCTTTTAATCAATTGTACTTAGTGAACCTTTAGGTGTGTTGTTTAATGATTAATTAAACAAGCTAATAAATTGAAGGTTTATAGTCTAATGATTCTTAAGTATGTTAGTTGAGTTGAAAGAACATAGTAGGTTGTTGTAATATAGGGGCTATAATAGAATACCCTCTTAATGATGGGAGTCATTACGAGGATATTGTGATGCAAACGATATGCTTCAACACCCCACTTAGTTCAATTAACTCAATTAACATAAGTGGAAATTTGGTTCATAGTTCTACTCTAAACAAAGATAGACACATGGACTAGTGTTTTGGTCAAATAATGTTGAATTAGGGTAGCTAAACACAATAAATCATTGAAATTTGATTGAGTATGTCTATTTATCCTTAGTCACCACAAGTAGACTACCACACTAGTGTATGTGAGCTTCCCCTATTTAGTGTGAAACTTTGACTCGGGTTTGGTGACAGAAGTCAAGGAAGACAAATATAGATGACAAATCGAGTAGGGTGAAGGACATATTCCTTCTGACGAGTATACCATCTTAGAATGTAAACATGGTAAACATGTTTAAAAATTTTGCCAAAGTATCACAAACTGTTGGTTACATTATCTTACGTCACCTAGTCTAAGTTGCGGGATTTTAGATGAATATCAGTAATGATATTCATATAGGCTTCATAGACATAACACTTGAGTGACCCTTAATGGGTAAAATAACCAAAGTATACATGGTATACACTTGAATAATTTTAACATGAGATATCAGTTTAATACCGAGTCATGAAATGAGAGATCAAGGTTTCACTGAGTTATTACAACTGCATATGGTTTTCTGTTATGCGATGCATTAGCAATGGAATGTGTGTTCTGAATTGTATGAATTTAGAATAGAGAAAATTATGTAAAAATAAATTCGCTTATTTCTAAGTCATTAAAAAGTGGATTTTACAACTTCTTCGAAGAGGGATCAAACCACACATCATTCTTTCCTTTCATATGATATCTAGAATGTATGCAACAATATTGATAATCATGACCTTGAAACATTGTGATTGTACTTGAACCTTTTTCGTAGCTTGACTTGAATTTGGTAATGTGCCTTTTGTAATTGCAGATCTAAGTGGATGATTTCCCTAGAATGATTATGTAGAGTATATGAAGCTCAAGGGAGTCTTGGAGTAACTTTTCTTGTGATTGCTCTTAATATTTTCTCATTGGAATATTAGGATATAAGTAAATAGGATGCCTTATTTAATGAGAGATGAATAACTTTATTATATATGTGTTTTGGATCTAGAAAACTCAGAAAATTTTGAATATAATTGTACTAAAGGAATTCAAATTAAGAAAATTATCATTAGAGGAAGAGGGACCAAAGCAGCTAGGTTGGCCTATAGTGTATGGGTGTCATGACCCTTTCTCGGATGATATGGTCCCATATGCATGTGTGAGTGATTTTAAAGTTGTGATTGTGATATGTGAGGGTATAATCTGATTTGATGGATTAATATGACCATTATGTGAACAAATAGGTTGTGTGTGTAAGAAAGAATGAGTTAGATATAGTTAGGGATAACATAATTGGTAAAATTGAGAAATTTTGGGCTAGTACAAGAGTGTTGTACAATTTGTGTTGTTGCAAGAAATGAATTACCAAAATGAGTGTCTACATTTTCCCCTTTAAGTATGGAATTGAAAATTGTGTGCTTAAAGGAAAAGTCACTTGAGTGTGTATACACACTTTGTATTTGTTCGAGCACTTTGTGCTTGTGCTAGGAATTTGTCTTTATTCCAGTTGTTTTTGTTTTGCAAATATGAGTACTTGTAGATAAAAATTTAGTCAATGTCCATAGTATAGGAAATTGAACTTGAACTTGAAATTTTTGAACCGAGTATTTAGATAGTAATATGTAAGTAGAAAATCCAAATAAAGGAAAGAGTACACTGATTGTTTGTTTTGTGAGAGAGGGAGAAAGAGTACTCCTGCTACCATTTATGTGGATATTTATTGAACATTTTGTTTGATTTGGTTGAAAGGACTTAGTAGTGATCAACCCCAAGTGGAATGTGCCAAGGAAAGTAGAAAAAAGTGAAATTACACCCCACATCATGAAGAGAATTGTAAGTGGAGTGTTCTAATATTTCTTCACCCCTCCACAAAAATATGAGCAATGGGAAGTCAAGCCTATGAGGATAATAGTCACCTTGACACTTCTCAAGACCCAAAAATAAGTGGCATTACAGATGAACATGAAACCAAATTGATTTGAAAAAGATGACATAATGTACTAGGGAAATGCTAGCTTGCACATACCCTTGGTGCCATGATAATTTGAATTATATCATGCATTATATAATTGAAACTGGGTAAATAACGTATAAATATCCTTGAAAAAATATACCAACTGAGAAAATTATTAAATATTCCCCTAGGATGGAAGCGTATGGAATGGGTCATAGTGTACAAATTATATGGTCTTTTTGTACGTTTTTGTTCCTATATATTTTCTAACCCAAGTATGTTTCTAGCCATTTTATGAACCTCTAAACTATCTGATTTTGTACCTTTTATTATGTTTCTTGATTCTAAACTACCATGAGGGTGAGATATCATCTAATGGTTTCCCTCCTTGTTTGAAGTGCATGATGTGGAGAAATGCCAACATGACTCAAAAAAGGACCTATAGTTGATGTGGACATGTATTGTAGGATTATTTCAGGGGAAAAATGATAAGATCCTTTCATATAATATATGAAAATTTTGAATAACATGTAAAAGATAACACAACAAAATATAATTGGTGGGCAAGATGTCCAAATATTCAATATAGTTTTAATAGTACCATTAAGGTAGGGAAATACCATATAATACTCCTTGGTAACTACATAATATACCAAGAGGGGAATCTAATTCAAGGGGGAAACCTCCAATATACCTCTACCAAGTAGAAGAATCAACTCATACATTATGGACATAACTCATAATGATATTCATATCCTTTATATAGACATACATTACTCTTAATGGATGGGTAACACCTAATCCCAATGTAGGTTGACTCATTACCCAATATAAATAATTCCTATGTGACCCCATATATTATAAACATATAAATAACGAGGGGATGTTTAGAACTTGTCAAGATTCTCCATCAACCCCTATACATTATAACATCATATCCCAAGGTACATAGTATTATCACTCTTCTTGACATGTTTCGTCCCCCAAACATAAGAAGAAACCATATAGTGAAAGTGTTTTAAATCATTTCATACATGTCTCTAGGATCAATCATCGGACCACCCATATGAAATATTAGTGGGTGATACTTCTCCAAAACTAATTGCATATTCCATTGCACTCCTCCAATTCCATCCATGTCCATATTTTTGCCTCCTCAATATCCATGTATATCCATAATAAGTATTCTTGTGATTCCATGTCATATAATTGTTGCTCCATTGATGTCATGTATAGCCATAATGATTTATCCTCCAATTCAATGTATATCCATATAGATTTATACCCTCATGTTTTCTAACATGTCTCCATGAATTTATCCTCTCATGATGATGTGGGTGTCTATATGGTGCAAACTTAATATCCTTAACCTTATCAACCTTTTCTTCATCTTTCATTTACTCTTCCACCTTGTTGTTTTCTATTTATTTATTTTTATCTTGAGTAGATGAATTATTTTATTGTTTTTAATCATATTCTCTTTCTGAATCATCCTTATTCCCTTCTTCACCATCTTGAAATTCATACTCATGCTCCATCTTGACATTGATTTTTTCCTTGCTAAGTGTGATATCTTGTAATGTATTTTTCTTTCTCTTGTACCACAATTTCATGAATTTATGTTTAAAATTAATATTAATCATTCTCAATGTCTCTAACTATGTATATATAAGAAAAATATCCATACGATCCATATATAAAGCATAAAAATGTGGTTTTAAAACATATTTATCTATATAAATATTTAAATCTTCATAAACTTAAATCTCCTTACCATCCACTTGAGATTCCTTGATATTCTTTGCTTGAACATGTAGATGTTGAGATACATCCATATTGATGAAGTTATATTTTCTACTAGGGTTTATGGAAACAATTACCTTTTTCCTTTGAATGCACCCTTCAAACTGAAATATTGAAGCTTCCTTCCTTGGAGATGCGCTATCCGAACTTGTAACTTGATATGTCATCTCTCCTTCCAAATATTGTATAGATTCTTCATGATCAAATTTGTTTTCTTCATATTCTTAATCTTCTTCATCAGAATATTATTTTTCATCCTCATCTCTAACATATTATTCTTCTTTTTTTTGTCCCATCAAACTAAGAAAAAAAAAATCTATTTCCTCCTAAGACCAATTGGGAATCTCTCATTTCACTTGATGATACCACCAAGGTTGTCTTAGAAAAAACAGATAAATTAGAAAAGAAAGATATGGAAATCTATTTTTTTAAAATTCTCTTTAAATTGTATCCACCATTCTCTAGCATCAATTGCACTGTCACCAATTTTTTTGCAATGTCATGATTGACAAAAACTAGGATTTTAAGAATAGACCCTTTTGATCAAAACTTTTCCTAACCCTTTCAGCTAGAGGTTGGCCAAAAATTTTAAAAAAACACACAAATACCAATTATATTTCTTATAGGGATTTCAAAAATGTATTTTTTTGGAAAAAAATTTAATATTTCAGCCTATAGAGCAAATTTGTTAAAAATCATAATCCTGAAATAAATTTCACAAAACATGTCATTTTTTTTAAAAAAAATTCAAGCTTTCACCAAGAAATATATTAACCTAAACCTAAAAAATTCAATAAATAATTCACCAAAATTTGGAATATATAAATTAAACATGAAAATTAAGGTTCAACTCTAAACCTGACATAAATTTCACAAATCATCTCTAAAAATTATGAAAATTTGAGGGAATACTATTTGCTTCATTTATTCACTTCACATAAAATGTATCTAAAAATTCAATTTCAATCTCAACATATAAGTGAATCACTAAAATTATGGTTTCATCCCATAAATTTCCAAAACCGATGCTCTTATACCACTTGATAAGATCCTTGCATATAATAAATGAAATGGATGAATAATATGTAGAAGATAACACAACACAAGAGATATTGGTGGGCCAAGATTCCCAAATATTGAATATATGTAGAATAATACCCTTAAGGTTGTGTTGCACTATACAATGCTCCTTGAGGAAGGAGTAACTCCACAATATTCCAAGAAGAGAATCCACTTCAAGGGGGATACCTCTACTAAGTAGAAGAATCAACTCATACATCCCGAACATAACTAATAATGATACTCATATCCTTTATATAGACATGCATTACTCTTAATGGATGGGTAACACCTAATCCAAATGTAGAATGAATCATTACCAATTATAACTAATTCCTATGTGACCCCATATATTACAAAAATAATAACTAACTAAGGGGGATGTGTGCACATGTTGACATATCGATGAACCAAAATAAATAATAATATCATATCCCAAGGTACATAACAAAAAGGGAATGTGCATGGTGTAGACCATAGCATACACATAGTAATATAATAAGAAAACTAGCAAAGTGTTAGTAACAAACAATAGAAAAATGTAGTAGATGTAAGAAAAATCATGAAAAGACACACAAATAGAATAAAATGAAAGACAATATTCGCATACAAGGGAAATTGTAAACATTATTATTTATGTACTCGACTTCCCGAGGTCATGCCGAGACAACCAAAATGTGGAAGATGAGATGGGAATGAGATAGGTATAAATTATAGATGTGGAATAGACGAGGGTTGATTATGGATTGAGGTTTCAAGGTTGAGCTAATCATAATAAATCAAATTTCAAGTACGAAACTTTCTTGTCAAGGGAAGAAAAGGTTTATATAATATCTATGTGTGTGATGCTATGACAAAGGATAATTGGTGTACATAACTCCTGAGATATGTCCTGATAGACTAAATATGCTTCGACCGGCTAGAAGACTTATGGAAACTTCCCATTTGTCCCTAAATATTCCTCTACGGAGAGGTTCATCTAAGAATGAGAACGAAGGATGTAAAGAGAAAACTATGGATTTGGGTGTCTAGCTCGGTTTTCTTGATTTTCTTGGTCAACCTAGAATTGCTTGTTACGATTAATTGTTCATTTAAGACGCCTAAATGGCTAATAAATTTTGGAGGTAAAGGAGTAGATCTGAAAATTAATTCTCGTAAACCTAGATCTATATCTCCTTGGTATCAATCAATACTCGATGGGTGAATGATAGGCTTGAATATCCTTCTACAAGGTTGGGACGGACTAGGAATGGTCATGTGAAGGCTCCAACTTGTGAGAAAGGGAAATGAAAGTGAGGAAACTACTCGAAGGAGGGCCATAGACTATGATCCTGGTAATGTGAGTATCTAAAAACTACATTCCTTGTTTTCTTTTAACTTTCTAAACTAATCTAAGCTCGATTTTAAATAAATAATGTAAAATGAATCTAGTTTAAATAAAAGACAAGTTGTTTTCCCTTTTAATTAATTAGATCACTTTTATCATCATTTAAATAAAATAAACACATTTATTTACTCTAATTCTTTTAATGTTTTAAATAAAGATTTTCAAAAAAGAAATGATTAAACTAATTAAATTTCTAATGTTTTTGTATTTTTGGGAATAATTAAAATAAAATAAAACTACTTTTATACACATAGTGAATTAAAAATAAAATATAGACATTCAGTTGTTTTAACAACCATTCTAAATCGATCTCATGACAACGGATGGCGAAAGGGAAGCAGAATCCCTATGGTACGAATGGTCACAATTTTTGAATTCTAGCCCCTTTAACTGCTACTTGGATTCAGCTCCCCGTGATGTGGCGATGGTGCCCTACGCGGGCCAAAGCCTATCGAAGCCTTTGCAGAAGCAGTTGGGCCCCCGTCGCCCTGTTTGGGCAGGTGTGCAGGAAGGCCATGAAAAACATGGTCCTGGTCTGCTCCATCCTCCCGTGGACCAGCACACCTCCATTTTTGTGTCCCTAGAGGACAACATCGTCTTTGACACCCAAATAAAGCGTCTCCATTCTAGGGAAATTTTTGCAAAATTTGTTGGTAGAAGATTGATGGTATCAGGCATTCAAAATTGGTGTGAAACACAGTGGGGTAGCGGCCTAAGTATTTGATTCCTTGAAAAGGGATTTTTCCTAGTTTTATTTTGAGCACCACTCAGAAGGATGACACCATGGCGAGGAAAGATTATCTTCTTTCTGACTCTGGCTTGGCGATTCGCGACTGGGAACCACATTTTGACTATAACAGAGCTGATACTGAAGGGTTTCATGTTTGGGTTAGACTTTATTCTCTGCCTAGTGAGTTTTGGTCTGCTCCAATCCTCACTAAAATTTGTTCTAGTCTGGGACGCGTCATTCACATCGACCCTGTCTCCTGGAAGGTACCCTTTCCTCTTTTCGCTAGAATTTGCATTTCTATTGATCACAATCAAAAGCTTCAAGATTTCATTCTCATCTCCACCCCCTCGGGCTTTGGGAGCAAAAGGTGGAGTATGAAGGTGTCTCCAACAACTGCTTTAAGTGTAAAAAACCTGGCCATATCCGTAAATTCTGTAAAAATCCCACCTCTTCTAGCAAACTGGAATGGAGGAAAAAATCCCCTCCCCCATGCCTCCTCACCCTCCGCCCCCTCTCTTGCATTTCCTCCTCACTCCACTTGCTTGGTTTCTTCTGACCCCCTCCTGCTCATGAATCCCTTTCTCTGGATCCCGATACTTTCTCTCTTGTTAAAGAAATAGCCATTGCAGTTGTTAAGGACTCTACTAGGATTCTGTCCCTTTTCCATGAAGGTATCTCCATCGGCTTGGGAGGGAATGCTTCCTCTTTGGAAAAATGGGTTAATGATAAGGATGAACTTCTTCAATCAAATAATGGTGACCCCATTGATCCACAGGAGGCCACTCACGAGATTCAATCTTCCGATAATTTGTTGCTTTGTCCGATTCTCCCAACACCCCCCTTCTCAACATGGATCTTGGTCCGAAAAGTATTATGGGCCACCCTAATAAGAGTAAACTCTCTCTAAATGAGGTTGCCACTGGGAAGCAACTTCAACTTCATTCCTTCTTCCCTTCAACAAGTAGGAGAGGTGAGTCCTCTCTGAAGACCAAATGATCCTCTTTTCTTGGAATGTTAGGGGCCTCAACACCCCTAACAAACAACGTCTATTAAGACGCTATGCCACAGATGTTGTGGTTGATATTTTTGCTTCAGAAACCAAGATGTCTGAGGATGGCTACATAAATGGTTGGTTTCAAAGATGGAAAGGTTGGGAAGGTTGCTTCTCTAACTCTATTGGTGCCTCGGGTGGTCTTGGTATAATGTGGAAATCTTGTTGTTGTGCTATAGAGCCCATTCTCGTGGAATCAAACTTTATCTGGTGTAAAGTTTAGATTAAACATTCTGATGAGTCCTTTTTCATTTGCAATGTCTATGGCCCCTCTAATCCGATCAGAAAAAGAGATCTTTGGACTAAACTTCATTTGGTCCTTGATTCCACTGCCAACTCCAAGATCATCGTAGCTGGTGATTTTAATGCTACTCTCTCTTGATCATGATAAGCGTGGAGGTATTCAATGGCAGCCCTGCTCTCAGGTTGACTTTACCTCATTTGTTTCTTCCTCTCAATTGGTCGATGTGGAACCTAGTAAGGGTTGGTTCACGTGGAATAACAGGAGGCCTGGTTTCAATTCCTTGGTAGTGCATCTCGATAGATTCCTTGTTTCAGAATTTTGGCTGCAGAATAACTTCCTCATTAAAAGCTTTGTTCTTCCATTCTCTCGGCTCTGATCACTTCCCTATTTCTCTTGATCTTTCCTTTGATTTTCCACCCCATCGTTCACCATTCAAATTCAAAAATATGTGGCTACATGATCCCTCACTAAAGCCTTTAGTCAATCTCTGGTGGGCTTCCTTCACCGTCAAAGGGACTTGGATGTTCCAACTATCCAAAAAGCTTTCTTTGTTGAAAGACAAACTTCAAAGCTGGAATTTTATGAGTTTTAAAAACATTTTTCAGGAAAAACTAAGAGTTGAGCAGGAACTCCGTAATCTGAATGATTCTATTCTCGCTCAAGGGATGTTTCAGGTAGATTTCCTCAAAGAAAAATATCTTCTAAAGGAATTGGGTGTTCTCCTTCTCAAAGAGGAAACTTACTAGCGTCAAAAATCCAGGGAAATATGGCTGACGATGATGGCGACAAAAATACAAAGTTCTTTTTGCTTCTGTCAAAGCCAGAAGAAATTTCAACTACATTTCTTCTCTCAAGCTGGATGATTTATCTATAGCGTCCTCTCAATCCCAGATCAAAACCGAAGCGGTGTCATTTTTCAATAAGCTCTTGAATGATTCAACTACTCCCCTTGGAGCGCAGTCCCCCTTCTTTCATCGATCCCTACTACACACTTCTGTGCTGATGAAACGACTTGCTTCTTTCCCCTTTCTCCATGGATGAGGTTCGAAAAATTGTTTTCTCTATGAAGAGAGATAAAGTCACCTGTCCAAATGGTTTCCCCACCTCTTTCTTCCAAGATTTTTGGGATGTTGTTGGGTTTTCAGTATGGAAAGTAGTTGAGGAATCAAGGCTTATGGGTAAGATTTTAGGAACTCTCAACCATACCCTCATTTGCATGTTTCCTAAAAAATCTCCTACCGAGTCAATGGATGATTTTAGACCTATTTCTCTCTACAACACAACTTACAAAATCATTTCCAAAGCTATTGCAAATAGATTAAGTCCACTGCTATCCAAATTGGTTGCTCAAGAACAAAGTGGTTTCATTCCCGGTAGGTCTATCACTGATGGGATCATTATTTCCCATGAATTGATCATACTCTACATGCCTCCTCCCGAGCGGCATGATGCTGAAACTGGACTTCAGCAAAGCCTATGATCATGTCAATTGGAGGTTCCTCCTCAAATCTCTTCAAGCCATGGGCTTCAGTGGGCATTTTTGTAATTGGATCTTTAGTTGCATTGCCTCTCCTCGTTTCTCTATTTTGGTTAATGGATCAGGGAAGGCTTCTTCCAGAGTAGTCGGGATTAAGACAAGGTGATCCTCTTTCCTCTTTCCTCTTCATTTTGGTTGCGGAGGCTCTCAGTCGCAGCATCAAATCTGCTGTCCAGGATGGTTCCCTAAAAGGTATTCACATCACCTCCAACCTTCCAGCCCTCTCTCATCAACAATTCGCAGATGACACCTTTCTTTTTGGTCAAGGGACTATCCCAGAAGCTAAGCGGCTTTCATCCATTCTTGATTCTTATTCTTATGTCGTTGGTCAGGTGATAAACTTTCATAAATCTATTATTTTCTTCTTTAATGTTGCCCCTAGACTACAATGCAGATCAAAGCAATTCTAGGCTTCTCTGTGGGAGCTCTCCCACATAAATATTTGGGCATTCCACTCTTTCATGGCATTGGTAGAGCTCATCTTTGGAATGGGCTCTTAAACTCTTTATCCTCCAGACTTCTCTCTTGGAAAGGAAAATGGCTTTCATTGGCCGGTCGCGCTCTTTTAATCAATTATGTGCTCCTTGCAATTCCTATCTACATGTTATCTGTTCTACAGATTCCAAATCTATTCTGCTCAAAATCGAAAAAGTGGTGAGAACCTTCTTATGGCAAGGTAACAGTGATGAGTGCAAATTTCACCTTGCTAATTGGGATTTGGTCAAGCTTCCCAAACATCTGGGTGGCATGGGTATTCTGGATCTTGCTCTCTAGAACACTGCCCTTGGTGCAAAGCTTGTTTGGAATTTCATTTCTAACGTAAAAAGGCAGGCCTTCCAAGTTATTTCTCATAAGTATCTCGGTGGGCAGCCATCCCGAGATTTTGTTATCCAGTTCTGAGCTCCCAAGAGGCTCACATATCTAGAATTTTTTTTGTAAATCAAGATCCCTAATTGCTGAGGCGGTCTCCTGGAACATCAACAACGGTCAGCTCACTTCTTTCTGGGATGAAAGTTGGAATGGTTCCCCCCACTTAATCTTTCTTCTACTCTTAATGGCATAATGAACATAGCTAAGAATTCATGGGGTCCTATGGTTTTTGATTATGGCTACCAGCACCCTGACGGCTCACCATCTTGGCTCTGGAAAGATATCTCCTCCATCGGGGCTAATGCTCAAGAGTCCATCCTCTTCAAGGATGCCATTCGAGACAGAAATGCTCTTTTTCTCAACAAAGATGATTGTTTAATTTGGCTTGGGGATGCTTCGGGCTCTTACACGGTGAAAGCTGGCTATAATACTCTCATTTCACATTCTGGTCAAGGGTCTCCATGTTCCTTTGGTTGTTGGCATCCCAGTATCACCCCAAAGGTCACCTTTTTTGGTTGGTTAGTTTTGAAAAAGAAGGTTCTTACCCAAGTCAAGCGGCGATCTTGGGGTTATTCTAGCCCCTCCAAGTGTTTATTGTGTGGTGCCACGAGGAAGATTTGGATCACCTCTTTTTATTTTTCCCATTTGTATCTTACTGTTGGGATTGGCTTCTGAACAAATTAAATTTAGCCTGGGCTCCATGTAATAACATTGTTGTGACTCTTTCCTCTTGGCCATCATTCAATTCCAATAGTTCCTCAGCTCTATTTGGTGCATCGGCCCGTACTTCTTCTCTGGCACATTTGGTGGGAACGTAATCTTCGTCTTTTTAGGGAACAAGTGGTTGAGCTTCCCGCCTTTCTCAACAAGTTAGAAGTGGCCATCTCGGAGTGCGTTAGCACTAATTGCCTATCCTTCTCAACCTTCTCTTCTAGGGATTTCTCGATTATGCACTCTTGGCCACTCATTAAGCTCCCCAGACCTAGCTTCAATTGTAAAAAAAGGGCTCTCACAAGTTGAAAAATCCATTCGAAGGAAAAGAGCTAGGTGGCATCCCCCCGCATGAGGTCATTGGAAACTCAATTTTGACGGTGCCTCTAGAGGTAATCCAGGTAAATCTGGTGCAGGTTGTATTCTCAGAGATGATCGCGGTAATCTCATTAGAGCTGGCTCCTTCCCACTCAAAGATGGTACGTGCAACTCCGCCGAAGCCCATGCTCTCCTGGAAGGGGTCAAGATGGCTACACAGTTTGGTTGTCCTCTTTTATCCATCGAAGGGGACTCCCAAATTATCATTTTTGTGGTTTCTAGAGGCTTATCCCCATCATGGAAAATCAACCTTTTCATCCCCCAAATTCTCTTTTGGCTTGCCAAAATCCGATCTTGGAACATATCCCACAACTTTCGAGAAACAAATCACGCGGCAGACTTCCTTGCAAATTATGCCATCGATCACCCAACCGCCAGCATCACTTCCGGTTCAGCTCATGATTGGAATGGACTGTCGAACATCCTCTCCCACGATTTGGGTCTACTTGTCCTAGTTGTTGGGTAGTGGCCTCCCACGTGTGTAGCGTTCTTCTTTGTGTGGGAGATCCTTTCCCCTTTTTTTCTCGGCATGGCGGATCTTCTTTCCACTTCTGCAAGTGATTTTCACACGTTGCTCCTATCTCCCACGTCTCGTCTACCTGACCTCTGCTTCTTTCATTCCTTCCAGGGATGTTTTTCCCCCAATTTTCATGTGGACAGTGCTCTTTAAATGTTGTTTTCCCATCTTCCTATGTCATCTCCTGTCTGGCTCCTTTCCTGGCTCAACAATCTCTATCTCCATGTCTTTCATTGGTTTTCCTTTCATCGCACTCTGTGGCCAATTCAGGAATTGGTTGATTCCTCTGCCATTGATCGGCGACGCCTTTCTATGATATTCAAATATTCCTCACAGGAGGAGGCCGAAGCAATCGAAACTATTCTTGGTGATTCCTTTCATTTTCGAGCCCGACGTCCGAGAACAGACTCTGACATTGCTTCCACATTCATCTCTCTCTACCTTCTTCTCCATTCGATTCTATGGATGTTGAACTCGTGGCTGTGGACCAAATTTATGTTGTCCATCGGGTCAGTTTGCATGACCAAATGGTCAACTTCTCTCTCCCGGATCCCCTTTTGTGGGTGGAGGAAGTTGACGAGCTCGCCCTTGGCTCTGGACGTGGCATCTAGTGGTTATGTGGGTAGTACAAGGATTTGGTGACCTTCACACAAAATTTCCATCCTTCTTTGGATCAGCACTTTCTCCCTGTGGTTGACGTCGACGCGGCACTCTTCCTAGTCCACTCTGTGGTCGATCACCTTAATGAACTAAAGGACCATGTCGGTGCCTCCTTTGAGCTACTTTTGCTGCGGAAAACTCATGCGCAGGATCCTCCTTGGCTGCTTGACCTAGGTCTTTTGCTACCTCTCGGTTTCAGCCGTTGTCTTGCTCCCTTTCAACATTTGTTTCTTAGTTCGGCGTTACTTATTCCTTCTCCTCGCTATCCTCCTCCTTCCTCTCTTCGCACCTACTTTTCACTTCTTCTTTGTTGTAGGGTAGGGGCCCTAACCCCTCCGATTCATAGCTCCAGTCAAAAGTGTTTATCAATCAAAATAAAGTAAAACTTCCTTTGACATAACTTCTATCTCAAGTTTTCCACAAAGGGGAAGATTCTAGGAAGCAATTTTCTCTCTACCATATAACTTTTGCCGGCATAATTTCTTTTAAACTAAATAGAAAAAATAAAAATGAAGAAATAAAATACGTGGATTTTACTAATTCTTCCTCAAACCAATTTCTCATGTAGATCCACTAGGATAGGTTCGGAAGTGGATATAAATGGGAGAAGATAATATTTTGAAGATAAATACTATGATATATTGAGATATTCCTACTTTAACAATTAGAATAAATTATTTCTTCTACTTGTATCAAATAATTCCTAAGATTAAAACTTTAAAGAATTAAATACAAATATAACTCCGGGTCACCACAATGTTGTGGTATCTTGTTCTAGTGATGTGGTGTATCTAATGTCTCCTTGGATTCAATCTTATTCCAAATTATGAGCTCCAATTGATCGGGAAGGTAAAGAAGTGAATATCAACAAAAGATCAAGAATCTAGATGACTAGGTTTATGTAGGGAATATAAATGGAATGTAAGTATCTAAGAAAAATAGAGTAGAGAACCGACTATTTGAGTAAAACCTATCAACAATTTGGCGGTATAACACTTCTCAAAATTATAAAATGCATAACCCATGATATGAATAAGTCTCATTTTTATAAATTGTTGGAGGAGAAGATGTCAAAAAAACATGTCGATCAAGAAAAGGTGACTCAGCTCGAGGAGAAAAAATTTAAATACTATATTTAGCAATAGAGGAAGAGGAACTCAAGACCAATCTAACAAGCCTAAGTTTAGCCAATTTGACCCAAAAATGTGAGAGAAAATCACATCAAAATCAAAAGACACGTTTAAAAATGCGTGTTTTATTTCTCGCATCGATCGGTGTTAGGAATGCTCATATTTCTAAAAGGGTGGATGCACAAAGTCTATGATGGTTGTGTAACCACCATTCGAAACAAGGGTAGTTATGTAACTATAGACGACATTCAAGGATAAAAGGGGATAAAAAGAGGCCTACAAATGAAATGAGGTCTATATATTGAAGTAAAAATGTTTAACTAAGTCACAAGGGGAATGGAAAGGAGAGAGGGATGGATTTGGATATCATTTTTAACTTGGAAGAATTTTTTTCATCACCGAGAGGTGTCAAATTTTCCATATTTTACATGAAATTTTTGGGTGCATACATAATTCCCACTCGGAAGAGTGTATTAGCTATGAGTGGGCTAAAATGTGATATCCGAGAATGATGCTTTTGAAAATAAGAGAATTAGGAATTCACCTTATCCAACCACGTGTCGCCGTGATGCCGGTCGAGCCTTCCCACTACCTGCAAAAGGAGAACAAGAATCAAGTGCAGTAATAAAATAAAGTTTGGCAAAAGTTTTGAAATGAAAAGAAAAAATACTTACCGTCATGTGTCGGGGTGAGAGATTAAACTTCTCCACTAGCATCATTACTTGAACCAATTCACTCAAAATGACATTAGAAAACAAAAATATTATATATATACACACACACACACACACACATTTCAATTTGATATTTTAGAAATCATTTGTTTCATATATCTCTCGTAAATTTGGAGCTCACGAATTTATGGTATCCATTTCACACACAAATATAGTCAAAATGATGGGAATTAAAACATGATGGTAGTAGATCCAATGACAATGGCTAAGGGGTAGTAATACGTAAGTTATCATTATTTTCCCATTTTTTCCCTATATTTCATTTTTCTTAAAATGATATATAGCGGAAGATTCTTGATTATTTTATAGTCAAAATGATCATTAGGGAGATGTTTTTGTATGCTTAATATTTTATTTAGAGTAGTTTGATCATTTTAAAAACTTTTTAGATGTTTTTCCTTTAGAGGGAACACCTTGGCGAGTTAGTGGAATGACCACTGTGGTGGTTGTGCAACTGTCACACTTTAAAAAGAGTGACGGTTCTACAACTACTACGATAGTTGTGCAACCGCATGTCCGAGTAAGGTGCGGTTGCACAAATATAACAACTATCGAGCTAAAATACCATGAAATAAAAATTTTCTCATTTTTTTCTTAGTATTTTGAGTTTGCTACAATTTTATTACTTGTTAACGAAGATCTAATATACTTATTTTATACTCTTTGTTGATGCGAGGGGCTTACATGTGATGCGGTAGAGCCTAAAGTAGGAGTGTATTACTCAAGTGCTTACCCTATTGACACCATTTTAGATAGGCCTACTAGAGAGGGTAGAGATATGGTGATTCACACAAAATAGACCAATGCCCTAGGAATTTGACTTTTTGTGACTTCTTGATCTATTGGGATGTGTATCGAAACACATTTTGATTCCCTAGTGTTTGCGGAGAGTGGAATATAACTCTAAAGGATGTATATAGGATATTGGGGGTACCCATTATAAAGAGGAGGATTACGCTAAAAGGAACTAGCTCATTAGATAATGATCTCAAAAGTGAAGCTTATTTGGGAGATGCAGAGGCACTCGATACGAGTGCCAAATAGGGTATGATATTAGTAATAACTTATATTCCCACTCTATGTAATGACATTATCGGTATTTTATCTCTATGTTTGATTGGGTATAAGGGAGGAGATAGATTCCTATTTTTATAGTCACCCATTGTACATAGTATAGAGTAGCACAAGAGGGTATTTACATGGGGAAGGATACATTATTAAATACCTACCATGATTTATATTGGATAGTATGATGCGGGTCCACATCACTCAATTATCCTACCTTAGCCATGTCATGGGTATATGAGAGCTAGTGATCCCCTATTATAGGGGCACCGAGGTTGAGGAACCTACTAATATCGAGTAATGAGGTGGCTGACATGGTGCCTCTCAAATCCACACCACAAGAAACAATTTATTTGACTATAGCAAACATGATTGTAGATTCATATAAAGGGATGACAGGTTTGTGGGGATTAGAGGATCATGTTGGCTCCATGTTTAGCTACTACACATATTGATTGAACATGGTAGGCATGAGGAGATTCATCCAATGATGTGGGTCACACAATAGTTTGGCCTACCAGATATTTATTCCTTTCCTACAATTGATATTGTATTCAAGGACACCAAGGAGTCGAGAGAAATTCATATATGTCGATTGATAAGGGTAGTAATAGTCCCTAGAGTACTAATCAAGAAACCTAGATATGTACCAATTGGTTCTTGAAGGAGGGATTAGGCCACCTTATGTCCTATAGAATTCGAGGAACTTGTGGGGAGATAGGAGGAGAAGGAGACAACATCTAGTTTGAAGGAGGATCTATACCATTACTAGTAGGGTAGCGAGAGAGAGGTAGAGAAGGAGTCTGTTTCTAGGAGAGGAGGAGGTAAAGAAGGATCCTATAGAAGTTGGGAGGGTGAATGCAGATCCGATTGAATTGAGGGAGATCCTAGTAAGTTATCTTGATTCTTTATTTCCCCTACTTCCTAGATCAGAGTTTTTATCTAGATGTTCGCAAGCTTTACTTTGTTTTTTTAATTAATTTTCTATTGTGGGAATGTGTTTTATAGCTATGATTGCGGGATGATGAGATATTATCAAGAGGACCAACCTCTACTAGTTTTCCATCACCTTTTTCTTCCTCAAGACATTCTATTTGAGGATCTAGAAATTCCTACCCAAGCTATCCATAACACAAATTTTTTTCCACTAGCTTTCCACGTGGTAAGAGAGATTTCTTGGATGCGACCGAGATTGCAATGTTGACATAACAATGTCGAGTATTATCAAGAGATGATAAGAGGAGGTAAATCTTCATGTACTGATCGACATTGTGGCCTCACATGGACGTTCTTATGGGTAGTATCACCACTTGACACACAAAGGTTCCCATGCCGAGCCTAGCATACATAATCAAAGGATCTATAACAGGAACCCTTGACATGCCACCTCATAGGGTCTCATAGAAATAGATAGGCCAAATGCCTTTATTGTTTACCTTATTTTGTGTATATATCATTTTGTTTGGATTTTTGGCTCATGATTGAGAATTTTGACCACACTTGTCCTTCGGTGTGATGGAATTGTACTATAACATTGACATACACACACAAAACACACACACACATATATGACCTTATTTTTGGCTAAACATCCTTTTATAAATTTACTTCTTTACACTTTATTTCATTTTTGCACTCTAGATAGTTAAGAATGTTTGATGTTTTTGTAATTTTTAAAGAATGTTATGGATGATAATGTAATATGGTAAGCGAGGATGAGAACAAAATGAGAAAAGGAAATACACATGGTTATAATTCATGCTTAGGAAAAATTATTTTCCAAATAATTTTTAAACGTTTAATTTCATTGGAAAAATAATATTTTGGATGAATGTAATGATGAAATGTATCACTTTAATCTTGAATCCACAAAAATAATAAGATTCAAGGGCTCAACATTAAGAGATAAGAGGAACATAAGATATATAGATGAATGAATTATGGATAATGATGATGAGTAAAGAGACATGATTCTAACAATGACCTATTTGGGAACTTACGACTCATTTCCAATCAAGATTATATGATCAAATTTGAGATGATTTTCACTTTATAAGCTTTGACTAGACTTAGATCCGTGAATGGCTTACTCATTTGAAAGATTTGATTAAAAGATTATTGTGTCTCCTAATATAGGTATCTAAATCATCTACTTGGGAATTTTACGCATTTAAGAAATTTTATTTCCTTATTTCTTTGAGGATTTTTTTGGAAAATACCCCTACATATTGCTACATGCTACCAAGAAAAGCATGGGCTCCTCACTAAAGGTAAAATACAAGTGAGTAAGGGCATAATTTTTCTTCCCAACCTCATGCTACTCGTAAGAATCATGGGCTCAAAACCAAAGACCGAGAAGGACAAAAGATGTAGTTATTTGTGATTATAATATATATATATATATATATATATATATATATATATATATATATATATTATATTTCCTTAGTATCATATGTGCTTGTTAAGAGGGAATGTTTTCCCCAATCTCAGCCCCACATAACTAGTAAGATGTGAGGGCTCATCACCGAATGCTAAGATGGGTGCACATAAGCTCTAGGTAAAGATTTTAGAATCTCCTTGTTATTGAGAGAACTTTATATGGAAGTATTTACCATCGAGAAGCTTTTAGTAAAGACTATAGGTGAAAAACATCTGAATTGGGAGAAATTGTGAGAGAAATGAAGTGAGTAAGACCTCATAGAATCAATATTAATCTCTTATAATGATTGAAAATAGTGATGTGAATCATATAATTGAAGAGTGTGAAGAATTTGTAGAAATATCATGATTGAATCATTTTCCAATGTATGAAAAGTTTAAAATCATTTGAAAAATAAATAGATACATAGTACAATATAAATAATATGATAATGTAAATGACATAGGGGTGGAAATCAAAAAAGGAAAATGTGGAGATGTAATAACTATGTATAGAAGCTGTTTCACATGGAGTGAGTTGGTGACTTGACTAACTCCTCACCCTCTAAAGTGTACAAATGGTAAGCACCATTCTTAAAATATTTAGTTACTTGGTAGGGACCTAGCCACTTTGGTCTAAATTTCTAACCTTCACCAATATTTTTATCTATATGACTATTGAGTCTTAGCACAAGGTCACCCACCTGAATTGGGAATTCATAAAATTTCTTATTATATTGATTTACACATTTTTTCTACATAAACTTGATGATTTTTTTCATCCTTAAGCCTCTTCTCATACAGGTTTTCTAAGTTAGTTTACCACACATTTTTATATTCATATTCATCTAATATTCCTTATAAAGACACATGAAGAATAGGCAATTCTACCTCTAAAGGTAACACTACTTCAAGCGGAAAACTAGGGGAAAATGTGTTACCCCTATTGGTGTGCAAATGGAAGTCCTATATGACCATGAGGTTGGAAATAATTTTAAGTATCAATCTCTTTTTTTCTCCTTGATTTTTTGAGGAGGATGGACTCATACATTTTGTTCATAGCCTCATCTTAACCCTTTCCCGACAATAATATAGAGAAGAAATATAATGAAATGTTTTAAACCTTTTACATAATTCACATACCTATTTTTTCTTAAATGAGGAACCATTATCATAGATGATAAGTTACAAGACACGGTATCTACAAATTATTTTATTTAAAATAAATTTTTCTATGATAGAATCGGGAACTATGGTTAGAGGCATGACCTCTCAACTTATTTCATAAAATATTTGGTTGTCGTCATAATGAAATTATGACCATTAGTGGAGGTGGGATATAATTCTTGTGTTAAATCCAAACTACATATAAAGAATGGCCAAGGTGTGACTATAGGTTATAGAGATTAAGTTAGGATATGCACATCCTTAAATAATTCTTGACCATTTTGACACCTTTACATGTATTCTATGACATCATTCTTAAGAGTTGTCCAAAAGTAGTCCATTTAATGAAATTTTTAGAATTTTAATGCCCATTGAAATTCCCACCACAAAATCCACCGTGGGCTTCAAAATGATCCTTTCTCTTCTTCTTATTTGTTTACATATCTAAGTAATAGGCCATAAAATGCCTTTTGATATAGTATTTATTCTATGATGATATGCTTAGTGGTTATAACATGGAGTCTTCACCTTTGTTGTGATTTGGCCCCTTCTAGGTAAGTTCAATCCACAATATGGTTCACTATGTTAGAATACCATGGGCACAATGAGATTGTGGGTTTCTCAATGTGACATATACACTCATTAGGGAAATTAAGATCGACTAGTTCACTAGAGTCAAAGGGATTTTCGGCTAGCCATTTGGAAATGATTTTCCCCTTGAATGATTTCTAATTGATGTAAGTACGCTAAAATTCATTCACAAGCATTATAAACCTACCAAATTTCTTAGATAGGGCTACATGAGTTAGGAAATCTCGTAGATGGTTGGAATTGAAAATAAACCTTGTCTCTTGGTTGAGCATTTAATGCCTTAATCATTTGGTTGTAAATATGATATCTATACATTCCCTCTCTTCATGAGTGTACCGGGTTTCATATTCAATAAATACATGACTAATGAAATAAATAGTGTGTTCATGACCATCATCATCTTTTTGTGCTATCATACACGTAATTAACACTTATGTGGATCTAGAGTAAGAAAAATAGGATGATCGGACTTAGGTGGCATGCGAGTTAGTAGATAAAGGAGGAATCATTTCACCGACTCAAAAGTGTTGTGACACTCTTTCATCTATGTATTAAAACATGTATTTTCTAAAATACACTTGATGGTATGCATGGCATATGTGAGGCTAGGAACAAATCTTCAAATTTCTGCAATGTTTCAAAGGAATGATCGATGCTTTAGACTCATCTATAGGTGGATTCATCACAAGAATTTCATGAATTTTTGATAGATCTACATCAATTCATAGAGAAGAAATAATTTGACCTAAGAGCTTTCCTCCTGTGACTCTGTAAACACATTTTTCATAATTTAGGGTAACATTGTATTTAATTAAGCAAAAGAGAATGATACAAAGGACCTTAGGGTGATCCCTCTCTTTATATACTTTTATATAAGTTCACCAACATAATTTTCAATGATATTATAGACGAGGTCATAGAATATGTAATTCAAGACCCTTTGGTAAGTAGCACTAGCATTCTTTAGGAAAATGGGCATAACTACATAATAGAAAGTTCCCAAGTTGTGGTAAATTCCATCTTGCTTTGAACTCCGTTCGAGAGATTCTTATCTCGAATATTAGCTAAAAATATATCCATGAGAGATAAAAACTCATTCCCAATGGTTGCATCAAAAATGATGTCTATATATGGTGGTTGGGAAATCATCTTTCTAGCGATTTATTAATGTCCCATGATCTTGCCATTTTCTTGAGGATTGGTACGATGTTAGATACCCAAATGGAGTAGTCTACTAGATTAGCTTTGTAGGAGTTTAGTCACTTCCTCTTTGACTACTAAAGAGACTTTAGGATTCATTGGTCTCAACTATTTTTTGATTGGTTTATCATTAGGATTAGTTACCAAATTATGAACTACTACACTAGGACTTACTCCTACCATGTCTGCATAGCTTGAATGCAAAAAATATTTAAGGAATCTAGTATGATCCTCCATTTTCTTTACATATAGTGAAGATCCAAGCTTCAATATATTAGAGCCTTCTTCCATTTTAATTTTTATATCAATCATGCCTTCTATCAAGGAGGAATTTCCTTCTTCAAATTTGAGGGGAGTAGGGGGAAGTTTAAGAGGTTCTTCTTCCACTTCGTAAACTTTGAGATCTTGAGGAAGGTGGTGGAAATAGTATTTTATCTAAAAATAGGAGAAGGTATGTGGGATAAGATTAAATCCCCTAATTTGATGTGTGGGAGGGAGAACACTATATGAATGTAAGAAACCTATAATTTACTTCTCATTCATAGTAAGATCCATTGAGATAGGTTCATCCTTGATTTATGTAGTTATTAACCATCATCCGTGATAATTCAAGGAAAAACTAAGAAATTTTAGGGTGTTGTAGGAGTATATTAAAGGTTCTCAAGTAGTTTAGGAAAGTTTATCCGATTCAGAAAAAAATTGTGTAAGACCGGGTCTTTTAGGTGCGGGAATGAATGTCCTAATGGTGAAAGCTCATAGGAATGAATGTCCTAATGGTGAAAGCTAAGTTATCCATATGATTTTGGGTTTTCCAAAAGGAACAATGAGGAAAAAAATAGGCATAGGAAATCTCATGGAATTGAATACAAGGTGAAAACATAAAATTTTATCCAAGGCTTTACGGTTTTCTAAGATATTTCAAACTTCTACGCTTTTCCCTCTTAGTTTAAGATGGAATAGGGCCTAAATTTAGAGTTTTAGGAAGACTCAATTCTTAATAATGGTTCCAGTTATCTTATCATGTGTTTTGGATTCAAAATCATATAAGTTTTGACCCCAAAACACCTTCCTAAGCTTCCAATGTGAAACATTTAGCTCAGTGTCCCAATTTGGACATCCAAGGAAAAATTAACTTTCCCATGATGGAAAAGTTTCACTTTGGACACCCATGTACCCCTTTTTTCCCTTAGTCCCCTAAGAGACAAGGAGGGAATTTTTTTGACCCCCTTATAAACAAAATTTTCATCACTTAAGACTTGCAGCTTAAACCCCTAGGATGCACTATCTCACTTCGTCACTTACCCCCCTTTATGGTTCCACAACCT
Source organism: Taxus wallichiana var. yunnanensis (assembly GCA_018340775.1). Taxonomy (NCBI): domain Eukaryota; kingdom Viridiplantae; phylum Streptophyta; class Pinopsida; order Cupressales; family Taxaceae; genus Taxus; species Taxus wallichiana. The sequence goes on from CM031234.1 coordinate 163,465,055, forward strand.
CAGTCAAAATTTTCTATCCCAACTATCCCTAAGGTGATAGAGGTGTTGGAATCACAATGGAATGAGATGGGGGTAAAAATTCACTCAAAAACTTTAAAAATCCTAAATAACTTGCCTAAATCATTAACCATTCATTAATGTGTGCTTAACATTCATTCAAATGAGCATGAAAAAGAGAAAGTACACAAGAAAAAAATATATAAGTGGGAAAACCTCAATGGGAAGAAAAACCACTAAAATTTTTGTTATATTACTCAAATCAAAAGTATTTAGTGAAGCACAAACTTCACAATAAGCACCAACCCCTAGTTTAGTATAGTAGAGCACCAACCCTACAAGGAGCACCAACCCCTAGTGTAGCGAAGGACCAACTCCACAAGGAAGATAAAACCCCATAAGGTGATAAATAACTAACTCAACCACATATAGATGAATATTTATGGTGTATTATTGCTGCCACAACTAGTGGAGATCACTATTTTAGCTCACACGCCTTAAAACCCTTTTCAAACCCTCTTTCTCCTAGCTCATTCAACCTTGGAATTTCAAGATCTGATTTGAATGTAAAACCTGTTATCCAAAATTCACCCCGGGTAGTTTTGATAACATGCATCGAATATTCAAGTCCTAGGAAAATAGATTGATTCGGGCAAGAATCATGTTTCTAGGGTCCCCTCGATTTTTTCTAACTCTCCGTCCGGGTTGAAAAGAGAAAGTTAGAGAAAAGGTGAAAAAGTTGCAAAAGCAAGCTTGGGCCGTAAAAATCACGAAAAATGGCTAAGTCCTAGTCCTCGCAAAATTCGGGACGTGAGGGACATCTGGGTACGAATCGGCCGAAAGGCCGTCAGGCAGTCTGCAGAGCAAAGGAACATCCGAGCCGTCGGGACGCCGCAGGACGCAGAAAGCCGGTTCGGCCGAAGGAGAAGAAAATCAACTAACGTGAGGGACATCTGGACCACGAGGACACAAAGGACGCGAACCGGTTGGTTCGGATGAAAAGGAGAACTTTCACACTAAGTAGTTCGGGACATGTGGGACAAAGGGACGCGAACCGGCCCAATCGGGCGAACCGGAAGAATTTGTCCCAGACAGTCCGGGACATGTGGGACAAAGGGACGCGTGGGACGCGGATAACCGAAGGAGCCGAAAGCTAATCAAGCAAATCCACGTGTCATTGGCCGAATGAGGGACAGGGAAGCCCATTTCGGGTAGATCAGAGGTTTTTTTCCCAGAAAGCACTGGGACATCTGGGACAAATGGATGCGGTGGACGCGAAAATCCGGCAGGCCCGAGAGCCAATCAGAAGAGGACACGTGTCCTATGGAACAAGGAATGCGGAGCTCGAGGAGGACTTGGAGAATTTGGAAAAGTCTTGGCCAAAGGACTAAAAGGTAAAAGATGTCCCCGCACCCCTGTCAACCAACCAAAGCCTGCCACGTGTCATCCAGGTGGCAGAGCGCGGGAAGAAATTTAAAAAATCTGTTTCACCTGTTTTGTGCCCTAAATCTTCATATCGACATATCTTTCGATCCAGAGCTCAGATTTACACGTTATTTATATCAACGGAAAGATTATAAGATTCTCTACATGATTTTGGGGTTAATCTTGAATTTTGGTATAGTCTAGAGAGAGAAAATTCAGAAACGGCTCTGACGCGTATTCATGGCCAGAAGTGACATTTCAGCGACCAAATTAATGCAGAATGGGTCGCATTCTCCTCCAAATCGGTCAAAGATGGTAGGGTATGGGTTTGTAAGGTTCCCCATGCTGTTTTAATGCATCTGCAGTCAATGAGGAATGGGCTTGCACATTTTCCCACGTTTCTCTCTCCTGGGCTCGACCCATGTAATGTAAAAGCCAAATTTGGCTCATTTTAAAAAGGGGAATAATTACAAGTTGTTCATCGGTTCGGCTCTGCCCTCCCTTATTTTTCTTCTCCAGGGTTGAAAATGGAGTTCAAACCTCCTCCCTACTTTGTAATGACATTTTTTCCTTTTACTATGAAATGATGTTCATGCATAAACTTAAGCAACAAAAATGTGCTTTGTGATGCATCTATCCATCCTTGCTCATTTTTTACTTGTTTTCCTCTTGCCTCTCTTCATTGCAGTATTTGTGCATGTTTGAATGTTCATTATAGGTTTAGAGCTGTGTTCATAGAGTTTTGGGACATTTTCTGTGAAATCTATCCTTGGGCTCGTGATGCATCTCGTCCATCCTTCCCATTGCTCACCTCTCTTTTGTTACATGGCGCTTTTGATAGATGTCCAACATTCTCCTTCTCTCGGTGTATCACCGTTTTAGTGTAGGCTTTTGTTCTTTTCCTTTCTCTCTCTCTCTCTCTCTCTCTCTTTGGCATGGTTAGATTAGGATTAGATTAGCTTGCCCGCACCGGAATAGCTTGTGGCGGTGTAGTTTAGGAGAAGGAACCAACCTTCTCTGGAGATTCCTTTCTCATTTCTACAAGTCCCACACTTGGAGAAAGGTTTCAATATTGTGCAATCACACTAGTGCCCGAAGATCAACTTAGAAGCCTGATCTTTATCTAGGGGTGTTGTGATCAAGAATAACAGCTTCTGCACACACCCGGTGGGACCTTAGAGGTCTTCCACTTCATCTTTTGCATGTTGTTGTGTTCCTATGAAGATTTCAGCCTTTGGAGGCACTTACAAACACATCTGGCGACTCCATCTAATCAGCAACCCATTTCTAAAGTTGCAGACCCTTTTTCCATTCATTCCCATTCATCCTTCTTTCCATCTCTTTCATTCTTTTCCATTCCATGAGGTTGTGCAATCATGACTTCATTTCCATCATGGAATTCACATCAACAACAACAGTATATTCCACCTCCAACATGTTTTATAAATCCCCTAAATCAACATTTTGAGCAGATTCAAGATCGATAAGTACACCCATATGAACAACAGCCCAAATTCAGTTCGAACATGAAGCACATCAAGAGCAAGGGTACACATGCAATAAAGACAAACAGATGTAAGATGCTGGTCTGTTGGAGAAAATCCAAAAGATGGAGGTAAAGATGGTGCAGTCCAGAGCAACAGCTCAAATGAGAGCTTTCAGAATTGGTTGTAGGACTCCTTGTCTCGTGGGGAGGTCCTTTTCCAAGACACTTCAGCCCTTAAGAGAAGCTGGACATCATGATAAAGATGCTGCCCCAACTTGCACAATGGACAAAGAGAAATAGAGGCCTATACATTCGGTGTTGAACAACCTTGTCAATGGGTAAGTTCTACACCATCATCTGGTTTTTCTCTTCCCATTACTTAAGCAACATCATCTCATTTGGACTTGAAAATTTTAAACTCTCCATCTGCTGTCCCAAATGTTGATCCCATGTCTCCACCTCTCAGTCTTCCACCACACCTCAATTCTTCTTTCCTTTTTCCTTCCAAACAGTCATCCTCTCCACAAGAGCTAAAAGAAATACCCCCTCCTCTAAAGAAACAAGAGATTTCATCTCCTTTACCACCACAAAAAATTGCCAAATCAATTGAGTTGCAACCCACCCCTCCTCTTGCATTCCCAATTCCATGTGGGGAAGAAGAAATTGCAAAAATTAGTCATCAAGGACAGCAAGAGGAAGAGCCAAGAAAAGAAGAAATGATTAAGAGATTAGTAATTTTGGCTCTTAAATTTGGGATATCAAAGATCCCCTTGATGGTTAAACCTACAGAAGAGGCTAAGGTTGAACAAATGGTGGTTAAGACTGATTTTGTTACAGCAGAAGAAGATCTTGCAGTCCCAACTTGTCCTCTAGAGCAACAGATTGAAGAGTTTGACTTAAATAACTTCATGCTGGAGGAGGAGCTCATTCAAGAGCAAGATTGTCTTCAAACATTGGAGGAAGGAGAAGCTACTCCAGATCCAGCAGCAGAGGAGCACATTCTAGCTGTGGAGGAGAAAGTTGCAGATCCAAGGGCTCTGAGCACAAAGCAGGCTACAGGAGAACCTTCAGTTCTTCTTTCTACTTCACCTCTCTCAAGTTCCAGTGCTGAAGAGGAGTTTGACCTCTCAAACTCAATGTTGGAGGGAGAAAGAAACCATGGTGGTCAAGTTACAGATCAAGAGGACACCATGGAGGAAGTTGAACATTTGCAGCAGGACAGCCATGAGGCAGTTTATCTGTCAGATTTGGAGGACTGTTTTGATGGAGAAGAGCCGGTTGAGTTTCCACCATTCTCTCTTTCATCATCCACATTCCAAACACAAGAGTCTGCTGTCATGAAGGAGAACATTCATTTGCAGCAGCCTGCATCTTATAACAGCTCTTCGGAATCAAGATTGGAAGATTTTAATCTTTCATGTTCTTCATTGGAGGAAGAGAAAGGACAAAGGAATTTCACCATTGCTTCCACACCATCCATTGAGGGTCTACAAGAAGACTCCATTTTTGGAGTTGAAAATCAGAGCTATGGGCATATCAAATGGATCGGACCTTGCCCAATCAGGTATTTGGCTTCATTGGAGCCAAAGGAGAAGTCACAACCAGTCATGCTTGCTTCTGAGCATGAGGGTGAGCTACAAAGTACCAAGGATCAGCTGTCATACCTCTTCAATCCAAATGCAGAGCAACTAAAAGAGGTATTGAATTTTCCTTCAGCTGATACCTTGATGATTTGGGTGGAATACCAGCTTCTTGTTGATTTTCCACTCATCCTAACAGCCATGATCAGCTCCAAATCAATTACATGGCTGCCACTTTTGAGAAAGGGAAGCTATTTCTCACAACCAATTGCAGGGTTTGTTTAGCTTGCCTTTGCTTCCAGTTAGAGTAGAGTAGGTAGGTTTTCTTTCAGTAGAAGAAGTGCTTGTGCACACTCTGCATGTTCCATTTGGAGCATGTATGATTTTCAGTTCTGTACAAATTTTCTGTGGTGCTGGTTTTGCTCTTGCACAGTTCATTTCAGTCACTTTTTGGTGAGGACAACTCTAAGTTCAGTGGGTTTTCAAGCGGCACAGAGGGAAGTTTTAAAAGTTCAGATCATTTTTCAGGCTACTACTCATGACTCCATGCCCAATGGATTGCTTCAGGCTACTGATCATTCACCTAGCAGGCAGATGACCCCGCTGAGTCGCCAAATTGTTATCCAAAATTCACCCCCAGGGTAATTTTGATAACATGCATCAGAATATTCAAGTCCCAGGAAAATAGATTGATTCAAGGAAAGAATCATGTTTCTAAGGTCCCCTCAGATTTTTTCTAACTCTCCTGTCTAGGTTGAAAAGAGAAAGTTCTGAGAAAAGGTGAAAAAGTTGCAAAAGCAAGCTTGGGCGAAAAAATCACGAAAAATGGCTAAGTCCTAGTCCTCGCAAAAGTCGGGACGTGAGGGACATCTGGGCATGAATCAGCCGAAAGGACACCAAGAAGTCTGCAGAGCAAAGGAACATCCAGGTTGACGGACGCGCGGACGCGAAAGCCGATTCGCCAAGGAGAAGAAAATCGACTAACGTGAGGGACATCTAGGCCACAAATGCGCGAAGGACGCGAACCGCCGGTTCGGGTGAAAAGGAGAACTTTCACAATAAGCGATTCGGACATGTGGGACAAAGGGACGCGAACCGGCCGAATCCGCAAACCGGAAGAATTTGTCCCAGACAGTCCGGGACATGTGGGACAAAGGGATGCGTGGGACGTGGATAGCCGAAGGAGCCGAAAGCCAATCAAGCAACGCCACGTGTCATTGGCCGAATGAGGGACAGGAAGCCCATTTTGGGTAGATCGAGGTTTTTTCCCGAGCATAAAGACCTTTGGGACATCTCGGGACAAATGGATGCGGTGGACGCGAAAATCGCAGCGGGCCGAGAGCCAATCGAAGAGGACACGTGTCCTATGGAACAAGGAATGCGGAGCTCGAGGAGGACTTGGAGAGTTTGGAAAAGTCTTGGCCAAAGGACTAAAAGGTAAAAGATGTCCCCGCACCCTCATCAACCAACCAAAGCCTGCCACGTGTCATCCAGGTGGCGAGCGCGGAAGAAATTTAAAAATCTGTTTCACTGTTTGTGCCCTAAATCTTCATATCGACATATCTTTCGATCCAGAGCTCGGATTTACACATTATTTATATCAACGGAAATATTATAAGATTCTCTACATGATTTTGGGGTTAATCTTGAATTTTGGTATAGTCTAGAGAGAGATAATTCAGAAATGGCTCGACGCGTATTCATGGCCGAGTGACATTTCAAATGACCAAATTAATGCAGAATGGGTCGCATTCTCCTCCAAATCGGTCAAAGATGGTAGGGTATGGGTTTGTAAGGTTCCCCATGCTGTTTTAATGCATCTGCAGTCAATGAGGAATGGGCTTGCACATTTTCCCACGTTTCTCTCTCCTGGGCTCGACCCATGCAATGTAAAAGCCAAATTTGGCTCATTTTAAAAAGGGAATAATTACAAGTTGTTCATCGGTTTGGCTCTGCCCTCCCTTCTTTTTTCTTCTCCGGGGTTGAAAATGGAGTTCAAACCTCCTCCTGCTCTGTAATGGCATTTTTACCTTTTACTATGAAATGATGTTCTCAGGTAAATCAAAGTAACAAAACGTGTTTTGTGATGCATCTGTCCATCCTTGCTCATTTTTGCTTTTTTCCTCTTGCCTCTCTTCATTGCAGGTATTTGTGCATGTTTGAATGTTCATTGTAGGTTTGAAGCTATGTTCATGGAGTTTTGGGAAATTTTCTCAGTGTGAAATCTATCCTTGGGCTCGTGATGCATCTGTCCATCCTTCCCATTGCTCACCTCTCTTTGTTACATGCGAGTTTTGATAGATGTCCAACATTCTCTTTCTCGGTGTATCACCGTTTTAGTGTAGGATTTTGTTCTTTTCCTCTCTCTCTCTCTCTCTCTCTCTCTCTCTGGCATGGTTAGATTAGGATTAGATTAGCTTGCTGCACCGGAATAGCTTGTGGCTAGTAGTTTAGGAGCAGGAACCACCTTCTCTAGAGATTCCTTTCTCATTTCTACAAGTCCCACACTTGGAGAAAGGTTTCAATGTTGTGCAATCACACTTTGGATGCCCGAAGATCAACTTAGAAGCCTGATCTATATCCGAGGGTGCTTTGTGATCAAGAACAACAAAACCTTCCACAAAATCTCTCTAACACTCCTCAATATTTTTCACACTCGCTCACTTCCGATTTTATTTCCTTAAAACTCTTTCAATCTCTCAAGTAGGTCACACTTTTCCCTCTATTTTCAAATGTTAAAATTTGAACAAAAACATCTACTTTATTTTCTTCTCATCTCAAAAACATAACATAAGTTGGTCATATAAAATAATCTCAACCAATACAACTAAAAATAATAATACATTCATTCAAATTCATAAGATGGACCCATATAGTTTGGCCATGCACCAAAACACTTGAACAAGCCAAAAATGGTTCAAAACCCCATCACCTGGTTCACCAAAGACCTCTAAACTCATCACCATGATTATTCAAGCCTCAAAAGGCCTCAAAAAAGTGAAATAATTCATTAAAACATCATAAATTCTCACACATTAACTTTCACCAATCAAATTATTCATAACTCTATCAAGAAGGATCATTTCCTTCACAAAACAACTGCTTCTAGGAACCAGTCTTCACTAAACATGCTCAAGATCACACCATAACACCTCAAATACTCGGTATAATGAATAACTAGAAATCCACTTAATTTTAGAACACATACAGGCTTTCTTTACCTCATGAAACATCCATAAATGCAAACCAAACTTACTTTCCTCTTCACCAAATTAAAATGCTCAAAAATTTATTTTGGAAACTCAACTGGTTTTCACCCTTTATGCCACTTTCAAGACTTATAAATTCCTTAATTAGGGAAAAATTTCATCCCTCTTCACTCTCTAGTAATTATCAAGCATCGAATAATCCAAATCATGTGAAATCTACATCAATCTTCTTAGCCAAGGCAATCTTGTCTGAAACACTCAAACTTATTCTTTAAAAATTAAGTTTTGGTTCACCTATAAAAACCTCAACAAGATAAAAACTATACATAATTGGAAATTTATATGAATATAATTTTCATAACATATTACATTTCCTTCCAAACCCAAGTGGAAGGCATTTAAACAGTCAATCTCTTAAACTACTCAAAAAATGCCATTTTTAGGCCCAAGGACCAATATTCATAAATAGGGCACACTTTTCCCTATAGGATCTCAAAAATGACCTGAAAATATCTTATAAATGTAGTAAAACTCCCAGGATACAAAAATGTTAATTTATTCCATACCCTCTATGGACAACTTTGTCGCAAACCGAAAAATCTTCAGATACTTTCCTGTTTGAGTAGGGTCCATAAACTACTACCATACCTTTCTATAAATCTAGAGAAGTCCTATATAACCTCTTATAATAATAACAATAAAATTAATCCATTCTCGGCACTTACCAATATATCTCTCCTACCACTCTCAACCTAGGGTTTAAAACTCATAAAAAGTAGTTTACCTTCTTAAAAAAATTTGTAAAAACATGACGATTAAACCATTCCATTATTTTTTTGAAATGATATTATCTAAATGGAAAAATATAAATAAAATACATAAGTTCCCATTTAAATCAAACAATTCACAACAAGCATAAAAAATTACTACTCAAGCTAGAAAATGCATTCTCAAGCACCCTGTTTCACCAAAAACACTATAACTTGCAAAATTATTATCATAATGACTTGAAATTTTTATTAAACGTATAAGACACCCATATGTACCATTTAAAATCATCAGGTTAGATAAAAATGTCTGGATCATCATATCCCTTGTCATTTGTGTGCTTAGGCCTTAGCATTTTGCATGTTCTACAGGCCAAACCAACTAAACCAACATTGAAACTAATCATGAAACCTATCCAAAAGACCCTAAAACACTTTCTAAAACATGTCTCACATATATTCATGCCTCCATGATCTCATATTACTCTCAAAATTATCCTCATGCTTTATTTGGCCTCCAAGCACCTAGACTAGGTCTAAATGAACACCTGTAACTAAGTCTTCCACTTGTACATGCACTCTAAAACTCATGTGGGTATCTACAAACACACTTGACATGGTCTTCATGCCTCTACCATATTTCTAAAGTCACCATGTAATTCTACTCACCATGCTTTATCACCTAGGATAGTTAGGTCACTGACTAGGCTTGTTAGACTAAGCCAATCTCACTAAATTCACTCATGAAATCCTCGAAACAACCTAAATGTACATGTAACCATAATACTAAGAAATTTTAGCACAACTCCATCATCCTCTTTTTCATTAATGGGATTTTACATAAATGACAACACTTATACTCACACATGCCAACAATCTCCCCCTTTTTCATTGATGGAAACAACCTTATTCTTCTCTCCATTTTTACATTAATGAAAAAACTTACTTGAGAAACTGATATTCATATTCCTTAGAATTTATGATAATATTTTATTTTGAAACATCAAACAAATTCATCAATCAAGCACACAAACCTATTATTTCTTCCTTATACTTTGTTTTTCCTTCTTTCTCACCATGGGAGCACTATAACATACCTTGAAAGAGCTATACAAGACACTCATACATGAAAAAAATCGTGAATAACAGCTTATAAAATCATTCTTACCTCTTCTTTGATCCATCTAAGCTTAAGATATCATTACATAGAATTAACTTTTCCATCCATGGATTGTTTGCAAGTTTAGGAACTATTCCCCTGAAGCAACATTTTAGACCAAATTTTCCCTGCTTCTTATTGCTCGAGAAGCACATATAGATCATGAAATAAAACCTCATGGATCACCCTAGATTCATACAACTCATATCCTACTGAAAATGTAAACCTTTTAACTCTTACCTTGTTTTCATGTCATGAGAATGAATCAAGAAAATCGTCACTATTTGGAAGCACTTCTTCGGTGTTTTCAACCTTCATTCCAATCTAATGCACCTTTCTTGGACATATGACTTTCTTCTCAAGACATTTTACTTGAAATCAACCATACAAGTATCCTAGACACCTTTCACACCTAATCAAGGAACAAATTAAGCTCACCTACCTTGGTGGACTATATCAGACCTATAACACCACATTTTGGTCCACCTACAGTACTTCATCCTTGTATACTTCCATGACATAGTGTAGTTTCTTCTCATAGTTCATGATATAAATTATTTCTATTAAAATATCTTCACATTTCAAATACATATAGGTCATTATTTCCCCATCATCATATTCCATCACTTTAGAATATATTGATTCATCCAACACGAAATGTAATTTTCCTTGATATAGTGTAACAACTTCAATCGAAAAAATACTTGTCATTATGTGAGATTTATCAATGTATTTTTCACTTATCCATTTCATTATATCTTACACAGTCTTCATGTCCTCTAAAAATTCTGCTTGAAGCACAAGAGTATCTCCCCTACTTCAACTAACCTTATAGACCTTTAGCTTGCTATTTCACCTCTTTACTACCTTGAGACAAACCATATTTACTTAGATACTTACCTATCTCACTTGATAATTCTTTATCTTCCTTTATGCACCCTTTATGATGTATACACACTTTTAGATCATTTTAACATGCCTTTGAAATTTCACAAATTATCAAGGACAATGTCATCTTGACTTTCACACCTATATCATTCCATTTAGTTCTCTCGATACTTTTGATTTACACTATCAACAAGTACACTTGCCTGTGACATATTCTTCTAGCTTCTTTAACATGATTCAAGTATTCATTCTATACCAAGGAGACCTTGAAAAAATATTTTTATCCTTCATAACTTCTTGATATCACACCTCGATTCCAATATATATCAAGGACACACCGACATAAAGTGTTTCAACATGAGAGATCAATTTTGATATTGATAGTCATGAATAGGATTCATATTTCTTCACACACCCTTTGTAATGCACATAAAAAATTTGAAACATACAAATCATACAACATATGACTTAAAATAGCTCATATCATTTATGGAGAGTACTTTTTCTCATTGATACTCTGCAACCCTTCCTAATAATGGAATCCAAGAAACATATTTCAGATCTTGTTAACTCTTAAACTAAACCAAATTTGTGAACTATCTCTAACATGAACATATGATTACATGCCATACTATTCTTCAATAATATTTCTTGAATCACCATTACAGTCCTTATCCACAATGCACAAGCTAGACAATGCATACAAATCCTTGTAATATTGTAATACCTTAACAAAGACATAACTTGTTTCTAAAGAACATACACAAATTCCACAGACCTTCATGCAGGATTCATGATGTAAAGATCCACTTAACACTTTTTAAAAATTTCTTCAAGAACTTAGCAACTCATCATGGACCATATTAATCATCTCATATACAGAGCATCAAACCATTTTTCTCGGATGAGTGCGATCAAGTCATCATATTGATGACTGATTTCTTCTTCATAAATTTATCTCCTAGATCATTCTTAGCACCTAACCATCTTCAAAACATGATGAAGACCTTCAATCATAGAAAATAACATCAATTGAATCCATTCCCTCATAGCTATAGTATCATTCCTCAAATACGAGCCAATACAAACCATAACAAAAACTCTTTACAATGTATACAGAGACCATGAAATTGTCATTTTTATGCATGTATACATTAGGAATCATCATCATTTTTATCATACCACTTTGATTCTTCATGATTTTACTATACCAATCTAAGACACTATCACATGCTTCAAAATACTATGCACATTTTTGACAAATATCATTTTAACTCATAGAATCACCTATTGCTCCTCCACAGACTTGAAGGTTCGACCTTCTACATACCTCCTTCGAGAAGTGTGAATCGCTCAAGATGTCTGAGCATGTCTCAAGATCTAATCAACATATCATAGACCTAGAGAAAATCCTCATGATGATATCAAACATCTACACACATACACACGCCATCTTGATAGCTAATGTAAAAACAAAGAAATTTAACCTATATTATTCAAGACACATGATCGAAATATGACCATTCTTTATACTCACACTTTATTACATAGGAAAAAATTATTTGACAAAACAACATGGAACAACCTACTCAAACTAGGATTCTTGATCTAAATGAACTACATAAATGCAGATCATAAATATACCTAAAAAGATCAAGAACAATACCTAATAGACTCCAACTACGAAACACAAACTTGAAGACACAACTCTACATAATCAAGGATATTTTTACTATAACCATACATTTTTAATTACTTTAACAACCAAATAATACCACAATAAATACCTTGACAAAATGACAATAATTCTACAACAACATGCATCGACCAATCAACCCCCTTCCAGCAATGATTCATACAGATCATTATGTATCTAATAAGCCTAGTAGAGACATATTATTCATGATGAATCTAAAATAATGATTTGAAGAGGTCCCAATACCTCTTAGAAACCTAAAAATCATCTCTATCTACTTGCATCTTATATGCACTCGATATTTTCCTTGATTTGGATTCATACTATCCCTCAAAGGAACATTATTGTTCACTCTTGGTACCCAAAACCTGATTTGTCTTCTAACATGCATAATATGACCTAAAAATTTCTTATCTTTCCTTTTAGGTTCATAAAAATCCCTAGAAACATGCCCAATATTGTTGCAGGTTGAAACACATAACTTCACTTCTACCACTGTAACCTTCATTACCCCAATTTTGACTTGAGAGTTCATGTAGACAATATCTAGTAGTAAGTCATTTATCATGACATTTTTAGAAAAAAATTCCTTGTTAGTTCACTCCTACTATTCCTCCATGGGTGATCATCCTTGAAAAGTATCCAAAACTCCTTAGCCTTATGTCCAAATCCATGGTAAGTGAAATAATAACTATTAAATGACCTTTCATACCTTGAAGCATTAAGCTACCTTGTGGAATTTTTTTCGTCAAATTGTCTTTGACAATTATCTCCTTTTTCTCATCTTTGGCACTTGAACCTTCAATTTACTTGGTGGAAATAATGTCCTCTTATAATATACCTTTTCCCTTGGTGTCATATTTGAATCCCAATCCCACTCTATCTCCTACAAATATTTTTTTCCAAGAAGATTATCAAGATCCTTGACACTTTTATCAAATTTTTGAAAGGACTTAGCTTTATTAACACTCTAAAACAACTCTCTTAAGAAGAGTCACTTACTCTTCCTCAAATTAAAAGTTAGATTCATGGAACTCATTTGCATCTCCATCCTTTTCACTGTCTCGTCAAGTTTCTCTGTCACCACCCAATGTTTCTCCTCTAGATCCTGAATCTTTGCCTCATATTATTTGACTTGATATCTCATTTTTTTATTATTTTTCTCAACATGCCCCAATTCAGATTAGATACACACCACTTCAGTCTCATGGAAATTTTCTTTCTCTTTTTCATCTTCTTCAAAGTCCCCGCAATAATTTGATATGAAGTTAGCTAACAATGTAGAGCCCCAACTATAGACCTCATGGCATTCTTGGTCATGAAAAAGACCTCATCTCTATCAAATTCATGTTCAAATTCAAATTTAGAATATGAAACATCACTCTCACTACTTTCTTAACAAGAAAATTCCTCTTCCTTTGTGTTAAAACTCTTCTTGCTCTTCCTTTAGTTATCAAAATTATTGAAACCCTTCTTGCCTTTACTATACTTGTGATTCTTCTTTTCATGATGATCTTCATCACCTTCTTTCTAATGCCTCTAAGGAAACTTAGTAGAAAAGTAACCTACTTTACCATAATTAAAACATTTTAAGGTAATTTTACCTTTGTACTTACGAGATCCAACATTCAATATCCTAAAAAACCATTTCAAAGAGTTTTTCATCATCAAGTTCAAGAGCATAACCATTATCCTCAACTTTCTTTCCCTTGGTCTTTATTTCATATGTGAAAGCAATATCCTTTTTAGCGGGTTTAGATTCAACAAACCTCATCTCATAAGTAGTAAAGATTCTATGCAATTCATACATAGTCAAGAGAGTCAAATCCTTGGATTATTTAATGCAAGACACTTTGGAATCAAAATTAGGTGTAAGAGACCTCAATACCTTATGTACCACAACTTATTTCTTTACTTCTTCACTTAATCCTCTCATGGTGTCGATAAAATTATAAACTCTAAGAAAGGATGCACTAATAGACTCATCATGAATAATTTTTATCCCTTTAAACTAATTTATGAAGGTTTGAAGCTTATTAATTCTCACCTTAAAGTCTCCTTCATAAAGGACCTGAAGTTTCTCCCACATTGACTTTGTTGATTATCAATTCATTACTTTCACAAGTTCATGTTCAACTAATCCACACATGATTACATTCACATCCATTGAATCTTCACTAGTACTCTTCGTGTCTACAACAGCTTATTGGGGAGTAGCAAGAACTCGTATAGCTATCCAACACAGATTGCCAAATATATAACACTAGAGACATGATATGAGTCTTCATCCTTAGACTCCAAAATCATAGTTCACTCCATCAAACAATGGTGTCTTGCTGGAAGAAGAGCCACTCTATTGACTCACCATTTTTTGCTTCAAAGGATCTCATTTCAAGTGATCAAACTTCTCCAAAAGGACATTCTCTGATACCAATTATTAGAATAACAATAGACTGAGGGGGTAAATCAGTCCTTTAAATTTTTTTAAGAAATCCATAATAACTTTCTTAAACCATTAACCATTAATTCATTTTGTTTAGCATTCATTCAAATGAGCATGACAAAGAGAAATGAAAAAGAACACAAGATAAAAGTGGTAAAATCTCAAGGGGAAGAAAACCCAATGGAATTGTGATTATATTACTCAAATCAAAAGCATTTAGTGAAGCACTAAATTAACAAGGAGAACTAACCCTAATTTAGTAGAGCACCAACACCTACTTTAGTGAAAAAAAAACTCCAGAAGGAGGATAAAACCCACTAAGATAATCAAGACCACAATGCAAGTATACTTTGCTTGATGCTAAATCAAATGAAGCAAGAACTACCACCTAAAATAGCTCTACAATTTAGCTAAAACAAAGCATAAACACCATCAAGATAGAGAACTAAGCAAGATCTAAACTAACATTATAACTTTGAAAACATGAGATCAAAACTATGCATGTTATTTTAACATCTCTACTCTCTAGATTACCAACAAGAATGAATGGACCTATTTATCTCCAATGGAAATCAAAAATTACTTTGTTTGATCCTTAAAGAATGCAAGAATATGAAGTTTTAGCTCTTAAAAATGGTGACCTCTCAAGAAAACAAAAGGCAAGCTCTTAGTCTCTTTCTTTATATGTTTTACATTTGCTCTCTTAAGAAGTTTAGGTGTAGGTATAAAGGTAGAAGGAGAGCTCCTTATATAGCCCAATGGATAAAGGAAACACTTCATCCCTTTGCATGTGGGATAAAGGTAAAACATGATTAGGAATGGATAAGGTTGCTTTATTAAAGGTAATGGATAAGGTTGCTTTATTAAAGGTAACCTTACTTTAGAAGGGTTTAATTTATGTTTTACCTTTATCCCACATGCAAAGGGATGAAGTGTTTCATTTATCCATTAGGCTATATAAGGAGCCCACCTTCTACCTTTATACCTAAACCTAAACTTCTCAAGAGAGAAAATGCAAAGCATATAGAAAAGAGACTAAGAGCTTGCCTTTTGTTTTCTTGAGAGGTCACCATTGTTAAGAGCTAAAGCTTCATATTCTTGCATTCTTTAATGATCAAACAAAGCAATTTTTTATTGCCATTGGAGCTAAATAGGTCCATTCATTCTTGTTGGTAATCTAGAGAGTAGAGATGCTAAAATAGCATGCATAGTTTTGATCTCATATTTTCAAAGTTATAATGTTAGTTTAGATCTTGCTTAGTTCTCTATCTTGATGGTGTTTATGCTTTGTTTTAGCTAAATTGTAGAACTATTTTAGGTGGTAGTTCTTACTTCATTTGATTTAGCATTAAGAAAAGTATACTTGCACACATTTGGCATGCCGGTGGGACTTAATCCATTGTCCTCTGCACTTAATTTCAAGTTTTTGTAGTTAAGTTTCATTTTTGGTTATTAACCTTCTTTTACACATGTTGATATAACTTGTTTTTCTTAACTTGTTTTGTTGAGTTTGCATGTGGTGAGTCTTCCTTGTATGTATAAATGAGGTGAAGTGCTGTCAAAATTAGAATTGATGGGAAAATTTCAAGATTTCTCCATGTTTTCATTTTAGAGCTTACTTTTTAACATTCTACATGCTAGTTTTGTCAATTTCTTGAAAATTTTAAATTCTTGAGCATGTAGGTTAGTGTTTGATAGTGTTGAGTCTTCTATTTACATATTAATGTGGTGGGTTGCTGTCAAAATTTAATCTTGGTGAGAAAATTTCAAGATTTCATCATGTTTTCATTTTTAGAGCTTACTTTTTCATCATTCTACATGCTAGTTTTGTCAATTTCTTGAAAATTTTAAATTCTTGAGCATGTATGTTAATGTTTGATAGCGTTGAGTCTTCTATTCATATATTGATGTGATGGGTTGTTGTCAAAATTGAATCTTGGTTGGAAAATTTTGCCCATTTTGCATATTAAGAGACCTTTTTTTGTACTTTTTTGAGTGCATGTCAAGTGCATACCCATGAGCATAAGAGCATATGCGTAACCCATCTTCCGAAGGCTATAAATTTTGTTCCCGAACTCAAAATGACTCCATTTTTTTGCATTGAAAAGGTATTGAAGTTAAATATGCAATGAAAACATAAACTTGGGATTTGTACTTATAGGAATTACATATTTTTCAGTTAGTTTAAAACTGGTCATTTTCTAACATGTCTAATATTTTGATGAATGTTGTATTTCCATGCTTACTCGATTTAGAACAAAGCGTGTGTATGCTCTTATCTTGCACCTTTTGGTGATCTTAAGAATCAAAAACAACTTTTATCTCTATATATTTAACATTGGGATTAAACTTGGAAATTTGATTATTCATTTTGCTTAAGGGAATGAACCTTTTACAAAGCATTTTTCAATGGTCCTTTGATTTGAAGTTTTCCATCTCTATATAGTTGGGATAAAGTTTGTGTATGCTCTTCTCTTGCACCTTAGGGTGATCTTGAGAATCAAAAGCAAATTTAGTCTTCATTTTATAACATTTGGTAAATTGGAAACTTCATCTTTCACTTTTGGTTTAAGGGAATGAACATTTATCAAGAATTTTGTATGGTTCATTGATTGAAAAGTTTTTCTTTACTTTTTAGTTGGATTATTTGTTGTGTATGCTCTTCTCTTGCATCCTTTGATGACCTTGAGAATCAAAAGCAACTCTTAATCCTCTTTTAAATAATGTGATTTTCTTGAAGAACTACTAATGCTTGAGTGCAGGACCTAAAAATGCTTGTCAACGAAAGGAGGAATCAAAACGAAGTCAAAAACTACTAATGCAGTTGTTATACAGGTTGCCAAAAGGTGTTCAACCAAACCACACCTAATTAAACAAGATAAAAGAAAAAAATATTCCAAACACTTGTATTGCAGGTTTCGAAAAGTACGTCCCTCTCTGCTCAACTGGAACATAACCCCTTTGGCATAACGCCTTAAGCTATAATAATAGGGGTGGTTAGGAACCCCAAAGTAGTCCATGCAAGAGAGAACCTTGTGGACCAAACAGGATTGCTCCGCACTACCTACTTGACTAGTGATTCCTTTTTGAGATGGCATTATAGGTTTTCCATTGTGGCAACCCCATTGATGGTACACGTAGACGCACTAGTTGCTCTTGTTCTTGAAGGGGGTAAAGTAAAGCCGAGATACTCCCAAACTAGACAGGCAGTGTAAATTTTTGGGTAAATCACGCTCACTCGTGGAAACTTTGTAACACCTAGGGTGAGAGAACCACCTAGGAGAATATACTTTGGCTAGGAGCCCACTTTGACCATTTTAAAACAATGTTGAGTTGTGAACCTTCTTTTTGAGAAACTTGTGACGTATTACTTTCGCCTAGTTTTTACTTGCCTTAGGGCGAGGTGAAACTCTATTGAAGTGAGGCTAGCATTTTTCGTCATTTTTCTTGATTTATTTCCTTCATATTCTTTTGACACTTTGTTGATCAAAAGAGGTATGATTACCTTTGTGTTTCCATTCGACTATTTCTCTCACTTTTATGTCCATTTACGTCCATCCATATTTCATTTGGGTTAGTTAAACGTCTAAAGTGAGCGGAGGTATTTTCACGTCATTGGTAGCCATTGTGATCTTGATACCCATGTCAAGGTCGTCATTTTAGTTAGGCATGGTTCATCACCGTGGACTTCCTTAGAAGAGTTAGCTTGTTTGTATCGTATCACTATAATTTCAATATTTACGTCTTGTTTCTTGTAAACTTGACATAAATACCCATATTATACGGTTACGTTGCACACATTTTAAACTATTCCTAGCTATACTTTGATATTTTTAGTTTGGTTCTATTATTACCTCGATTTCAAAGAGTGCTAGGTGTTACCATTTGTGCGTGTTATATCAATAACACCTCGATATCAATACTTCACTTTCTCACAAAGTGGGTTAACATATCTTGGTGATATTGTTGTGTCATTCGCGAATTGTAATTGGCACTTTTTGAGATATAGGTCTTAATCAAGTTTGAGCTCGCTCATCATATATCTTGATTAGGAGATCGCATTGACTTCTTGTTTTTACTTACGTTTTGTTCATTTCCTTGAACTTGGCATAAGTGAAAACATCTTGTTGATCATCTTTGCATCACATTTTCATATGGTGTATTTCCTTGTTGATTATATTTTGGTTTCACACTCGCATGATTGTTCCTTATGATTATTCATTCAGAAAACTTATTTTCTAGGACAATCCCTTTTTATCTTATCGATATTATGTCGTCACGATGTCTATTTTCCTTAAACCTTCTTGAAGATCATGCACGCATCCCCATACTTACACAATGTTTAGCTGGTTGTCCTTATGCTACCCAAATTGACATGCCACTTCCTTCCCTTTGAAGGAGTTCCATCACACTATCTAAATCTAGACATTTGTGCTTAAAAACATTAAAAATGACTGACTATCGCGCAGATTCCCCATACTTACAAAAATATGGAACCTAGGTTTAGCATTCAAAGCAAAATATTCCCATTACAACTAAACCTCATTTTGTTCTTCATGCTAGAGAGCCCATACAGTAACTCATTCCCCACCTTCATCTCACGGTTGGTGGTATGATTTGGACAAGTCTGATCCAAATTATTATTTGAGTTTGCCCCACTCTTCTTCTAATTCTAATCCAAACATTTCCTCTTCTTCTGAGGATTCCAATCCAAATATTTCCTCTTACTCTTCTGAAGATTCAGATCCAAACTACTATTCGAATTCATCTAATTCGACTCCTAAGTCATCTAATGCAACTCTTATGTTGTGGTCCTCCCTTTCTTTGCAGGACCCCTTTTATCAGTCACCCCAATGACGTCTTCTTCCTTTGAAGATACACACGACTCCAAATCCCTCCAATCAGAAGTATAATACAATTCTTGAGTCACGGTCCTCTCTTTCTTCGTAGGACCCTTTTCATCATTCATCTAATGTGATACTTGAATCACAGTCCTCCCCTTCTTTGCAGGACCTTCTTCATCAATCACCCCCATGGAATCTTCCTTCTTTGAAGATTCGTGTGACTCAAAGTCCTTCAAAACAAACGTCTGACTCGACCCATGCATCACAATCTACAGACTTTGGACTTAATCCTACTATTTTACATACGACATACCATTGTATAGGTAGGTCCACACCACCTTCTTCTATTCCTGAGAGATCTAGCTACACATCTTCTTCATCTCTCATCTCATCTTCTTCTATCAATCATCATCAAACATCTTCTAATTCTTCCACACCAAGTGAACCTCTTTCTTCCAATCAACCCCTGGTGGTCGATCAACAAATCATACCGATTGACCTCTTTCAGAATGAAGAAACAATCAGGGCATTTATAGGGGCACATGAAGATATTCCTTTAGAAGATTACAAGAAAGGATTCTCTTTAGACTTCAATGCATCTGCATATTGTGAGGAAAGGGTTGATTCCTTTTATCAAGAAATGGAGGAAGAGCCTCAGGTCATGCAACTTGACCCTCCTCTTATTCTTCCATCTTCACATTCTTCATTATGTGATGAAACCCCTTGGTCTTGCATTGATCCATGGCCTATCTTCTCATCACCCAATAACTCTTTATCTGTCATAATTCCTCAATCACAATCTCTTATGGGGTCAATGCCAAGTAGCCCTTCATCTTCATCTAGGTGTGGGTCACCTTCTAGTAGCCCTCCCTCTGCTATTTGTGGGACATTTTCAAGTAGTCCACTATCTTCTATTCTTGGGGCATGCCCAACTAGCCCCTTGTCTTCTAGGTATGGATCACCCTCAGTAGTCCATCATCTTCATTCTTAGGCCACATCTTATTAGTCCATCATCTTACATCTATGGGTCACATCCTAGTATCCCTTCGTCTTCTATTCTTGGGCCACATCCTAGTATTCCATCATCTTACATCTATGGGTCACGTCCTAGTATCCCTTCTTCTTCTATTATTGGGCCACATCCTAGTAGCCCTTCATCTTCTATCTATGGGTCACGTCCTAGTAGCCCTTCTTCTTCTATTCTTAGGCCACATCCTAGCAGCCCTTCATCATCTTCTATCAGTATCTCACCTCCTGGTAGCCCCTCTTCAATTTTTGGACCATATACATTTCATCCATCACATTATTCTTCTACCAAAGATGGTGGCAAGCCCATGGTGATTTCTCGCAGCAGTTCTAAATGTCCATGTTCACTTTCTTCTCCTTCTTGGGATCAGACAAGTCATGCATTAGCTTATAAGAAACCCAAACAGTTTCTTAATCAAGCTCAGATCAAAATTGCAAAGAGCTCTATAGCTCCCAACAAATCAAAAATCTCAAAATTCTAAATCAATCGCGATTCAAGAATGCACACCAACGTAACCATCAAGTATGGTGCAAAGTGTGTAAACCTCACGGATGGGTAATTAAATCCCGACATACGAAATCCATGTTTCATAACAAATCATAGTCATTTATTGAGTGTGAACTCACCTCAATCATCGAGATCAAGGATAATATCACTCTCGATAAACAAACATGCCTAGTCTCCCTTATTAAGGAAGTCGCAAACATTGTTCTTGGATCTTACCACACAAGTGACTTTGTTAGTCCCAACCTCTTAAAACTGTCAAAAATCTAAAAATCAAAAATAATTCAAAAATACAAAAAACGTTGAGAAAACACAACAAAAATCAAAGGTACAAAAATCAAACATTGTAATCAGGTGTTCCGTACACATGGATATTTATTTCTTCCCTTCCTTGTTATTCTTCTACAAGTCTTCCTGTCATTTTCATCCCTTTGGTGATATTTTGGTTAGCTTATTCACATGCATTTTGTGACATTTATCTCTATGGTATCTGTTTGACCCTGGTCTTTTATCACCTTGGTAAATTAAAGAACAATGACCTCTTAGAGATCCTATCACATTTAACATCTAATAAACTTGTTGCGAAGAAATTTTGGACATATTTGTTGACACTAGCCAATGTCATCATCGTAAGAACTTCCACCTCCTTCCATCAAGCCATCAGTGGTTCTTAACCCCTTGGAAAACAAGAGAGCTGAAATAAGTTTTCAGAAAGCAAAAGAATCAAAATCAATCAAAAATCAAAAGCTAAAATCTACAAAGCAAAAGTAAATTGATATATAACTCTCTCTTGGGGTATTTCCAATAATCTCTATCGGGGCTATAGACACCTGATTGGAAATAGAGCAATGTTGCAATTATAATCAAATACATCTCCATCGGGGCTATGGACGCCTGGCTGGTAGCGGAGCAATGTACGACTATCCTTTCACCATCCATTCACAAAATCACCTTTCATAATAAATCATTCCTACACATTGGCTAGGGTCTCTTCACTTGTTGTCTATTAAATCTTCACTTCAAGAGTTAATAAAATCCACGTGCACACACTAGATCTCTATGAGTAAACAGGATTAGTATGTTAACAAGTGTATTTTTTGGACCTTGTTTAGACTCTTACTCTAGTCCATATCTTGTCTCATGATTTATGCCTTTGGCTAATCACTTCTTCATCGTGAGGCTTCTAAGCTACATTCACATCATTCACATCATTCTTCTACTTCGTTCATAACATCCATCTGTATAAGATTACTTGTTTTCCATGTTTTTGGAAACCTTTCTCCCCTTCCACAAAAATAATCTTCTCCTTCCTTTCTATCATGTGCTTTTAGGCCAACTTACGTTGGGGGCATCCTTTCCTCTTCCCAACACTTCATGGGTTTACGTTCACCATCATGTTGAACCTATCCATAATGGCCTTGGGTCCCATTTCTACCTATGAAGAGTTTACCTTTGAATACTCCCACCTAATTGTTGGGGAATTTTTGCATCTTCACCTTTCTCGTACGCACGTGGCCTTATGCCCTTGTACATCCCATCTATCGCTAGGGGCATCCATGCTTCCTTATATTCATGTACATAGTTTCATAACACTTTCAAAATCAACCAAAACATTCAAATATGTTAGAAAAATCATCAAAAACATTCAAATATGTTTAAAAACTTCTAAAAATTGAAAATCATCCTACAAAACGTCACTCTTTGGTTCTCACTTGTTCATGTGTGTGACTTGCGGATCATCTTGATCTACCTCCATCAACAAAATCTAGGCTGCTTACTTCGTCTGTACTCTGGGGCACAACGAGTTGTCTGGTACTATTTCATAGTGCACATTACTTTTCCATCAGACCCAAGTGTCCTTCGATATTTCCCTCACATGTATCCTTGCTTGGGGCACCATCATCAACCCTTGTTGTTAATTTGCATAGGTCAAATCGAAGCTTGATAATAAAAATATTATATTATGTTTCTCTGTTAGTTTAGCTTGTTTACTTTCTCGTATTGCATTACATTTTGTATGTTGCATGGAGTTACACATCTTTCACTTTCTCGTATTACATTACATTTTGTATGTTGCGTATGGAGTTGGTGTTTTCAGTAATGGACAATCATTCGTAGTATGGATTTTCATGTCGTTCTACCTTTGTCGTATGCTTATATTTTCATAAGGATCAATGACGTAGCTCTTATGGCAATATGATGACACTGAAATTATTCCAATACACACAGTGGCTAGAGGCTAAGCTCTCTCTCCCCTCCTCCATATTCATTCTACATCACTTTCCTCTCACCCCTATTCTTCCATGTTATCTTGGGCCATCTTGCCTCTTCCCATTCTTCTATCCATATCTCACCTTTTTTGATCGTTGATCATCTTCTTTCATCACCCCATCGACACTCAAGGGGGCATCTCTCACTTCTACTAATTTTTCTTCTACCTCTTAAAGATTCCACCTGTCTACTATCTTTGAAGTGGTGTCACTTACGCCGCTCCAAAGAGGGGAAAATGTAGACACCCATAATTACGCCAAGCAATTTAAATACTTAAATTGCGTTAATTATCGTCTTTCGCAAATCGACGACATATCGTCAAAAGCACTCATTTTCCCTCATATCATCATTAATTAGCTACACTAAGCTAATTAATTAAGTTACCTATCAATAAATACCCTAATTAATGACCTTCCATTAATAAATCACTTTCTACCTAGACTAATTAATTATTATTATTAATTAATTAGCTTTCCCTTCCATTTAACCAATAAATCAATATTTAATTGATTTAATCCTTTATAATAGCCTAAATCATACTAATATTCCTCTAATTATCTTCTATAATCTTACATCTACCTATTAGTTAATCACCTTTGATTAATTAAAACACTGAACTCCCATGACTTGTTAAGCATAAATTAAACCCTTCTCAAGTAAGGTTACCTTTAATAAAGCAACCTTATCCATTCATAATCATGTTTTACATTTATCCCACATTCATGAGAATGTGTTGAATCCTTTATCCTTTGGGCTATATATAAGAGCCCTCACCTACCTTTTACTTACACCTAAAATTCTTAAGAGAAAATTCAAAGCATATAGCAAAAAGAGACTAAGAGTTTGCCTTTTGTTTTCTTGAGAGGTCACCATTGTTAAGAGCTAAAGTTTCCTATTCTTGCATTCTTTAAGGATCAAACAAAGCAATTTTTGATTTCCATTAGAACTAAATAAGTCCATTCATTCTTGTTGGTAATCTAGGAAAGTAGAGATGTTAAAATAGCATGCATAGTTTTGATATCATGTTTTCAATGTTATAATGTTAGTTTAGATCTTGCTTAGTTCTCTATCCTGATGGTGTTTATGCTTTGTTTTAGCTAAATTATAGAACTATTTTAGGTGGTAGTTCTTGCTTCATTTGATTTAGTGAAAGTATACTTTATTTAATGCTAAATCAAATGAAGCAAGAACTACCACCCAAAATAGTTCTAC
The DNA here is from genome assembly GCA_018340775.1 of Taxus wallichiana var. yunnanensis. NCBI lineage: Eukaryota > Viridiplantae > Streptophyta > Pinopsida > Cupressales > Taxaceae > Taxus > Taxus wallichiana. Next base: position 163,489,563 of record CM031234.1, read on the forward strand.
AATTTAGCTAAAACAAAGCATAAACACCATCAAGATAGAGAACTAAGCAAGATCTAAACTAACATTATAACTTTGAAAACATGAGATTAAAACTATGCATGCTATTTTAACATCTCTACTCTCCTAGATTACCAACGAATGAATGGACCTATTTAGCTCGATGGCAATCAAAAATTACTTTGTTTGATCTTTAAAGAATGCAAGAATAGAGCTTTAGCTCTTAACAATGGTGACCTCTCAAGAAAACAAAAGGCAAGCTCTTAGTCTTTTTGCTATATGCTTTGCATTTTCTCTCTTAAGAAGTTTAGGTGTAATTAAAAAGGTACGTGGAGGGCTCTTTATATAGCCCAAAGGATAAGGATTCAACACATTCTCATGAATGTGGGATAAAGGTAAAACATGATTAGAATGGATAATGTTGCTTTATTAAAGCTAACCTTACTTTAGAAGGGTTTAATTTATGCTTGGCAAGTCATGGGAGTTGGGGTGTTTTAATTAATCAAAGGTGATTAACTAATAGGTAGATGTAAGCTTATAGAAGATAATTAGAGGAATATTAGTATAATTTAGGCTATTATAAGGGATTAAATCAATTAAATATTGATTTATTGGTTAAATAGAAGGGGAAGCTAATTAATTAATAATAATTAATTAGTCTAGGTAGAAGGGTGATTTATTAACGAAGGTTATTAATTAGGTATTTTTTTGATAGGCAACTTAATTAATTATCTTAGTGTAATTAATTAATGATGATATGAGGGAAAATGAGTGATTTTGACAATATGTCGTCGATTTCGAAAGACAATAATTAACGTAATTTAAGTATTTAAATTGCTTGGGCGTAATTATGGGTGTCTACAAAACCAACCCAACTACCCGAAGATGAAGATATCTGATGTATTTTTTCTACCACAAGTGATGGAGATTAGTATTTCACATCACACACCTTCAAACCCTCTTTCTCTTAGCTTTCTCAAGATTATACTTTCAATATTTTATTTGAATGTATACCCTTGCACACAATATCTGTAAAACTCATGAAACTTTTACACACTTTATTATTTTTCATTTGATGCCTTTGAACCTCTATTAGTCTCTCAAGGAGCTTGCACTTTTCCCTCTATTTTCAATTGTTCAAATTTGAACTAAACAATTTACTTTATATGCTTCCCATCTCAAAAACATAACACAAGTCAGTCATACACAAGGTGATTGACCAATAAAAATCAAAAACATAACAATACATCCATTCAAATTCATAAGATGGACTAATGTAGGTAGGTCATGCACCAAGACACACGAACAAGCCTAAAATGGATCAAAACCCTATCATCTGGTTCACAAAGACCTCCAAAATAATAACCATGATTAATAAAGACTCTAAAATCCTCACACAAGTAAAATACATCATAAAAACATAAATTCTCTCACATTAACTTGCACCAATGAAATTATTCATAACCCTATAGAGAAGGTCCATTTCCTTCACAAAATAGTTGCAACTAGGAACCAATCTTCACCAAATATGCTCAAGATAACACCATAGCACCTCAATTATGCCATGTAACAACTCGGTAGAAATAAATTGACATTTATAACACATACATTCTTTATATACCTCATGAAACATCCATAAATACAAACTACACTTACTTTCGTCTTCACCAAATTGAATCGCTCAAAAGCTATTTTAGAGACTTAACCGGTTTTACCCTTTATGAAACTTTTAGTACTTATAAATGCATTAAATACAAATAAAATTCATACCTATTCACTATAAAATAATTATCAAACATAAGATAATCAAAATCATGAGAATTCTACATCAATCTTCTCTGTCAAGGAAATCCTATCCTAAAACAGTCAAACTTGTTCTTCACAAATTGAGTTGGTTAACCTATCAAAACACCTCATAAAGAAACAAACCATAAATAATTAGAAAGATATATTCATAGATTTTCCATAATATGTTATTGTACGATGGAAAAGTGACATGTGAGCATGGGAATCTACAAGTATCTCTTCCTCGTACCCGACCTCCCGAGGTCGTGCCGAGACAACTAGTGAATGTTGAATATGAATGGATACAAACAAGCTAATCGGGTAATCTTATATCCTCAATACGCAATAATGGAATCTGTGAATATAAGGTGAAGAAGGCCCTCCTAACCTAAATTGGTGTAATGGTTCATTTGGATATAATGGTTGTTCGAGGCTCCAATCAATGTCAAGCTCTGCCAAGATCCTATTTCTTGGTTGTTGGATACATGGGAAGTGACCTATGGGAGCTTCGTATATATCTCTAGACAAGGTCATGAAAATGGTGATAGGAGGTTTAGTGGATTTACAGTGAACTATGGATGGTTTTCTAGTCTAGCCCAGAAAATATTAGATTGATTGGCTTCTATATTTAATACGAGAAAATTGTGTGATGATATCTCAAGCGGGAGTGGTGAGGATCTAAATACCGGCGTTCAATGAAACCGGTGTCAATGCTTAATCGATTTGTAAACCCGTTGGGTTATGGGACTTGGGGATCACAACCATGAGTGCGTGCTTGTTGTGGACTTATTATGGTCATGTGAAGAATCAATCTCTTCTTCGACTATCCAGGTAATCATATGCCTTTTTAGCCTCATGTTTAGAACTAGAAGTTGTATGATTTTCTCATAATACCTTACAGTGTTCAGCAACTTGAATGCATAAGCCAATATCTATGTCAATAAGGAGGTATCCTACGTCGGGATGTGGAACTAAAGGATTGCAACCAAATTCTTGTTCTCTTTTGAACCCCTGTACGGTCATTCGGGTATTTTATCAAGGCAATCTATAGTTAGGATGATTGGACCGAAATGTGTAAGCTTTTTCGTCTTCAATATTTAATCCTCTCAATTGTTCACTAATTGCTTGTAGGTTTGTCGTTGCTCATAATACTTATATCCTAAGGTCTTGATCTATATCAGCTAATGCTTTGTGGGTAGATTTAGCTGAGGCACTATGGGTTCAAATATATATTCTCTAGGCTCTTTAGGTCCTGTGATTGTCATACAAAATGATTCAACTTTTAACTAACATTAATAAACTGATCACGAAAGAAGTATTTACACTATGCAAGCATTCTTCTATTTCTGTATTTTCAATGACGTATTTTAATGAAATTAAAGAGAGGTTATTCTAGTATATTTAGAAAATGAACAACTAATGTAGTAACAAATTTAAAACAAACAAAGTAGCCTAGTGTGGCTATTTGCCTGTGTAGTTGTGATTTTATCCTAAATATCTAAGCAACTAATTATTTTAATTTGAAAGACTCTCGATCCTACCTCAGAAGTGAGGAATGAATCATAGTTTCTCAGAAACTATCAATCCCCACAGCTTCCCTAGGTGATATCGAGAGTGAAATTTTAACTGAAATAAAATAATTTACTACTCTATTTGATATGTTGTAACTAGAAATTTGATAGCTCAAACCTGGTGTTTATAGAACAATGGTAAATCTAGTTGTGTGTGATTTCATCCCCTCAGTGTGATCTCCTCGTTCCTTTGTGTTCTCGTGAATCTAGAAAAGTGTGTATATGATAGTATCAATAGAAGATGGTATTCGAATAATGGCAGCTTTGGATATAGATTGAATACAATGCAAGTAGGAGAGGGATAGCACAAGTGAACAGAGCTTGACTATGCAATTCCTAGCAGGATTTATTGTGGGAATACAACACAAGTGTACCAAGAGTTTTAGAATCTATCCTTGTGACAAAACAAAACCCTGCAACTTTAATGGATTCTAATCTGGAAATGAAGCTATTCTATGCTAAACTGATTGTATGGAGCAAAAATGGAACAAGAAGATTGAATGACTTCTAAACAATAAAGGAAAACTAATAATTGATGCAAAACATGAAGCTAGTAGAACTCTAGGCAAGAAATTCAAAGATTGAACAATAGAATTGAGAAGATGAGGGGCCATTTGTTTGAAAACAAGTTGGCTATTTATAACCAATGCATTTACCAGAGGGTAACTCCCAATTGAACTCTTTTAATATAAACAAAGGAAAAACCTTATTACCAGGGGACCAAAAACATTAATGCAAGCCAAAGTGGTTGAAGAAAGCATGTAAAATTGAAGATTTATGTTTGACATGATCATCGAAAGAATCTAGAAAATGCATACAGACCGCCACCCAAGCGAGGGCACCGTTTCATCACCAAGACAAAAATGCAAGAAGAAGGGGGAAGAGGGAAAAACAAAGCATGTGGAGGCCAAATGGGGCATGCAAGATACAAATGTATACTTGGTAAGCTTTTCTGGATTCCAAACACCTTGCAAGGAGACCTGTATCATCATTGGGGCATGTGTAAGATGGTTTTGGCGGTGCGGTACCTGTAATTTTAGGTACGTACATATTGCCCACTCGGAGAAGTGTCTTAGCCATAAAGAGGCGTAAAATAGTGGATCCAAGTATGGCGGTCCTGAAATGAGGAGTTCGAGTTATACCTGATATTCCCATGTGTTGGAAAGTCACCATCCAAAATCCCACTATCTGTAAAATGAAAAAGGGGACTCAAGTGCAGATAGATAAAACAATTTGAGAAATAAGACTAAATTGATATGCAAAGAGGACTTACCATCTATGTGGGGTTTAGAACTTACCTCCATTGACACTCGACCCTACGAAAGACATTCAAAATCAATTTTAGAAAGATATATATATATATATATATATATATATATAATATAATGAACTCATTTTACTATTCATTTACGCGAATTGATTTGATATTTTTTGAGCTTTGGGACCCACGGTGACGGTTTTCGACGAGAGTATAGTCAAAATGTTCATGGTGAGATAGTGATCATGCCTCTGAGAGTGGAACATCGACCCGTGAAGTCTCAGGTTAGTTCTTCTCGATTTATTGTTTTTAAACCTAAAATGTGGAAATGATGAAATCTTCATCTTGGGGGGGTATTTTTGAAAATACTAGTTCTAAAAGAGTCTCTAGGGGGCCATAGGGTAGGTTTTCATTTTAGCAAAAATGGTGCATTTACTTGTTTTTAGGCATTTTTTAGGGCTTATGACCCGTTTGTATTTGCGGGACAGGACCACCGCCTGTGCGGGCGCGGGGGACCGCCGCCTTAGAAGGCAGCGGTTACGGAGCCTCCGCTCTGCCGCACAAGGTAGTGGTCCATGACAGAGAGCCAAAACAATACTATACTTAACTTATTTTTACATGTTTAGCATTTTTAATTGTTCTTGATAGTCTTTCCAATTGGATTTTTAGCACTAACTTACTCTTTTTTGTGTTTTGGGTGTATGCAGAAGGAGGATTATATTAGATGGAGCCAAGAGAGGGAGTGTGATTGGCTCTGGCGGTGTTAGAGGCACTCTCTCAGGAAGAGCGAGATACCCTTCAGAGGGCTAGCATTTGGAGGATTGAGCGCAGGCCCTCACGTTGCTCTGCTAGTCACATACTATGTGACTTATTTTCATATTGGGATGTAGATCGAACACCTTTTGATTTCCAGGAGTTAGGGGTGAGTGGAGTATCACCCTAGAGGATGTTTACCATATACTAGGGTTCCGATCCTTGGCGGCAACTGTCTCTTAAGACAGTAGTATCGAGATCTCAGGTGGTTCAGTGGGCCACCTATATGGGGGATGTAATTGTATCGATGGGATCAAAGAAGGGAGTGAGGATCCACTCCATTATTGAGTCAGACATTCATGTGCTCTGCAAGGCCATCATGGGCATCCTTGCATCGAGATTGATTGGGGACAAGGGAGGGGACACCCTCTTATACTGTCAGGCTCCCATTATTGCACAGATTGAGGGCCATGGACGTGTCTACACTTGGGGAGCAGAAATCCTCGAGACTACCTACAATGATTTACACATGGTAGTCCAATTATAGGGACAGTCACTAAGTCACCCGACTCTTGTCATGAGTTGGGTGTACGAGCATATCACCCCATATGTGAGAGGTGTATAGGTAGAGGATCCCGGGCCGTCGAGCAACGAGGTGGATAGGGATGACAGTTCTTAGAGCACCCCACCAGCCAGTGGCCTCCTTGACCACTGCAGACATGGAGGCCACTCCTTATCAAGCCATGGCAGGGGTATGAGGAGAGGAGACTGTAACATTGATTACTTGTCAGACTACCAGTCAGTTGGTAGACAGGGTAGGAAAGTTGGAGATCCACCCCTTTGATAGAGTACCACGCAGTTCGGCCTCCCCTATATCGACATGTTTCCTCTAGTGGGGCCAGCGTATAGATCTATCTCGTGAGGCCGGGGTTGGACTATTAGTACTCCGGTGTTCCTATTACGGCCGGGAGGGTGGTACATGCTCGAGGAGAGCTAGGTGCTCCTCAAGCACCTTTACTTGGATTGCCACCTGGTCCCACCCATAGCAGTGATGAGCCCATTGACGTGGACTCTGAGTCTAAGGAGTTCACTGGGGAGAGACAGAGGAGGAGATAGAGGAGATGGAGATTAGTGAGATGGGTGGGGGAGATGATAGTGATCCCGAGTGGCATGACACTCAGGAGATCCTATGGGCCGAGAGGGTGGAGTGGAGCGTAGAGAGGGTGACTCTGGTCTCAGAGGAGTTGCTCTCTTAGGACTTAGGTGGAGATGGCGAGTCCATTGTAGGCCGTCACATTGCCCCAGATGTGGGAGAGGGACACTAGTCAGTGGCGGCATCAGTGGCAGGCACGGATCCTAGAGATCCTTCTTAGAGGCTCGGAGATCCGAGTGAGTTGTCACTCTTCTCTTGACATTGTTTTAGTTAGAATTGTCTTAGTTTGTTATTTCTTTTTGTTTTGTTTACTCTTGGTTTTATCTTTTGATCATTTTCTAACTTGTTTTCTCCTTTGTTTGCAGTGACTATTGATGAGTGGCAAGACTTGATTCGCCGAGTATGCACCGATACCTTGTTGCTCCCCTCGGAGAAGACTCGTGTTGAGCTATCTGTAGATGTGGGGGAGCCTTCAAGACCGGTAGGCATACTTGATGTTTTTTCCTCTATCTAGCATGCGGCGAAGATCATGACTTCTCTCTACACCGAGGTAGCTAGATATAGGACAGCCGAGCACTTAATGAGGAGAAGTCATTCTCATAGCAAGAAGACGGTAGCTACGCCCATGACCGTGAGCCCTCGGTTCATTCAGAGCACCAGCGTAGGCTGGAGTCCTAGACGTGGTCGTGTGCCTTCTGAGGGATCCCATAGGGATTGAGAGGCCACTTTTGTAGTATTTTGTCAGATATCTGTATGAGTGCTTTTGTACTTTTCGGGCTCATTGAGTGTTTTGACCATGCCTAGTGCATGATGGCATTGTATATGAAACTTGATATATATATATATATATATATATATTTTTGGATCCAGACTCTTGGTGCCTAGAATTTTGTGACTCATTTCCACATGTGTACTTAGATGTTTTTAGAATATTTATTTTTCATGTTTTTCAGAATGTATGCGATGGATAACAAATGATAGTAAACAGAATGTTTTACTTTGTATGTTTTTGTAATGCTGATATGAGATGATACTAACATATGGTAGTACTGAAATTTTGAACTCTTTGGGAAATATTTGTAATTTCTTCTTATGTTGGAAAAATGTGATGAATGCATAGTGATAAAGAGATGAAATTTCCTCAATCCATATTCCACACAACTATTAAGATGTGAGGTCTCAACACCATGAGTTAGGAAGGGCACAAGTTGTATGAGTTTGACTGAATGGAATGATGAGAGACAGACAAACCAATAACAGAAACCAAACTTAGACCTACACACCTACCCTACTCAGAACTACCACTAAGCTTAGAAGGCCACTTACTTCCATTTTATCTAGACTTAGATTCATAAATGGCAACTTGGTTGACAAAATATGGTTTTGAGGATTTGATCTCCTTGGAATTTGGATATTTGTTTTCTCTTAATAGAATTTGATTTGTGCTTTTAGCATACCAAGATTTGTTAATTTGTGTGACCTTTGGACCCCCACACACCTCGCCTCATGCCACTAGTAAGAAGCATGGGTTTGTTACCAAAGGTAAGATATAGGCGAGTAAGGGCACTCCTTTCATTTCCCAACCTCACACCACTAGTAAGAGATGTGGGCTTATCACCGAAGGTTGATGGGGAAAGAAGTGTGTAAAATAAAATACTCTATTTGCTTGGTGCTTTTGATTTCATTTGATTTTTACATTTCTGATCTATGACTTTGGGATATCCGTTCATTCAAAGAGATTTAAGAGGGATAGATGTGACACCAAGAACCTTCTAGAACTGATTGTAGGTAAGGACAACTTCACATCGTAGAAAGAAAGAGCAAAGCCAAGTATGCAGCCTTGGTATGGTTTTCCTCAATGCTTGTCTATCGAACTCGATGAGAATATTTGAAAATACTTGATGATGTTTGAAGAGATGTGATTTGATGTTTTTTTCCAATACTTTCATAAATTTGTAACAAATTTCTTAAGAGTAAGTTTCTGGACTACTATTTTTATGAAATGAGTGGACAAAATGAAGCAGCTAAATGACTAATGCAATGTAGGTAGCTATAATGTACAAGTGGTGATTTTGATGTTTTATGCATAAAAATGTTTAAGATGCAAGGAATTGATAGTTTCATTGAATTCCTCACCTTCTAGTGTGCACAAAAGATACACACCGTTTTCATAGTCCTTCATGACTCGGTATGGGCCCAACCATTTAGGCCGGAACTTCCTCCCTTCACCGGTTTTCTCATCAATCCGGTTGTCTAGTCTTAGAACTAGATCTCCCTCATATATTTCTTGCTCATAGACTTTTTTTTATACTGCTAGAACATTCGGTCCAAGATAGGCTATGTGCCTTTGTTCTTCGTTTAGCTTTGAATTCGTCTAGGCTTTCTAGTTGAGAGAGGCATGCCTCCTATAAGCTTCTTCATCTAGAATCCCTTGTAATGAGATGCGGAGACTGGGTATTTCAACCTCAAGCGGGAGAATTGCTTCTGCCCCGAATACCAACGAGAAAGGGGTTGCTCCTGTTGGTGTTCTTATTGAGGTTCGATGGGCCCACAAGGCTGGATATAGTTTTAAATGCCAATCTCACTTGTTCTCCTTGACTATTTTGAGGAGAATAGCTTTCAACGTTTTGTTTGTCACTTTGTCTTGCCCATTGGCTTGAGGGTAGTAAAGAGAGGCCGTGTGATGGTTTATTTTGAATTTTCTACATAACTCATGGACTTCATCGTTTTTAAAGGACGTGCCATTATTTGAGATAATGACTTATGGGACACCATACCTGCAAATAATTTGGTTCAGAATGAATTTGGCAATTACCAAACCTGGTACTGTGGTGAGAGGCATGGCCTCCACCCATTTGGTAAAATATTCCATGGCTGTAATTATAAAATTATGGCCATCGGTTGATGAGGGAGAGAACTTCCCTATCAAGTCCAGACCCCACGTGGAGAAGGGCCACGGGGTCACTATTGGCTGTAGGGATTGTGTTGGCATGTGAATCTCGTGAGAGAATTCTTGGCATTTGTGGCACTTACGTACAAATTCCACTACATCATGCTCAAGAGTGGGCCAAAAAAATAGCCCATCCAATGTATTTTGTGAGTGGTGGCATGACCACCGAAGTGGCCTCCACATATCCCACTGTGGGATTCACGAAGAATATTTTTGGATTCTTCTGTGTCGATGCATCTTAGAAGCATGTCGTCGAAGGCTTTATGATATAGTACTTGTTCCAAAATAACATATTTAGCGGTGATAATGCGTAACCACCTTTTTTTTTGTGATGTGGCACCTTCCGGTATGTGTGGTCTATGATAAAATTGATGATATCAGTGTACCAGGGACATGTAGAGATGGGGGGCCTGGTTTCAACAAAGTATACACACTCATCAGGAAATTCTAGATTTACTAGATCGCCTCCATCTAGTGGATTGTCAGCTAACCAATCTACAATGATTTTTCCTTTAACGGATTTTTGGTTTATGAATGTCAACTCAAATTCACCCATTAAGGTTATGAAACGTCCACCTTTTTAGATAAAGATCCTTGCATGAGAAATGTTCGTAAATGATCTGTCTTTACAATGACCCTTGTTTCTTGGTTTAACATGTAATGTCTTAAATGTTTTGTTGCAAAGACTATGGCCAGGCATTCTCTCTCTGCCTGTGTGTAGCATGTTTCATAATCGAGTAATGTTCGGCTAATGAATAAACTACATGTGAACCCATTTATCATTATCTTCTTGATCCAGCATGTAGGCCAACGAGACATGAGTGGCTCGTGAGTATAGGATCAAAGGGCTGTCCGGTTTGGGAGGAATTAGCATGGGTGGAGACAACAAGAATCGTTTAACTGCTTCAAAGGCCTCGTTGCAATCTTCAATCCAATCAAAGTTATAATCTTTCTTTAATAGATTGTTGATTGGATGAATGACAAAAATTAAATTTGGGATGAACCTTCATATTACACTGAGTTTCCCAAGAAATGACGTGATTCCAGACTCGTCCGATGGCAGGATCATTTTGAGAACAGCCCATATTTTGGCTGATCAACATCAATCCCTCGTGAAGATATAATGTAGCCCGTGTTTTGCCTCTGTCACACAAAACACACACTTCTCTGGATTTAATGTGACACCATATTCAATTAGTCGTGAGAGGATGATATGGAGCACTTCCAGATGATCACAGCATTTCTTGGCCTTGGCCAACAAGTCATCCACATAGGATTCCACAATTTTATGGATAATATCATGGAATATATATGTCATTTCCCGCTGATACATAGCATCGTGTTCTTAAGACCAAATGGCATGACAACGTAGAAATATGTTCCCAGGGGGGTTATGAATGTATTTTTGGCATGATCCTATTCAGATATTTAATTTGATTATAACTTGAGAACCCATCCACGAGGGACAACATTTCAAATCTAGTTGTTGCATCAATGATAACATCAATGGATGGTAATGGGAAGTCATCCTTGGGACAAGCTTTGTTAATATCCCGAAAATCTATGCAAATGCGTATCTTCCCATTCTTTTTTAGAACAGGGACGATATTAGATACCCATTGTGAATAGTCAATGGGCTTGATGAATCCCACTTGGAGAAGTTTTATTACTTCCTCTTTTACCATGAGAGCCACTTTTGGCTTCATTGGTCTTGACTTCTGTTTAATTGGTTTCACATCTGGTTTAGTGACAAGATTATGTACCACAACTTGTGGTGCAATGCCCATCATTTCTTTATAATTAAATGCAAAATCCTTTTGATGTTCTTTGAGGATTTGGGTGTGTATTTCTATCTCCTCTGGAGTTAACGAGGATCCTAACTTCAAAATCTTTGGTTCTTCCTCCGTTCCAATGTTTATGTCAATGGTTTCTTCTATTAAAGAAGTGTTACCTTCTTCAAATTCAGGTGGGGCTGGAGGTAGTTCCAAGCTTTCTCTATTTTCTATCTCGTAGATATTGAGATCCTTCTATGGAGGAGACTCTACCATGGGATTTCCAAAATAGGAAGAGGAATGTGGTATTAGGGAAAGATCTAGTATGTGGTGAACAAGGTGTAGCTCTGCATAGGCGTTAGATATTCGAGAGTGACTATATCATCATTAAAGTGATCTATGATAGAAAAATCATCCTCAGCTTCTCCATGAATCAGGAGTGAGTTTGTTGGTATTTTACGCACTAATGGTTCAGTACAAAGTGATACCGTGAAATTTGTATCCTCCAACTCGCTGTTTGGAGTGAAACGGGAAGCTGAGGTTATTATCGAGTCTGTAAGAAGGTTCTACTCTCATGGGATTACTTCAATTGATGTGAAGTTAAATCCCTTGCTTAGATATAATATTGTTCTTTTATAGAGTTGTAAATGTTCAACCCTAGTTTCATATACCTCAGAGACTTGGTTTGCAACTAGTTGCGAGTCTCCTAGCACTCTAATGTTATCGACACCCATTCTTTTGGCTAGGATGAGGCCAAGGAGGAGAGCTTCATACTTAGCCCCATTGTTTGTACACTCAAAGTTTAATTTAAAGGTGAAAGGTAGGATATTTCCCTCATGTGAAGTAAAGATCACTCCCGCCCTAACTCCAAAGTGACATCTAGCTCCATTGAAGTGGAGAGTCCAATACTTGCTTGGAAAAATGGATGTTGGGATATCTGTCGTATCTATTTATTTTGCTTCGATTACTTCTACCATAAAAATTTCGTCTGATGGAAGAGAAGCAATTCCTAGGGTGTGTCTCATACCCATAGAATGAAATAGTAGGAGAATAGGTAAGTCTTTCTCTAGCAACTCGACAATTTTTGCAGTAGTCCCTAGTGACACTATTTTTATAACATTGGTCTCATTCTTGAGTGTTGGAATGTTGTCGGTTGGATTTGTAATTTCTAATTCTGTGGTGGGTATCAACTCTTCTTTTGGTTTTGAATTAATTGGTTTGATGAGTTTATTTTTGGTAGTCAAACTTGGAGTGAACACCCGATCTTTTATTCAATTCATCTAGGTGTATATCGAAGGGTTTTGGGTCACCTTGTGCCACAAATATTTTTCTAAGTGTAGAAATCTTATTTCTTGGAATAACGGATTGCCTTCATGCGGTGTATCCACGGCTGACCAAGGATCATATTATAGTTGGTTTCTCGATCTATAATATAGAATTCAGTGAGGAATGTATTGGGTCCTAAAGTGATTGGTAAAACTATGGTTCCAATTGAAGTGGCCTTGAGGCTATCATATCCTCTTAGTGTATTTCGTGTTGTGGAACAGTTTGTCTCTCCATATCCTAACGTTTGAAGAAAAGCGAAGGGGACTATGTTAATTGCTGCCCCATCGTCAACCATTGCACGTTTAACATAATTATTTTAAACCCATACTTGTAGATGTAAAGTTGGTTCACCTCTTCGTAAATTTCAGCGCTTTGTTGGCATTTTGCTTATATTGAATATAAACTTTATATCCCTATCTGGCTGCCCTGGAGGATAAATGTCAAAATCTACATGGTTTATTTGTGTTTCCAGAGGAGTGATGTTGATTAAATGACCAAGGCCTAGTGCTTCTAAGAGAGAAGCCCTATGGGCGAGAGAGTTTTTAACAAATCCAAAAAGGAGATGTGAGAGAAGGTTTTAGTTAAATCATTAATTAAATCATAGGCACCTATGGGTTTTACCAACATTTGTTGAATGTTGTCTGGTTCCAATGGATAACTTGGAGTAGGTTGAGAAGAATAATCCCGTGTTCTTGTTATGGTTTTTATGGGTAGCTCGGTGTCTAACTCTACCAAACCAACTATCTTAGTTTGGGGTCGAGTTCCTAGTTGGGGTGCGACTGGTGGATTTAATGAAGTTTAAGCTTCATGATCATATTTTCTGTTATGACACCCTTATTTGTTACTGTAGGATCTAGCATGTTATTGTTAGAATGGTTTGGGAGTGGATCATTAAAGATCTTGAGGGGTGCATTTTGAGGAAACCGCCTGCATAAGTGTTTGGCATGGGCACTACACTTTTCTAAAAACATATCTATAAAGAGTTGCTTTTTATCTTCTCGGAAAACGCTTTGCATGAATTTATTGTATTCATGACAAGTCCTAGTATTGTGGCTTTAAATCTTGTGGAAGCCACAATATAAATTGGGATTAGAATTTCGAGGCTGTTGATTTATAATCTGTTGTGGCCCGAAATTCTAATAAGGTTATTGGTTGTTAGAGTTAAAATTTTGAGGATGTTGCCTTTGGTTTTGACTCTGATATCCAGCAGGGTTTCGATTTGGACTTTGTGTTTGGATTTGTCATTTTTGTTGTTGTTTTTGTTGCCGTGGTGGATAATTAAAATCCACCGCATTGATTATTGGAGTAAAATTGTTATTTCACTGATTATTAACGGTGGCAAAATGTTTACAACTTTTTCCTTTTAACTTGGTCGGCTACCCCATCTCAGAACTCTGCGGTTCTTGTTAAGGATCTCGGGTCCTTGACTAGCATTCCCAATATTAGGATAGGCGCGGTGTTTTGATTAGGAGTGGTTAATTTCCCATTTGTTCCATATTTCTTACGACCACTATCTATTATTGCTTGCAGTCGATTCGAAGAGCACTCTTGAGTACTTCATCCTAAGTTCTTAGTGGGAACTTCTGGACTTCTTCCTTTATCTCTCTATTGAGAGAATTAAGGAATAAATCGCATAGTTCCATTTGATCCATGTTTGGAGCACTCGTTGATGAGTAGAGAACTGTACACCATCTTTGGATAAAATGAGCAGCGGATTCATTAAGTTCTTGTTTAATATGTAGGAATTCCCTGATTCCTGTTCTTAATAATTTTTTCATGTCAAAATCCTTGATGAACTCTGACACAAGTTGTTTAAATGAGTGTATCGAGGCTTCAGGTATTCTGTAATACCAACCAAGGGAAATACCCTCTAAGGTCTTAGGGAATATCTTAGCAGCAACCCCGTCCCAAGGGAGTAACTCCCATATGGTTGTGGCATAGGCCTTAATGTGTGCGATTGGATCACCTTCCCCTTTGTATTTGGGTAAATCGGGAAGAGGTCTTGGAAGCATAACTCCTTGTATGGTGAAGTCTAGGGGCTCTTTTAGATATTCTAAATAAGTCCCTACCGCATAGGCCTCGACCATCGATGGCACTTGTTAAGGGGGTGGAGGTGGAATGGGTTGTTTATATGGCATAGCATATGCATTTGTAGGGACATAAGGGAATCCTTGTGGTTGAACGAACATCCTGGGAGAAGATAACATGTCTCCTTGTGGTGACTTTGAATAAATGTTTAAATGAGGAGGAGCATTATTCTAGTACGGTTTGTTTGGTGCCAAGCCGGGAGGTGTCATGTTTTCAACTAGAGTGACATTTGAAAACGCGGTCCTAGTTGGTGTTTGTTATGGGTAACTATAAGGATTTTGAGGAGGCATGCCTAATGTGCCTATTCCTGTAAGGAGGTCGACCTGACTGGGATGATGCAGAGGGTTGGATATTCCTACTTGCCCAAAATATGAATTTTGGTTTGCTTGAGTAAGTTCCAGCCCTCTAACCTTTTCAGCTAAGGTTGAAATGACCTCTATTGGTGAAGATATTGTGTTTTGCCTTAATGGCGTTTGTTGTATACCATGAGGTTGTAAAGGGGTGTGATACCCTACTATGAATTGATCATTACCCTACTAAACTTCACCAAGGGCATTTCCCATAGGTGGAGGAATGGGGGTGTTTTCTTGGAATAGGGTATCAAATTGTATTTGTAAACTCCTATAGGTGGATACATATTTTGGAAGTGTTGTTTGCTTTTAGTAAAGCGAGCCAAGTACACCTCATTCAAAAGGGGGAGTGGTTCTGACTGTCTACTAATTTGTGGTCTGAACAAGACCCAAGGAGATGAAGTGGATTCTCCCGTAAGTGTCATATTGTTAGAGCCTGAGGGATCCAACTATTGTGTTTGTGTGAGCTGATCAAACTCCTTAATTCAGAATGAATAATTTGAGCTAGTTCTTTGAGGGGGAGTTTGAGACGACAAGTAATTACTTGAATAGTTATTAGCCCATGCAGAAAGTGAGGGCGATGGTTGTCTATTTGTTTGACTATAGTTTACTTCAAGACCTGAGAGAGGTCTGCCATATGCATTATATACCAACATATTCAGGAGGTATATGAATACCCACAGAATAATGGGAAAGAGTGAAGGTGGATGAAAGAAATGAAAAATAAAAGAGGAACTATTTGTTCACGTCGGGTTCACCAATTTTGTACAATGGAAAAGTGACATGTGAGCATGGGAATCTACAAGTACCTCTTCCTCGTACCCGACCTCCCAAGGTCATGCCGAGACAACCAGTGAATGTTGAATATGAATGGATATAGACAAGCTAATCGGAAATCTTATATCCTCAATACGCAATAATGGAATCTATGAATCTAAGGCGAAGAAGGCCCTCCTAACTCTGAATTGGTGTAATGGTTTGTTCGGATATAATGGTTGTTCAAGGCTCTAATCAATGTCGAGCTCTGTTGAGATCCTGTTTCTTGGTTGTTGGATACGTGGGAAGTGACCTGTGGGAGCTTCGTATATATCTCCAGACAAGGTCATGAAAATGGTGATAGGAGGTTTAGTGGATTTGCAGTGAACTATGGATGGTTTTTTGGTCTAGCCCAGAAAATATTAGATTGATTGGCTTCTATATTTAATACGGAGAATTGCATGATGATATCTGGTGGGAGTGGTGAGGATCTAAATACCAGTGTTCATAAACCGGTGTCAATGCTTAACTGATTTGTAGGCCTGTTGGGTTGTGGGAATTGGGGATCACAACCGTGAGTGCATGGTTATTGTGGACCTGCTATGGTCATGTGAAGAATCAATCTCTTCTTCTAACTATCTAGTAATCGTATGCCTTTTCAGCCTCTGTGTTTAGAACTATAAGTTGTATGATTTTCTCATAATACCTTACAGGTGTTCTAGCAACTTGAATGCGTAAGCCAAGATCTCATGTCAACAAGGAGGTCTCCTACGTCATGTCATGGAACTAAAGGATCGCAATCAAATGCTTGTTCTCTTTCAAACCCTTGTACGGTCATTCAAGTATTTTATCAAGGAAATCTATAGTCAGGATGATTGGACCGAAATGTGTAAGCTTTGTCATCTTCGATATTTAATCCTCTCGCTTGTTCACTAATTGCTTGCGGTTTGTCGTTGCTCAAAAGACTTATATCCCGAGGTCTTTATCTATATCGCTTAATGTTGAGGATAGATTTGGTGAGGCACTATGGGTTCAAATATATATTCTCTAGGCTCTCTAGGTCCCATGATTGTCATACAAAATGACTCAAATTTTAACTAACATTAATAAAATGATCACGAAGGAAGTATTTACACTATGCAAGCATTCTTCTATTTTTGTATTTTCAATGACGTATTTTAATGAAATTAAAGAGCAGCTATTCTAGTATATTTAGAAAATGAACAACTAATGTAATGTTAATTTAAAACAAATAAAGTAGCTGGTGTGGCTATTTGTCTATGCAGTTGTAATTTTATCCTAAATATCTAAGCAAATAATTATTTTAATTTGAAAGACTCTCAATCCCGCCTTAGAAGTGAGGAATGAATCACATTTCTCATAAACTATCAATCCCCATAGTTTCCCGGTCATATCGAGAGTGAACTTTTAACGAAATAAAATAATTTACTACTCTATTTGGTACGTTATAACAAAACCCGCAACTCTAATGGATTCTAATCTGGAAATGAAGCTATTCTATGCTAAAATTATTGTATGGAGCAACAATGGAACAAGACTGAAACAAGAAGATTGACTGACTTCTAAACAACAAAGGAAAACTAATAATTGATGCAAAACATGAAGCTAGTAGAACTCTAAGCAAGAAATTCAAAGACTAAATAATAGAATTGAGAAGATGAGGGGCCATTTGTTTGAAAACAAGCTAGCTATTTATAACAAATGCATTTACCAAAGGGTAACTCCCAATTGAACTCTTTTACTATAAACAAAGGAAAACACTATTACCAGGGGACCAAAAACATTAATGTAAGCCAAAGTGGTTGAAGAAAGCATGTAAAATTGAATATTTAAGTTTGACGCGATTGTCAGAAGAATATGGAAAATGTGTATGCAGACCACCACCTATGCGGGGCGGTGGTTACAGGATCGCCACCCTATCCCGGGCGGTGATCACGGACCACCTCCCGAGGGCGGCAGGCGGTTTCGTCACTAAAGAAAAAAATGCAAGAAGAAGGGGGCAGAGGGAAAAACAAAGCATGCGGAGGCCGAGTGGGGCATGCGGGATACAAACATATACTTGGCAAGCTTTTATGGATTTCGAACACCTTGCAAGGAGACCTGTATCATCATTGGGGCATGTGTAAGATCGTTACGCGTGCGCAAGACCCTATAATTTTGGAAAAGTACAATTATATTTCATTCCAAATCCAAGTGGATGGCATTCAACCATTCAAGATATGAAACCGCTCAAAACTACCCTTTTTGGGCCGAAAGACCAATCTTAATGAATAAGGCACACTTTAACTATAAATTGCAAAATTATCTTCATGATGACTTGAAAATTTTATCACACATATAGGAAAACCATGTGTACCATGTAAAATCATCAGTTAGCTCGAGATATGTCTCTATATTCATATCCATTCACATTTACATGACTATGCCTTAGGGTTTTGTATGTTCTAGACCAAAACCAACTCAAACAACACTAAAAACCAAGCATGAAACCTATCCAAAATGAAATAAAACAATTGAGATAGAATGTAACACACCTCTTCATGCCTCCATGATATGACATGAATCTCAAAATGATCCTCATTCTCTATTTGGCCTTAAAGCACCTAGACTTGGTGTAGATGAGCCCCTATAACTAAGTCTTGCACCTATACTTACACTCTAAAACTCATTTTGGTGTCTCCACACAATTCTAACATGATATTCATGACTTTAACATGATCCTCAAGTCACCATGCAACTCTACTCACCATGTTATATCACCTAGGGTAATTAGGTCACCTCACCAGCTAGGCTTGCTTGTAGACCAAGCCAATCTCACGTAACGCACTTATGCAATCACAAAACAGCTTTGAATGTCCATGTTGCCATCATAATGAGAAAGTTTTAACATAACTCTATCATCCTATTTTTCATTAATGGGATCTTACATCAATGACAACACATATAATTACACATGCCAACAAGAGGAGACACAAAAGTGTCAGCCCTCTCTTGTCATTTGGTCTCTAGTCACTTTAACAACCCTTTTTAGCCCCATATAACCCTGTTTGTCCCTCTAAACCTCATTTCAATCCCCTTTGCATTACCAAGTCACACTTTTCTATCCAAACTTTCCTCTATGGGACGAGAGGGGATAAAGGGGACATAAAATTTTGCCCTCACTGC
The DNA here is from genome assembly GCA_018340775.1 of Taxus wallichiana var. yunnanensis. Classification (NCBI taxonomy): domain Eukaryota; kingdom Viridiplantae; phylum Streptophyta; class Pinopsida; order Cupressales; family Taxaceae; genus Taxus; species Taxus wallichiana. The sequence goes on from CM031234.1 coordinate 163,508,508, forward strand.
TTTTATCAATTTTTTCTAAATCCGGTAACAAAATAGGGTCTCAAGTAGGTTAGGAAACTCTCACACATAAAAACTTCTCTCACTCTCCAAAAAATTAGAAAATTTTCATGTCAAGGTTCCCGTGAAAAACATCCTTAAAATTCAATTTTTTTCTAGAAGTGTTGGACAAGTTTTTCAAGACATCCATAACCATCAAAACGAAGATTTTATTGTATCTCCTCAATCATGCATCTGATTCCAACAAAAAAATTGTCGAATATCCCTCTACAAAATTCCTTTGAGAAGACTATCAAATAAAATCCATTAATTCCTAGATAATTTTACAACAACAATATAAAATTTCTAGACCATAGACTCACTTTTTCAGGTTATACAAAGATCAGGAACGTAAAGCTTTGAAATTATGAGAAGAGGGTCCTGGTGTAAAATAAAAAAAAATTGACAATGGTTTCGTTACAACCCAAGGGCTATAAGTGCACTTTCTAAAAATATCAAGTATTTAGAATAACGATGTCCGAAAATAGTAACTTTCTAAAAATAGTAAATATTCAACCTTTGTAATACTTAAAACTCGTAAGAAAAATTAAAGAGTAAAAACAATGAAAATTTGCTAAAAATAGAAGGACCTTCTAAATGTAGAATTTTTCAGAATTGGGATCAAAAATTTGAGGTAAATCCTACTCTTCCCATCTCAAATTTTTTTGGTATTATGAATTTCACATAATCAGGTTTGGAAATCATTTCAAACCCGATCACCAAATATCCTGGTGTGGGAGACAGTGATGTCACTCACATAGCTCTAGAGAATTTGAGAAACAGGATGCTCAAAGTGGACCTCGGAACCAGAGGAGAATATTTTCTTGAGTAGGATATTCTTGGTAGGAGGTCAACCACTACCCATTTAGAGAACTCAATTGGTCCTTTCCCATACACAACATTATAAAGATGATTTCAGGATAGTGTGAGAAGATGAAAAATTTAACCCTTGCAGTACTCACTCCCAATGGCATATCTCAATGTTTAAAAATTCCCAAAAACAATAACATGGTCATCATCACTAAAGAATCTACATCACAAGAGTTAGAAAAGATTCACTCATACCTACACGGCCTATCACTCAGTTTGTGGCTCAAGTAGGAAATAAAACCTTCTCAAGTGCCCAAAATATTTTCTAGAAGTGAAATCCATGAAGGATATTCGAGATGCCATCATTTTACGAGTAGTGTGATGGATGAGAAAATGATAAAAGAGTTTTAGGATTTGATGGATTACTCCATCCTTGTTTCCACCAAAGGGAACTAACTGATAGATTGGGGACAAATCATTAGTGATCACATCCATCAAGAGTTGCTCTAGTTTCCTTCCACCAAGAAGTTCACCACGACTTCTTATCTGGTATATGTTTTTACATTCACAATACCATTCAAAGGCCTAATTTCTAAGCTCAATATATATCAAAAATTATCTCGCCTCTAAGAAGTATCTTTTCTAATGTACATGGAAAACAACTACCATTTTTCAAGAGAAAATGATGCATTCACCATGTTCATCATCAGACTACTTGAAGGCAATCCAGAGCTAAGGATCTCTTCTCAAGCAGCTATGTTGATAAATAATTACAAGAGATATTTTATTTAATTCCTTAGTTTCACCTACATGAGGATCTCATGTTATGATCTCTCCCCTCACTGCGGCTACCCATGTAAATCAATGAAACAATCATTATGTTTGAGTTATGTAGGCAACTAGCTCATGTGCATGCTAAGTGTAGAAACAAGAAAAATAATAAAGATTACATAATTAATTTTTGGGCTGTAGACACCTAAAATCCGCTTACGCAAGCTTTAATGCTAAGATTGCACTAATTATCCTCTTTCTCGTCATTTTCATAATAATTAGTGCTTTTCCACTAATTAGCTAACATTCCTCTTCATATTCATTAATTAATGACATTTCATTAATTAATTAGTCTTCCTATCATTAAGGATTTTGATTAACGACCTTTCGTTAATTAATATCCGCTTCTACTTGGGTTAATTAATTACAATCACAACTCTAAATCAATAATTGGATCAAATTCCTCTCTTACATCCCACAAATCATACTAATTTTCCTCTAATTAGCTTCAATAATCTAACCTCTACCTATTAATTAATAACCTTTGATTAATTAAAACATCTCCCAACTCCCATGACTTACTAATGACAAATTAAACTCTTCTAAATAAATATTACCTTTTATAAAGAAACCTTATCCATTCCTAATCTTGTTTTACCTTTATCCCACATTCATCAATTTTCTAGCCTCGCCTCTTCGAAAGCTATATAATGAGCCCCCCTTCTTACCTTTCTTCTTGCACCATGCTTTGAATAGTGAAAACTATAAGAATTTTGATCTTGAGTCATTCTCCATTGTTGGAAATAGCTTCTCCATATTGCATCCTTTCACTCAAAATTGAGTAATATGGGAAGATCCAAAATGGCCTTATAGCCATTCTTGGTGAGATTCCATTCTCAATCCTTTAGATCAAGTAACAATCCACTTTGATTTCTTATGTTCTTCATAGGTTCATAGTTTAAGTTAGTAATCATAGAAAGTAGAAAATAGCTTAGCATGTAATTTTATTTATGCATTAAAGAATCATTTCCTTTAAGCTCTTATCTTGATGGTTCATTGTTTAATTAGCATTTACTTTTGAAGCTATGTAGATATTAGTTTCAATTTATAGATTATTTAATTATACATGAGCACATATGGCATGCCTAGTGGGACTTACTCTATTGTCCTTTGCACTTAATTTCAAGTTTTTGTAGTTAAGTTTCAATTTTGGTTACTAACCCTCTTTTTGCATATATTGACATAACTTGTTTTTATTAACTTGTTTTGTTGAGTTTGCATGTGTTGAGTCTTCCTTATAGGTATAAAGGAGGTGAAGTGCTGTCAAAATTGGATCTTGATGGGAAAATTTCAAGATTTCTCCATGTTTTCATTTTTAGAGCTTACTTTTTCAACATTCTACATGCTAGTTTTGTCAATTTCTTGAAAATCTTAAATTCTTGAGCATGTAGGTTAGTGTTTGATAGTGTTGAGTCTTCTATTTACATATTAATGTGGTGGGTTTCTATCAAAATTGAATCTTGGTGAGAAAATTTCAATATTTCTCCATGTTTTCATTTTTAGAGCTTCCTTTTTCAACATACTACATGCTAGTTTGGTCATTTTCTTGAAAATGTTAAGTTTTTTTATTGGGAATGTTAATGTTTGATAGCATTGATTCTTATATTCATATATTAATGTGATGAGTTATTGTCAAAATTGAATCTTGGTTGAAAATTTTGACCTTTTCACGCAGATTGAGGGACGTATTTTGATATTTTTGGGTACATGTTAAGTGCATACCCGTGAGCATAAGAAAATATGTGTAACCCACTTCCTGGAGGCTATAATGTTTGCTCACAAACTCAAAATGACTCATTTTTGCATTGGAAAGGTATTGAAGTGAACAATGCAATGAAAATATTAATTCGGGATTTATAATTACAGACATTACAAGTTTTCTTTTATTATAAAATTGGTAATTTTATAACATGTCTAATGTTTTTATGAATGTTATATTTCGATACTTTACTTGATTTAGACCAAAGCTTGTATATGATCTTCTCTTGAAACTTTTGGTGATCTTGAGAATCAAAAACAACTTTGATCTCTATCTTTTTAATATTTGGATTAACTTGGAAATTTGATTATTCATTTTGCTTAAGGGAATGAACCTTTTACAAAGCATTTTTTTATGGTCATTTGATTTGAAGTTTTCCATTTCTATCTAGTTGGGATAAAGTTTGTGTATGATATTATCTTGCACCTTAGGGTGATCTTGAGAATAAAAACCAACTTTAGTCTTCATTTTCTAACATTTGGTTAGTTGGAAACGTCATCTTTCATTTTTGGCTTAAGGGAATGAACATTTATCAAGATTTTGTATGGTTCATTAATTGAAAAGATTTCCTTTACTTTTTAGCTAGATTTTTTTTTTTGTATGATCTTCTCTTGCATCCTTGGATGATCTTGAGAATCAAAAGAAAATCTTAATCCTCTTTCAAATAATGTGATTTTCTTGGGAAACTACTAAACTTTTAATGCATGACCTAAATACGCTTGCGAAGAATGGGATTGAAACAAAATACCAATGCAGGTTGCCAAATGGTGTAAAATTAAACCACATTAAGAATAAAATATAAAAATACACCACATTCATAAAATTGTATTTACAGGTTTAGATAAGGGTACGCCCCATCCACGTAGCTAAGGAATACTCCCTTTGGCATAATACTTAAGCTACAACAATGGGGGTAGTCCTACGAACCCTAAAGTAGTCCACGCAAGAGGGAACCTTGTGGACGAAACGGGAAGTGTTGTGTACACCTACTTGACTAGTTTTACCTTTGTGAGATTAGTGTCAAAGTTATTTGTATCGTGACCCCAATGAGAGTACACGATGAACACATTAATTGTTCACTGTACTTGGAAGGGGTAAAGTAAAGTTGAGATAACCCAAGATAAGTCAGTGTAACTTTCTTGGTAAATCGGTCTTGTATCTAGATAAAATTTAACACCTAGTTGATTTAACCACCTAGAAAAGTCATTTAGTCTTTGGAGCCAACTTGATAAAATCGTTGTTTTAAAGAGCCATCATTCATCACGAAACATGTAAAGCATTACTTTTTCTTAGTTTTTCTCTCTCCCTAAGGCGAGGTGAAACTCTCTCACCAAGTGAGGCCAACATTTTTCATCCTCACTTTTACTACTTCCTTCTCTTTCTTTTGACACTTTTTTTTATCAAAAAAAGAGTAACCACACATGTATTTCCAATTTATTGTGCCACCACTTTTATGTTTGTTTACGCTCATCCATGTTTGCGGCTGGGTTGTTAAACGTCTAAAGTGTGTGGGAACATTCTCATATCATTGGAACCATTTTTATCTTGATACCCACATCAATATTTTCATCATAGTTAGGCTTGGTTCATCACTCGATTCTCCTTTGAAATGTTATCTTGATTGTATCGTATCACAACAATTTTGATACTTACGCTTTGTTTCTTTCAAACTTGACCTAAGTGTCTAGATTACAACATTACGCTACACACATCATAACAATTCCTTGGTATACTCTAGCCTTGGTTTTCTTTCAAAAATTACCTTGATTTGTAATGTATTGTTGTTACCTATGTGCATGTCATATTAATTTTATTTAGATACTAATACCTTACTTTCCCGTAAATTTTGGTTAATGTATCTTAGTGGTATTGTTACGTGTTCATATTCGTAAATTCCACTTTTTTTGAGATTTAGGTCTTGGTTGGACTTAAAATTGCTTTTAGTATAGCTTTTTTTTTACATTTATGTTGAAAAATAGCTTGGCTTTCAAGTGGACTATTGAAGGAAAGGAAATATTTGAATCCATAAAGCAAGGCAATTGCAAAGGCCCCAACTCTCATAAATTCATATTTCTCAAAGGATTTTACCTTGTATGCCTTTAGGGGTGCATAAACAATATCATGCATCTTAGTGCAATTTGAATGAAGAAGGATCATAACAACTTGTTGCATTTTTCAGCCATAATATTAAAGATTATGAGGTGAGATTCATTTTTGAAAAGCATGTGTTAGTTGTTATAAGGAGTTTGAAGAAATTCGACATTTAGTGTCCAACAACAAGATTCAACAGCTACTTTCGCATGCTGGTGTGAAATAATTCCTCTTGAACAAAGATATGAATGAGAAAAGGGATGGTTGGATAACCAAATTGATGGAGTATGACATTGATATCAAAGTAACTAATATGGTTAGAGGAAATGGATTGTGTGAGAAGCTAGTTTCGAGTCAGAAAACTTGTGAAGAATCCAATTTAGTACTTCAAAACGACCAAGAAGATCCAAATGATGCTTTTCCTATTCATTGTTGGACACAAGATATGGTGCACTTCCTCCAAACAAGTTAGTTCCCTCAAGGATTAATAAAATATAAGAGAATGTATTTTAGACTTCAATCCATTCCATATGTGCTTGTTAATGACATTTTATTCAAGAAATATGTGAATGGTGTTCTCCTAAGGTGCATCAAGACATATCAAATTGAGAAGGTAGTACATGAATTCCATGATGGAGAAGCAGGAGGTCACTTTGCTCCAAGGGTAACAACTCTCAAGATCATGAAGGTTGGGTATTATTGGCCTAACCTCTTCAATGATTGTTATTCATGGGTTAAGAAATGCAAGAATTGTGCCTTCTTTATAGGCAAGGAAAGACTAAGACCCTTCCACTCCACCCCATCTCTATAAATGAACCATTCATGTAATGGAGGTTGGTGTAACATCCCAAAAATTCTTGTAAGTTAAATTAACTACGGTCAATTCTAAACTAGATTAGACAAGATCATCATTGGGTGTAAAATTCATTTGGTTCGTCGTATCATGACCCACAACTTCTGCTATGGGGCATGACACTACAGAATGAATAACCCCGCACCCACCTTGATGATCCTTCCTAAAACATGATTAGGCCTTAATCATAGGTAAAATGGTTCATAAATGATAGTGAATCTTTCGGTTATTTGTATTTCGGTTACTTTATTTTAATTGGTTTGGTTGTCTTTTGTTTTGTTCGAATTTTACATGACCGCGATGATAATTGTCTCTGTTTTATTTGACAATGCTATATCAAGCCAACTTTATGAGAATATTCAAATTATTATTTACAAACTTGGTGATTTTTGTATTGGAATGTTTTATATAAACCTAGAAATCTAACTAATTTTTATGGTAATATAATGTTGGAAATATGTGGACTTGTATTATGAAGGTTAATTTTAACTTAACCATTAAGCTAGGTAACAACTAAAGTAAAAAAATGTATGAAATATTAATTAGTATATATATATATATATATATATATATAGAGGGATTTGGCATGTAAGCCAAAAAAATATTTAGTTATTGAAATTTATGGGTTTCATAAAGTGAAACACCTTCACATGGCACAAATGTGCAGCATGCACTAAAACACGTACCGGTATTGGGAAGCCCAAAATTCTTCAATATGCCTCCCAACTAAAGTTCTTTCATTATATTTTTCCTTCATCTATTTTCATTCTCCCCTTCTGGAATACCTACGTGATTTTTGAAGGAAAGAAGGATTCAACTTGTTGGAGCATGAAGAGTAGAAGGTTACCGATTCTGGGTTTACTTCAAGGTGAATATCTTCTTCTTTCTCTCTGCATTATTTGTAAAAAAAATGAGGAAATACACATTCTATTTTTAATGGCAATCAAGGAAATTGTGGACAGCTTTTGATTTAATTATTTGGAGATGAAGTATGAAAAGGAAATTGATGGATTATGTATTCTTTTTAGTTTTCTTTGTGTGGTTTTAACCTAACCCAAAAAAATACGCAAATGGGGTTTTGGGTTTTGATCAGCAAAAATAAAGTAAAAGAAAGGTTAAAAATTATTTCTCTGCATTATAATAAATTATACCCAAAAGGAAAAGAGTTGGGTTTTTCCTGTATAGGAAGAAGGAAAATGTTTTGTGAATTTGTGTGTTTAAAATCGATTTGTGCTTGTGGGTTTTCATTTTGTTAAACTAAAATTTGGTTGTGTGTTTTTCTGTAAACAAATCAATTTGGGTATACAAATTGATTTGCATAAAGGAATCGATTTGGGTAACCCAATCAATATGGGTATGCAACTAGTTGGGGTTTTGTATTTTTCTTCTTGGTTGTTATATGCAGGTCTGATTTTTAATTTATTGAGATCTTTTGAATGATAATTTGTGGGTGTCAAAGCTCTTGCATGGGGCTGCATTTTCCAGAAATTTTATTATTATGGACCACTAAATCGGTTCATGTATAAATGAGGGTGTCTTGTTATGTGTGAATAATTACAAAAAAATGGCATTTAGCCTGTAACTTCTAGCCTAGCAATATGACTTGGATTCTTGTAAGACTGTGAAAAAGAAATTGTTTGTCTTGGTAAGGGCATGAAAGCCAGGACAGCTTGACCGAGATGCACCAAGGAGTAATTGGAGGCATGATTGGGTTTAAAATAATGATATCTTATGAAAGAAATTATTAGTTATTCTTTTACTAAAAAGAGTATGTTTAAATGATGTAACCATGGTGTTGCTATATTGTTGGTTGGGTTGTTTGTTTACTAGATAGAACATGTTAAAGTGATGTAAATATGGTGATATTTGTGCTAATTTGTAGAGCTGCTCATTGACTGAAAAAAATTATCTTCTTAATCATATTGTTTTTACGAAGTTATGTAGAAATTTTAAATGTCAAATGCTTATTAATTGGAAGTCGGAATACGGATGTATTGACCTTTGTGATTAGAGGGAAACATGATCATTGAAATAGAAATTGGTTGTTCTATTTGTGTGCATCCATAGTTGTATCTTTATTGAAACCGTAGTAATACATCTTCGGTTGTATTACCATGTGCTTGTTGATAAAACAACATGTATATCCTTTCATATTTTATTAATTAATTGCATCAGAAAATGGAGTTAATATTCATGCTAGTTCATTTTGAACTGACATCATACCACTACTCCAATCTTGCGGGACCATTACTGTTACATTCATATGTGTGGAAACTCATGTCTTGTGACGTTTTATCGTAGCATGGATCTAAATGAGATACTTGGATTTCAATTGGTGAAAGGATGATATCCTTGAATTTTTGGCTAAATTATTGGGATCTTTGACCCATTGTAATATTCAAACCTCACTATGTGAGAATTATTATACCGGTTATATATTTCGCCTTAACGGCATATGTAATATATGATTTTAATAAAGAGATGATTACTTTGTGTGTAATAATATCTCAATATGAGTAAATGATGAATACTTGAGTTGTGAAATCTTACTTTTCAAAAATTGTTGAATACATTTATTTGATAGTTATCAATGTATGAAGTCGATAATTGGGCAATTATTGTAACAATCAATTGTCTTTAATTTCTAAATTAAATAAGCTATTTAGTGGCGTAGCTAATTGAAGGAATAATTAAATATACATGTTTTAATATATATTTAATTTGACCTTTCGGTAAACTTGGTATTAATATGATAAGATTGTAAATCATGTTGTATAGAGAGTGGAAGAGTATCATTGTAAAAAGGTAATTTAAGGTTAAAGAATCAAATATCATGAAAAAAGAGACTAAATGGGATGGTAAATAGATGAAAAGATCCATTAGGCATATTAAGGGATAAGTACATGCGGAATGCTGATATAGTTACATTTCAACATAACGAATGTACTTATCTCATAAAGATCCTAGTTGGCCTTTGGCATCTATCTCAATATAAACTCTTGCAAGATAGGTTTAATTGGAAATAAAATAAAAACAAACTATAAAGATCTAGATAACTGTGAAAGGGATAGTTGTGAGGTGGCGAAAGACTTAAAACTCATAAGACTAGTGTGATGTCTTGAGTTTAGCCGTAACTTGCATGGCGGATAACTTTGGATAAAGTAACGCATTGATGGTTGTGCATTGTCTGATCACCTAGTCCTCCAATTAAATAAAAAAATTGTTTGTAACCTAATCATGGGAAGTTGAAATGTTGAACATGAGGTAGAAAATGGTTGGATACTGAAATACAAAGTTAGGAAACTAGCTTTGTGGTAGACCCAAGGACTTTCACATAGTTCCCATGACCTTTAAAAGGTTGAGCTGAAATGCTAGTAAGCATTGTCACTCGAAGTAGTGACGAAGGGAGATCGTGGAGATCTGGATACACCCTTCTCAACCGCACATGGCTTACATGGATGTTATTGGATAGATCAAAAGATAAAAATTGATTAATGAATTTGATTAAATAAATTTGTATGATTGCAGCTGTGTAATTTGTTATTATGTTTATGTGTTAAAAAATCCTCATTTTTTATCTCTTGTAATTTTGAGCATTACAGTTGGACTTCATTGGATTAATCAATCCAAATTCAAGTTTGGGACACAAGTGGATCCTAACAGCCACAAACTACTTCACCAAGTGGATAGAGCTAGTTGCACTAAAGGAAGTAAATGAGGCCAACATTCTGAACTTTTATGAGATTATTGTGGCTAGGTTCGGTGTTCCTTCCACAAGTATCTCTGATAATGCTATGTATTTTCTTGGAACAAAATATCGATTGGGTTTTTAAAATGGAATATACTTAAAAACTTATTCAAACTATTACCCCGGGGTAACAGTGTGCTAAGTCCACAAACAAAAATTTGTTGAAGATCATAAGGAGAACCTTGGATGGTAACCAAAGGACTTGGCACACAAGGTTGAAATCAGCCTTGTGGGCTGATAGAATTACACCCAAGAGATCAACTAGAAGCTCACCCTACAAGTTAGTTTATGGTAGAGAAGTAAGGCTTCCAATATCTCTTGAATTACCAACATTGAGCTTATCAAGAAGTTAGAATTGTTTTAGTTTGATGCCATGGAAGTCAGGTATGCAAAGCTCATTGAGCTCGAGGAACTATGAAACCAAGCAGTGCAAACAATGGAGAAAGATCAAGCTCAAATTAAGACTAAATTTGATAGGAAGGCCAAGGATATAAACTTTCAGAAGGAGACTTAGTCCTAAAATGGGATGCAGACAGAGCCAAACTAGGTAGACACTTAAAATTTGATGCAATATGGAGCGACCCCTATATCATTTCAGGTTGCAAGTCAAATAATGATATCTAATTATCAAGATTGGATGGAGAGTACTTGTAGATTATAGTTAATGAGATATATTTAAAGTGTTTCTACTAAAGTTAAGTTCATCCCTTGTACATAGTAGATTAGTTTCAAATTCCTCTAAGTGCTTTTAGCACATTGTCTTGTTGGTAGAATAGTTTTAGTTTCTCTAAGTTCTTGTGCACACACTCTACATGTTTCCACTTGGAACATGTATGATTTTTAATGTTTGTATATAGTTTTGGGTTGTTTTTTGCTTCGCATAGTCCATTTCGATTCAGTAAGTGTTCATGGCCAAATCATATTTTGGGGCAGCTTTCAAAATGAATTTTTAGCCTCAAGAGATCGATTACTAGCTCAAGGCCCCTCATGCTTCTTCCTTGGTAAAAACATATTAAATTAGGATAGGATGTAAATTTTTAATTAGAACTCCCAAGATCAGCTTTAAGAACATGCCAAGGTAACCCCAAATCAGCTCGAGCAGGTTTAATGGTGGAATAAGTTAGTTAGAATAGTTTAAAAGCCTTATTCAGAGCTCCACATATCAACTTCAGTGAGTTACAACTCGATTACTAAGTCCACGCATGCTCTGGGTAATAATTTCAATGTTTTGATCAGCTCTTTATTGTTTGGGACTTGACTCCATGGCAAATGGATTACAAGATGTCATTGATATAATCTAGCAAGAAGATTACCCCGAGAGGTCACCAAATTATTATCCAAAAATACCCCAGGGTAATTTTTGGCTTTTACAATGTTAAAAATGGACTTATCCATTTTAAGGGGAAATTACGTTCAAACGGTCGTAAAATTCCATTTCTCAAAACCCTTTTCCTTTGGATTTTGAGAACCCTTGGGAGACTAAGTCTTAAGGCATTAGTAGGTTAATTATAAAATCCAGTGTGACGTTTATTTGGTCATTAAAGTTAAACACCAAAGATCACAGGGGGCCACGTGATGATAGATCAACAGTCCAAGAAGGGACACATGGCGGCATTCTAGTGTTCTTCAAAGTGATTATGCTCTGTGAACATCAAGTCCCTAGAATTAACCACAATGGATAATATTTTGGGTCTAGGCTATGGTCAAGGTAGGACAACAAACACGCGTCAACCTTTAGAGTTGGCCACATGGCGAGGATCTAACGGTCGAAGATCGACACGTGTCCCCATTCTCAAAAACTTCAAGGTAGATGCACCCAATGACTTCAAACCCCATAATCAGCCACATTTCATAACATTTAGAGTCCGAGTCGCCTGAATTCAAGGATAGTTGGTAAAGATCAACGGTCAAGAAGAGACACGTAAGAAAAACATGATCCCACAACTAATGAAAGGAACACATTCTATACATGGATGTTTTATATTGGGCAAAGTGTTTCATAGTCCGACAAGGGTTTTATGGATGAAGCTAAAACGCAAAGGAACATGGAGCTGTGTCATTGGATTATGTTTCACAGTGGTTAGTGCAAGCGTAAGACGGTCTAACATTCATGAGGGGCGTGGAAATTTTCTATTAGCTCATTCTTCACAGGTTGTCAAATAAGGAAAGAGCTAAAGAAATTTTAACAACCCGAAGGGCGTGGAGCTTCCTCATTGGTCAAAATTTCATAACATGAAGAAGGGTTAATCAAAAGGACTGGCATTACGAAGTGCGTGGAGATTTTCTATTGGCTCACACTTCACAATGGTCAGTCAGGTCTAAGGAAAAAGGAAATTTGTGAAAGTACATGGATCCCTTTCATTGGTTAATACTTCAAAGTGGCCAATATTTGTTCAAGGACAAATCGACACCACGAAGGAATGTGGCAATTTTCTAGTGGCTCGTATTTCATAAAGGCATGCCCACTCACAAAAGACAAGGAATGAAAAGAAAAGTAAAAGGAATCAAAGGCCCGATACCTGAGCCAATGAAATGTTGACAAATGGAAAATGAAAATCATTGCACACATTGGCAAAGGGTAATCCCTGAGCTAATCAAATGTTTCCACTTTTCGCTCTCTTGTTCATCCCAGCATGTAAATATTCAAATGATGATATCTTTCATTTCCCACTCCAAATCATACCAAATTGGTCTCATTGGAAGGATCTCCTCAAGCACTCCAATTTGGCATCATGGGAATCAAATTTTGGTGGAATTTGATAGATGAAAAAGAGGAGAAATAGTTTGGGCCATGTATAATTGTAGGTGGTCCAACCACCAAAATTGTTTAATTATAGGGTCTCGCATACTTTCACTCCAATTTTCTGTTGGTGTGCTTGAAGACATGACAAATGCTCATCATCCTCTATAAAGAAATCATTTTGATCCTTTGGGATGGTGGGGACCATTAAAAAATAGTCAATGACTTCTCTCTCTCTCTCTTCTCTCTATAAATCTACAATTGTAATTCCTTGTGCACATTTTTGAGGGGGTTGTTCTAGAAATGAAGGGGAACTTTGTAAAAATTATTCCGTAAACCATTCTCGAGTTGTAGACCTTATATTTGAGCATTTTGTGAGGTGATATTTTCCTTATTTATTTGATTATAATTAATTGTGAATCCTTTTAAGCAATAGATCCATGTTTTATAGCTCTTCATGCCCTAGCTTATGTTATATTTCATTTATTGCCTTTCATTATAATTGTAGGTGTATTGTGCATACATTATTCTTCTTGCATAATTCAAATTTGTTGTGCTCCATGGAAATGATGTTGGTAAATGTGGTTTGGGACTGTGTCACTCATGTCTGACCTCTCTCTTCTCCATTCTTCCTCTCATTTTCACTCATTGGAATGTTTTCCACCCTTTTCTTGGTTCCATCACCTTTGTAGTTTAGGATTTATATTTTATGCATCTCTCTCTCTCCCTGGTCTCTTGGAAGTTTAGGATAGAAGTAGATAGTTACATTTCCCTTCCTATGAGTAGCTTAGCATTAGGATTAGGTAGAGGAACCAGCCTTCTCTAGAGGCTTGTCTCAACAGCAAGGTCCCACACTTAAAGACAATCTCATGTTATCTAAAAACACTGATTACTCATCCATAATCCATGACAAATCAAAGGGTGTTGTTTTTTGGTGACAAAAGTAACATGTCAAATAGTATGGATGAGAATTGTGTTTACAAACCCAAAGCATGAGTAAAACAAGACGAAAAATATATTTTGTGATAAAAATTTAACTATAGCATTGTTAAAGAATCATGTTTTTAATGAAATAAGAAAGCATATAGAAATCAAATATCACTTCATCGAGGAGATAATAAACAATGATGAAATATATATGGAATTTTTCATAAGAAAAGATGTATTTTCTAATATCTTCACAAATCCCTTAGAAAAAGATATTTTTGAGTATTTATGAGATTTTTAGGAGTAAAAATATATCACTCAAACAAAAATAGGTAGTCAAGGTTAGGGGATGTTAGAATATGTGTAAGCTCTCCTACTTGCATTAATTATTTGTATCCATTTTCAAAATTCATATCTTATTCACAAGATATTTGTATTAATTACTTGAAAAATTTTCTTGACATAAGTTTGGAGAATATTTATTTTTGTAACACCCATGTTATGATCAACCAAATTAAGGATAATTTAAAAAATCATACCCTTCATATAAAATTAATGATAGCAATGTTTACCATTATTATTAAGGTCGATGTAAAATATTCCAACATTATTAAAATATCCATAATCTATCTGATAACATATAGTAACCATGTGCAACTTTAAGGGTATATCTAGATCTCCACAATATCCCTTAAGTCACTCTAACTGAGTGTGTATACTTGGTTTAATATTTTAAAAGTTATGAGAACTATGTACATCTTCTAAGTGCCTACCTGGAAGACAATCATGCATCTTCCATCCAAAGATTCTAAATTGTTAATTTAGGGGATTGGTGATTAGACAATGTAGTCAACTAATACATTATTTGGGCCAAATTTTCAAGAATTACTTTGTAAGCTTAGTTTTGAGACTACACACTAGCCAACAAAACTTGCCATCCATCACCACATAACCTTCTCAATATAGTTATCTGGATTCCTTGTTTTTTAAGAATATAAACTATTTAAGACGAGGGAGATTCCTCTATTGACTCATTTCCCTAAACAAAAACAATCTCATCTTTACCATCTTAGTATTCCTATGGGAAACATAGTGACCACATAATAATTACCCATCATTATGTCCTCACTACCCTTCCCGTAGCCATCCTAAGTTGGCACACGAGCTAAGATTATTTTAGCAATTCATTTATAAAGTATATTTTTAGAATACTAATAGGTTTCCAAAAAGGTTATAGTAACTCCATGAGTTGCTAACTTATATTAGTTCTTCTTGTCGTACTCTTAAAAACTTAGTAATTTTCGTTAAGTGCAAGTTAATCATTCATTTTGCATACCGAGTCATTTAAGTTCATTTACTCATCATGATTAATCCATTATTACTATAAATTACTTTAAACATATTTATTTTGTTTTCTATGTTTCCTTTAGGTATATCTATCGATATTCATTCTACTTTGATTATTCTATCTGAATTAATGAAATCAAATATATTATCACTTAATTAAGTAATCAAATTTATAAGTATAATATCCACATTTTCAGTTTAGATAAGATAATTCATATGACCAAATTACAAATAAGGGACAAATATCCCAATCATCATTAATAATGATTTATAACGATCAACAAGAATAATACATTGGGCCATAATGCCCTTTTTAAGATGTGATGATATTTCAATCACTTACACAAATTGATTACAAAGAATCCTTTTGGATTTATTTCCAAATAAACTCAAGACAAAAACAATCACATATTCTAATCCAAGTAGTTACTTCAAGTATGCTGACATTTCCTACAAAAACCGCAAGAGAGAGATGGATATGGGTCAGTTCATAAGAACTAACATGAGTTCACATACTCTTAATCTATGATGTAATTATAATGAGATAAAGAATAAGATATGGACTAATATATATCCTTAATTAATTAGATATACTACAAAACTCCATAATTTATAATATGTAATATACCTTATAAACATATCATAATGAAACCTCTAATTAAATAAAAACATTGTGTCCACTGATTATTGTATACAACTAGCCAACATGACTTAGACATTTAGACAATAATGGGTCATATACTACATCACAAAACATCATTTATAAATGTAATAACTCACAATATTTTCCAACTTTCCCGCTATTAATAACAACTAGAAATTTCATAATGCAAAGGTGGTCAATAATGACCATGATATATCTAACTCATATTTCAAAGCAGAGTTGACTATACATACATATATACATGTGTGTGTGTGTGTGTGTGTGTGTGTGTGTGTGTGTGTGTGTGTGTGTGTGTGTGTGTGTGTGTGTGTGTGTGTGTGTGTGTGTGTGTGTGTGTGTGTGTGTGTGTGTGTGTGTGTCATTTTTACAAGAACATATACAATCCATGTAAGGACTCATTTAATCGTAATAGAAGATAACCAAAATATCTAGTCCCAAGAAGGGAGAAGGAGTACATCAATAATAACAAATAATCATCAATTGAATTACACCTATCAGAAACAATTAATGGAAGCAAACATAACTTTTATTCCTTCCTAATATTTCCCAAACTAACTCAAAACAATCATTTCTTAATTATCACAAAATCAAGCCATTGAACATGTATATTAACAACAATATCCCCAAATTATCCTAACTGAAATCATGTAAATACAAAATGAAAAGGTCATTTCCATCATTATTGTTACAATCAATGGAGTTAAATGTTGTTCCTTCATTTCCATATTCAAAATTGAAGCAACAATCAACTAAAAAAAGACAATTTACGTTTTCTAAAACCTTCATCTTCTCAATTTTCCAATCAACAAAATACTACCAGTTTAGAACTAAAACCATTTAACTATTCCAAAATAGAAACAAATGAACAAAAATAAACCCATAACTTCTGCAGCTATTTTTCTCATGTTTTAAAACCCACACAAAATAAAAAATTAACTAACTCAATACGTCCATGAGAGAGAGGATAATAGGAAATAACTACCAATCATAGTTTATAAAACCAGACTTGTCCCCAAAACCAAATCTAGTTTTTTTAAAAAACACACAAAACCAAGTTTGTCCATACACTCATAATGGTATTACCATTTATTCATATCAAACAAAATAATGATAACAATGCTCTAAGAAAGAGCTATAAAATTAAATGATAATAGTAATGCTCAAGGAAAGAGCTATTTAACTTAACCAATTTGTTTTGAATTTCTACAATCTCCAATTACATTTTTCTAGATTTCACACAATAATCCTAACCAAATGGATTCATAAAAATAACATCAATGCTTTAAAAATAGTTCGGGAAAACTTCCTTTTATTTTCCAAGTCATGTAATAGCCAAAATTTCAAAAAGGCATTTAGAGAAAGAACAATAGCAAAAAAGCTCTAAAAGGAGTCAGAAATTATCAAAAACATTTTTATTGAACACAAACTATCTCCATGTCTTATTTTCCAGATCTCTCATTGTAAACCAAAACCAAAACATATTCTTTTTTAGATTTCTCATAGTAACCCAAAAAGCAAAACGTATTCCTTTTCCAAATTTCACGTAATGACCAAAACCAAAAACGTATTCATTTCCAGATTCCTCATAATAACCAAAAAAACAGAACATATTCATTTCTAGATTTCCCACAACAATCCAACCCAAACCATATTTTGGTTTATCATCAAAATAACAGCAAAGAGTAAGAGTAGAAAAACTCATGCCTGAGTATTTTGTCTCCCACTTCTCTGTAATCTTCAAAGTTAAAACTCCAAGCAATACATTTTCTTTCAACAATGTATTTATCCAATAAAAATGTCATGATAACCAGATATGACAACAATAGCTCACATTCAATAGTCACTAAATAGACTTCCCATAAAAACTTCATGCACAACCCACAACCGAGCTCCCAAAAAAACAAATGAAAATGAAACAATGTGTCTACATGCATGATCTAGCTTCTCAAGGAAGGTAACGATTTCCAAGGATTCTATCAAAATAAATTTGCACCAACTTCTTAAATGTAAATCTATTTTGTGACTTTACAACCACCCAATAAAACCATAAACCCCAATGACATTCGCTACCAATATGCAACTTAGGTTTAAAACTTAAGTTTGATAAACTTTGCAAAACATATATATTGCATGGTGGGTCAAATATCCGCCTCACACCATTCCATTAAATATTTCCATGAGATCAACCAAACCAAGATCTATAATACATAACTTAAGTGGTCTAATGACCGATCATAATGACACACACACACACACACACACACACACACAATGTTCAGAGAGGTTATATATGTAATATGTGTGTGTACGTGCGCGCGCGCATGTGTGTAACTATATACATGTATACATATACATATATATTATTAAATCAATAAATCATCATCAAAGATATACATACGTATGTACGTATGTACGTACGTATGTATGTATATATATATGTATGTATGTTAATTTATTAATTCATAAATAAACACTTCATTACTAAACAAGTAATAATGATTTTAATAATTCAACAAATGTATTTAATTAAGTATGGAATGTTACATTTTCAATTGTGTAAATCTCCTTGAAACAAACCACAATCCTTTTGCTTGTAGAAGAATCTAGAACTCACCATAAGGTTGAATACCTTTATAAATAAGAGGTCTCATATTGTATTTTGCATTCAAGAAGAAAACAATGAAATGTTGTTATTTTTCAATAGAAATTTTATTTTTCAAGTATTGAGCTTGTGTTTGTTCTTTTTATTAATCATGTATATTGCAATATAATATTTTATTTGCTTTTGTTGTAACAAACACTCTCTTGGGAAGGATTTCATCTAGAATATCCTTTAGAGTTGTTTTTGTCATTAGCACACACCCTCTTGGGAAGGTTTTAATTTGAAATAATTATTAAAAAATTCATCATATAATGGTGCTAAAAGACAACTAAAGAGAAGCATTTATCTTATAAATAGGTGATACCACTTAATAATTAGATATAATACATTCTTCACTAATTGCTCTCATGTCATTATTATATTGTATATTGCAAATGCATTATGTATCTTCAATAATGAATAATGCGGATAAACAACAACAACAATAATAATAATTTCATTAAAATTTGACAAAATCTCCACTATCAAACTATACAAAATGGAAATTTATGGGTGGGATTTATGTATCTTTGAACTATGTCGGAAAAATGATATGATATATTTGAAATGATTAAATTGATATGCATACCATTCTTCACTCATATGTACTTGAGCCGCTAGTGTCACTTGTTAATATTCATTATTATAACAAAACGCATAAATAATTTTTTGGGAAGAAACTTGTGAATATAAATAATAAGTTACATATGCATTAAAATTTTGAACACAAGTTTGGTAAAAAAATTATTTATTTATATTAAAAACTTTATTAATTTTAGATTTTTAATCACAAAAAGAATATATTTTTATTTTGGAAAATTGAAATAATGATAACCAATTATATAACATTGAAATTTATAGAATGATATCTATAAAAAATGATGATGTAAGTTTTAAGTTTCCCACATTAAAAACAATCTATAATGATAAACTTATAAAAAGAGTGATTTGTTACACATTTAATTCATCAAAAGATTTTGGCAATAGGGAAAAAGGTTAGGGGTGAGAAATAAAAATGCATAAATTAGATTCACTATTCTTCTCATGATTAAGTACCATGTTTATGTTATGATAGAAAAATGTCATGACTTATTTTTATGGATATAAATAAAATCACAAATCCCACACAAATATATTAAAAAGGAAAACATAAAAATTTATAAATCATAGAAAATAATTTGTTTAATAGATAAGAATCCGAACATGTTGAAATGTATTGTTATCTCGATGTGAGTGCATTACGATATTAAATCCTAATTTTAATTCTATTGTGAATATTACAAAGAATGTATATGGTATAATGGTAGCGAAAGGAGAAGAGTCATGCGAGTTAGAGATCCGTCCAAGTGGCACTTTTCCATAACCATGCCCCGCTTCATCGCATTCCCCTTCCCATCCGCAATGGTCAAACACATCCCCGTGCCTCGCAACATCAAAAATGAAACCCCTATGGTTTTCTCTCGCCGCACACGCTAATTCTCTTCCATTCCAAGCTTTCCACGTTTTCCTTTGTCACCTCACTTATACCCACCTTCCCATCTTTGAATGCCATCATAACCCTATTGTTTGAGCATTTATCCATGTAATTCCCAAACCTTGCAAAATAAACAAAGTTACACACTATTTAAATCTATGAAATAAAAATAACTTAATCATCAATTCAATTGAAATTTCATATTGAAAATTATATATATATATAATATATATATATATATATATATATATATATATATATATATATATATATATATTTGTCAAGCACTTTCTTACGCCTTATTTGGTGAGCTTCTTCGATGATTAACTCTACTTAATCATACTTATATTATTGTGTTGAGATTGAATAATCTTTCTAGAAAAGAAAAAATATTGTGAAAGTTCCACCATATGTTAAAGATATTATAATTTTTGATTAAGTCCTTATAAAAATAAATAGATAAAATATATTTGACAAGTTTAGAAAACATTCTAAGCTAGAATTTGACTTCACCATGGTGGTTGGGATATAGAAAACTAGTCATCAGGACTTGTAATTGGTGTTTTGGGGCATGGTGAAGGTTAGATTTCATCATGCCACCTTAGAAAATACCAATAGTACATATTTAATAGTTTTCTCATGAATATGGTGTTTCGCATTTGGAACAAGCCAAATAAGATTCAGAGTTTCAACCACAAGAAATCATTTTCACAAAATAGACCAAAAAGAAGACAAAAATATTTTCGAATATCTCTTTTAGTATTCTAGTATTTAAGATTTAAGGAATACTTCAAATTTCTTTTAAAAATGTAGAAAATTAAAGTTTTGAAGGTAACATTAAGAAGAAATATAAAATAGTCAAAACCAAGAGAAAATGAGTTTTATGGACAATTGAGGAACTCTCATGAAGATCTAAGATTTAATTTGTGATGGGATCTCATGCATGATAGTGAGAATATAGACATCTATGTCACTAAACATGTGGTCTTGAATGAAGTTGTGGAAATTACCATAATTATTTGACAAAATGTGTAAAATCTAATTCCTACAATTATAACATGATGTATTGTAAAATCTTATAAAAGCATAATGTGAAGTGTCTTTGGTATGATAAATTGATTTAATAAGATATTACTTTCTTTATGAGTAGTTTGGGAGGTCTTAATATTTTTGTATGTTTTGAAAAGGCCTAAAAACTATTTTTTTGTAGAAATGTTAGTCGTGTTTGTGTTATAAGATTTGTATGAGATTTACTGTGTGTGCTACGCACCTCACCTTGAATAGTGGTCGATGTGGGCTTAACTTACAGTGTTTGATCCAAGTCAATGTTCTCCATTAAATATGGCATGTTATATTAAGTTTTCTTTGCTTGAATTTCATTTGAACGAGCTCTCCTCAATTCAAAATTCATATGTTCGTTGTTGTGCATCTTGAAATAGAGTGTGAGAGTGTGATATTTTTTCATAAATTATTCAAACCATTGTGAAATTGTAAAATTCTTCTCATTCGAAAATTTAGAGAATATAATGAAGAATAATAATAATAATAAATAATAATAAAGCGATAAATTGTATATATGCACATGTAACAATAATGATGAAGATAATATTTTTAAACAAAAGAATTAAAAATATATATAACACACAAACAAATATCAATTATATAAAATAATAATAATAATAATTTATATAAAATAAGTTGCAAATTTTAGAATTTAATATATAATCAAATAGCAATTTAAGAGTTTAATACATAAATTATAACAAAATGAATAAATGCATAATTAGGGTATAAATGGAAAAAGTGAAGTCGTTAGGGAGTTAAAAGGAGATCGGTGTTGAGATGTGGGAAGGGGGAAATGAGGCACAAAGATCCATGAATGATTTCCAGAAGCAGATGCAAATGCAATGTGGTTTTCGCACATATGGGTATGGGCATTCTAATAAGTTGATATTCTATCAAGCGCAATGCACGTGAACCAGCCATGGACCGTTTCTTCACTTTACAGCCACGGGCAGGCATGGCTTTTCCATTTCCCTTCTACTTTGGTTGTTTTTATCTTTCATGGAGCTCGTTACATTCAATGGATATATGTTTTTGGTTGAAAGTTATGTTATATAGACAATCGTAATAAAAATTATAAAACGAGTGCCCATGTGTGAAGATTGATAGCTTGAATAAACCCCTTCATTGTCTTTTTGTGAACCGCCTAATCGTATGCTTAACCTATACAAAATGAATGGTTTTGGACTCAAGTTCTGATTTTTAACTAAATCTTAACCACCTTAAATGAACTCTTTAAATTTGTGTTGAAATCGATGTATATTAAGCATCCTATACCTCTCAAACAATTTTATGGTCACGGTAAATTTTCAATATTATCTTTCAAAAACACAAAATAATGTTATTTTTACTAATTATTCTATATTTATTATATCTTTTTAAATATATATTTACATATATTTTTTATAATTTATATACAAATCTATATAAAAATTGATAGTCACGTTTTAAATATGCAAGTCACGTGTGATGGTTAGATCAGATATTTACAAGTATTTTACGTCTAAAATCACAAAAATGTATAAACGGCCATCAAATTTAACCCTTGATCCCCATCCTCCGCTCTTGTATTTTATCGATTTGCTCATGTTCTTTGGTGTCAAGGGATAACCTTACAATTATAAAATAGTTTCCACATATTTAATTGACATTTATTTGGCACGGGTCTTAGAGCCTCTTTGACTTATGGAGTACATGTGCTATTGCCAAATTCATCCAACTTTCTCTAAAATGACATCTCTAAATTGAGTGTTACATATCAAAATTCTGATATATGTCAAGCCCTAGGTATTCTCACTATATGGGGAAAGACATCAAAAGTGACTATTCCAAAATGCACATAATTATCGACCCTTTTCAGAGGCCATTCCCTGGGCATCTTAGCTAGTTTAAATTATTTTTCTGTTAAGCCTATTGACCAAAAACTTAGTTACATGTGAGACGTCCTTTGGTGTGTTTTGATAATTTTTGTTGGGAAATGTATAACAGAATTATTTTATCTTTTTGGCAACACTTTTATGTAGTGTTGAATTGGAATTGTAAATGTGTGGAAATGACATCTCTATCTCTAAATTCTAACTTGTAGAGGAACTCGAAAAAAATGAAAGTATGTATGCTCTCTTCTCACCTTCTCTCGCTTTCTAGAACTTGGGAATACAAGTGAATTGTGGAAAAGGTGCGACTATAATGAATTATCTCCCTCTCCCTCTTCTTTCTCTAGAATTTTAAAATTTAAATAAAATGCAAACTGTGTGAAGATATTAAGCTCTCCCTCTTCCTTTTTGATTGAATGTGTAAAACTTGTATGAATACTTTGGGAAAAGAAACCTTTTTAAAATGTATGTTTACATAGCTAGATAGGAAAGGGTAAGTCCATGTCAGTTAATGTTGACCCGTGTTGATGCAGTGCATGAAACAAGGGAATGAAGGAGTTGGAAGTCTCAAGATGGCATATATTGATGTATCTATAAATTAAATGTTGTTTCAAAGATATGTATATTATGGAGTTATGATTTAGAAATTTTGATCCAAGTATAATGTTTGCCTTGGTGTTATCATGGCTAGTAATTGATGGATTTGGTTATGTAATGATGAACATTATGAGATTATAGTGTGGTTGTAATGATTGATGCATATGAAAAATAATAATGTGAAAATTTGATTAGAGGCATGCACTAAATATATATACTTAAACACAAATTTAATCATCTTAGAGAACTTGTACTTAATCTTCATCTTATTAAAATTGTTAAATTGTAAAAGACATGATATTGCCAACTCTAGATAGTAAATCAATAACGTAATTGAGATGTTTTCATTGTGTGTCCCATTTGGACAATTTACCTCACTCCATGAAGGCTAGAATAGTAAGGCCTTGTGTGGTCCTTACAACGTTGTATGTTAATATGTTGAGCCCGATGGGATGAGGATTTTCTCTTGAACATATAAAATCAACTTCTACATGTACCTTGTGGGTGGAATGTATCTCAAAGATTATATTTGCAAATAGTTAAATATTACATGTTTCGTTTGAGATAGGAATGGTTGCTTTAAAATACTTGGATATTTATGCTCTTCGCATCAATCAAAAGAGAGTTAAATTATTAATATCATATCGAGAATTGAGAATCATCATATACTTTCATGAAGCATGTTGTACCAAATGAATCTTATGTATTCCAAAAATTGGTTATCTATTATGTTGTGATTTGAATGCAAAGAGGGGGATCGTAGGTAAAAAGGAAATGAAACAACTAGATGCTTTGAAATAATTTTTTCCTCTAAACCTATCATTAAAATATTCCTCTAG
Source organism: Taxus wallichiana var. yunnanensis (assembly GCA_018340775.1). Lineage (NCBI taxonomy): Eukaryota > Viridiplantae > Streptophyta > Pinopsida > Cupressales > Taxaceae > Taxus > Taxus wallichiana. The sequence continues at coordinate 163,532,801 of CM031234.1, forward strand.
ATGGAGTCATGTGCGCTAGCCAAACTTTAAGACATGTATGGAAGGACTTGTTGAAATTTCCCGAGTTAATTGTGGCTATGTGTAAATAGAACTTGTTGAGGTCATCCAAGTAATAATACTTCTTTTCTAATGTAGTGTGAATAACAAGTGATGATATCATTCCCTTATCTTGTGTACCCAAGTGGAAAGGGTAGAACCTATTTGACCCTTCACTATTTCTTGAGTGATAAAACACAACCTCGGGAGTCATCCTCTTTAATATATTCTTTTAAAAAAAGTTAAAAATCCGGATGTTTCACAAATTGTACCTTTAACCTTAGAGGGGATAATCCTCCTCACGAACCTTGTGTTCAAGTAAGACCTTGATAAAGAAGTGTGCCTAGAGTGTGAGACTCTTTCCCCCTCGAACTCAGTATGTCGACCTTGTGATGAATTGATACAAGTAAGGTATGGTCACTCCTATAAGGAAGCACATTGGCGTAAATGATAGAATTTCCTAACCCATTAATGAGTTTTAGCAATAACTTGGTGCATTTGAAATCTTCCATAGAGTTAAATAATAAACAAGTAATAAGTGTTCCCTGGGAATATAAATTGTGTACTCTTGTAAAAGAAAACTAAACCATTTCTTGTCATGTATTAATACAATTAAGTAACAATACATCTTCATGTGATCTCGCACCTCGACCAAGAAAATAAATAACTAGTTGAAAATTTGTAAGTCATATGAAATTATTGGTTAGTAAGCCTAATACCGTCTTGTCAAAAATTGTCTCTTATCGAGATGTAAAGGGTAATGTGTTGTTGTCGTGTGTACTATGTGTGTGTTGTGTTCAAATGGAAAAAATGCTACCCAAGTTTTAGTTGTGTGTGGGTTCGTAATGTTGGTCATGACATATGAAATGTGTTTGAATAGGTCGTAAGAGTAATTCTAAGTACCAATACCCCTATTCCATCTCTCATTCAAGTATATATTGAGATTAATGCAACTTACATGCATATTAGTATAAATTTCCATTAAATCGCATGGTTATCTAGTTTCTAGATGCAAATGGATACCAAATAGGCCATGATAGCATGGAATGGTAAAAGAACAATAGAGAAGTTATGTTTGTATTACTTTGTTTTGATTTAATTGGTCCCTTATTTAGATTACATCAATTTTTAATTTTAATCCACACGATAGATTTATTAATGTAGATGGTTTGATAAAGAAAAATAAATCACCTCCTCTCGATTGTATTTGATAGTGCAATTACAAACAATAGTTAATATTTGTTCATATTAGATTTCATAGGTGAAAAATTAATAATAAAAAGGTCTATATTTATAGTTGATAATGGTTCAATCTTTAATATATGTACTTGAAAATTTATTCATAAGCTTAGAATCTATTATAGAAATTTAACATATACTCCGAAAATTATTATCGATGCGATGGTATAAATATATATCTTCGCATTTTTACAATCTTATATATTAGAGAGGATCTACATAGATTTCTAAAATATTCATGTCTTAGCCAATAATTAATCTTTTAATATTTTACTTAATAAATCTTGAATACACCAAATGAAATTAGTACGTAGAATTATAAATCAATACATTTAAATGGATATCAAATTTCTAAACAAAAGTTTCAATAACAGCTTCTTACAAAAATAAATACCAAATTAAGATTTCATATAAATATACCTAAGACAAGAAAACATAAAATACAAATACGTGAATATTTCCAACCAAAACATTCTTATCAAAATATATTGCTACTATTCAATAAAAAAACCCAAAAAAATCTAATTATTTAAAATAATATCAATAAAGAGAAAATGGTGGATATATCATAATATAAAAAAATGATAATGGTGAGCAACGGTATTATTTTCTCTCTTAAGAATCCTAATGCTTAAATTTATGCATCTTTTAATGATTACTATTACTTAATGCTTGATCATGATGGTTTTATTAGTTAGATGTACATTCTATTTTCTTGAACAAGACCAAGTTTATACTTCTAGCTTCTACTCGGCTTCAATAGGCTTCTTTGATTTAAATTGATGGATTTGTTTCAAATTATATAATTTTTTAGGGTCACGTTGTCACTTCAATTTTTTTCACTTATATAAAATTGTCAATGCCTTTTAATAACATGCTTGAGCTATTTAATCCTTAAACGTTTATCAAAATTGTTATTCTACTTTTATGAAGTTGTTTTAGTGTTTCATTTTTCTATTCCTCCCGATTTTAGATTTGTTTTTTGTCTTTAAAATCCACAGTAATTACGTTGAAGGCGTTCCCCCTATGGGAAAGGCTCTTCCGGACGTTTCTCCAATTATGTTAAATTTGACTACCGCTTAGACGTTTTTTTTTCTTTGCTATTTTAACGTTTTTTTTGGGGTTTTTTTGGTTTTTTTTTGGCATTGAATTCTATCAAATAGGGCGTGGGAGATATAGTAGGAAAGCCTCTGCATGGAAATCCCCACTTCGCAAGAGATTTTTTCTCCACATGGAAACTGCCTACAGAGAAGACCAAGAAATAGATGGAGAACTGGTAGATTTAGTCATATAAATTTGTAACGTGAAAATGGGATCGACGTTTGGAAGGTGAAAGTTCATGATGTGCTATGGGATATGGCCGTACATGTTGCCAAGGTCGATGAAAACGTCCTGTTCACAGAAAGGAAGAAATGACGATTATACCGACTTTAAGAAATCAGAAGAAATCTACTATGATGTTTTATACTTCAATCATATAATGTCATCCATTACCCAGCTCAATCAAAATCTCAGAGCGCTATGTAGAGAAGGTCGCATGAAGGAAGTTGTACACACTCTGCTTACTACCCAAACTACCCAAAACACTCCTGTGGATTCTTCTACATATATTCATCTATTACAATCTTGCATTGCCAAGAAAACCCTTTCAGAGGGTAAGAAAATCCACTCTCTCATAAATGACATGGGATATACATTTTCCAAACACACATTTTTACAAAACACACTCATCAACATGTATGACAAATACGGAAGTCCGTGGACGCTCAAATTTCTCGGAGAACATGACTCAACCAGACATAGTCTCATCAATATGATCATTGCAACTTCATCAAGACATGGTCTCCCTCAAGAGGCATTGCTCTGTTTCACAAACTGCAACAAATAGGCATCCAACCCGATGAGTTCACCTTCTCTAGTATTCTCCCAGTATGCGCAAACATGGCATCTATAACGTATGGTTTGTAGATCCATGGAAAAATCATGAGATGCGGGTTTCAATCTAACATTATTGTGATGAATACTCTAATAGACATGTATGCAAAATGTGGAAGGACGCAGGAGGCACGTGAACTATTTGACAAAATGACTAAACGAGATGTGGTATCATGGATTGCAATCATTGGTGGATATGCACAAATTGGGCTTGTTGGAAAGGCCTTGGAGATTTTCAAACAAATGCAATTCATAAGTGTAAAGCCAAATTCGACAACTTTTGCCAGCATCCTCCCTGTGTGTGCCAAAATGGGAGCTTTGAAACAAGGTGGAGAGATTCATCCAAAGATAATTAAAAGTGGATTGTTTTCGACGATATGGTTTTGATCGCCTGATTGATATGTATACAAAATGTGGAAGCATAAAAATGCACACAAACTATTTGACAAAATACCTCAAAGAGATGTGGTCTCATGGGCTGCCATCATTTCGGATATGCACAATTAGGGCCTCGTTGATAAAGCATTGGATATATTTAAGGAAATGCAATTGCAGGTGAAAATATAAACTCGACAACTTTTGCCAAAGATCCTCCCAAAGATGTGCCAAAATGGGACCCTTGGCACAAGGTATGGAAATCAATCAAAAATAATTGAAAACGTACTTTTTCCGTGTTATAGTTCTCGATCGCTCTCATAGATATGTATGCCAAATGTGTAAGCATACATAAGGCACGCAAGTTGTTGTTTGACAAACCGCCTCAATGAAATGTGATTTCATGAATGTCATTATTACAGTGCTATGCACAAAATGGGGATCTTGATGAGGCTTTACGGATTTTCAATGAAATGCCTCAACGAAATGTGATCTCATGGACTACAATCATTGTTGGATATGTACAAAATGGGGTTTTTGATAAAGCCTTGAAATTTTTAAGCAAATGCAATCAAGAGCAGTGTAATGCCGGACTCGTCAACATTTGACAAAGATCCTCCTAGCTTGTGCCAAACTCGAGTTGTGAAACAAGGTATGGAGATTCATCAAAAATAATTGAAAGTGGAGTTTTGACTGATGTGGTTATGACTCAGACCGATAGACATGTATGCAAAATGTGGCAATATACATAAGGGACGTGAGTTATGTTCTGGTTCTTTTTTCAACCTTACAAGTCATGCAAATTATATGGTATTATTTCTGATATATTGTATATCTCAACCTTGGATGCAGTCATACATGGACTCTGAAATCAGAGCCATCATGGCCCAATATATGCCTCTTGACAGCCAAGGAGAGGTCCCCAATCATGTTCACTATGCAGGGCTATAAATGATGGTACTTGACCTGTTCTGTGCAGTGATTGTTCACAATTTCTCACATTTATGCAGGCTGATAATGTGCTTCTTTACCTTTAACTTGCCAGTCATCCTAGGAATCTAGATTGGGCATCAACTTTGCAGATGAATCTACAGATTTCTGTATGTGCTTGTGCATGACTATTGCAGGTGCATCCATTAGGTTCTTTTTTCAACCTTACAAGTCATGCAAATTATAGATGCTCTTTAAATATCCTCGGTACAAGCTCCTTGCTCATGAGCATCATGCTTACTTTTGTACCATATATCATGATAAGTTGGGGAGGATTTGATGGTTCTTGAACAAATTTGATATCATTTTGTGATTGATGCATTAATTTATAAAATTTTAAGGTTGTTTTTTAGATCACAGTCAACCTAGATGCCCCTGTTTTGGGAACCCACAAAGGGAAATATTTGATTTACTTAGTTTCATGGTTATCTTATGTTTGAAGTTCCAACATAGCCAAAAAAATTATAAATGTGTTATAAAGAGACTGTGCAGTCACTACCCACAAAGCTCTCGTGAATTTAAAATTGAGCTGGAAACAGTTGGAAGCATCAAGCATCGGAATCTTTTGAGTCTAGCATGGATATTCGCTTTCTCCACTTGGAAACCTGCTGATGCATGTTCTCGATAATCAGCTTAAATCTCCCAGTCCTCTGCTCTTGCCAGCTAAAGTATGTTTATACTGATTTTTCTGGCATGTATTTCAGGACTCTTGACTATTTATATATGGCTCAGTTTTTTTGTTTCTATGCTATAGGTCATAGTGTTGTCTAATCCTGTGGATAACGTATTTTAGTCTTATTAAGATTGGAAAACTCCCTTAAACATCTCGAGGTATAATGTGTTCTCTAATCTTGTATAAGATTTAACATTGCACATTATTAGGTAATGCTTTATACTGAACTACATGATGCTTTGGTAATTAGTACAATAACATGAGGTACATGATGGACATGTTACGTTTACATGATTTCATATTATGGGTAACAGTTGACAATTGTAGAATTTGTCTTCTCTTTAGGTTTCACATACCCAAGCATTTTAACATAACCAATAACAAATCCAGTCATGATATGACTAAATATTGTACCAAACATTACTATTCCTTCTCATCTCCATCAAGTACATCAAGAACCAACCTGAAAAAACAAAAGCTGGCAAATATTTCCCAAATGTAATGTAACTCTAAACATGTTAATTCTTGCATCTCACTTGTACTTTGATAAGTCATCTCACTCTACCCTCTACACATTAGCTCCAGATTTTACTACTTCCATCTCAATGACAGTATTTCAAGTTAAAATAAGCACATGAATTTATAAGATTATCGAGATATTCACTAATTACATCACAAGAAGTTATTCCTAAAAAGATGTAATACCGTGCCGTTTTACAGAACTGCTAAAACCCCAAAGAGTTGTACTGAGATACAATGTTTAAAAGTCTACTTGGAATTCTATTGGATTTTGAACCATGGATTTATAATTGTTGAGCATTTGATGTAAACATGTTTTCAAAACATGAATTTTTGGTTATCGGTAGGTCAGAATTCATCTTTCTCCAATATATTCTTGTTTTGAAACTGTTTAATGGTTCATTCTTATTCTTATCAATTAGGATGCTACAACTCCCCTGTCAGAATTTGAAGCGGTGGATATCGTGAAGGATATTTTTGATTCAGCTTCATAAAGAGACAAATACATCAGATGACCTCCATATGACTCTTGCAGGGGCATCCATTAGGTTCTTTTTTCAACCTTACAAGTCATGCAAATTATATGGTATTATTTCTAATATATTGTATATCTCAACCTTGGATGCAGTCATACATGGACTCTGAAATCAAAGCCATCATGGCCCAATATATGCCTCTTGACAGCCAAGGAGAGGTCCCCAATCATGTTCACTATGCAGGGCTGTAAATGATGGTACTTGACATGTTCTATGCAGTGATTGCTCACAATTTCTCATATTTATGCAGGCTGATAATGTGCTTCTTTACTTTTAACTTGTGATTATGTCACCATCCTAGGAATCTATATTCTATGATTTTTGTATGTGCTTTTGCATAACTATTGCAGTGTGCATCCATTAGGTTCTTTTTTTCAACCTTACAAGTCATGCAAATTATAGATGCTCTTTAAATATCCTCGGTATGCAAGCTCCTTGTTCATGAGCATCATGCTTACTTTTGTACCATATATCATGATAAGTTGGGGAGGATTTGATGGTTCTTGAAAAAATTGATATCTTTTTGTGATTGATGCATTAATTTATAAAATTTTAAGGTTGTTTTTTTTTATAATACAACCTAGATGCCTAGCTGCTTTGGTAACCCACAAAGGGAAATCTTTGATTTACTTAGTTTCATGGTTATCTTATGTTTGAAGTTCCAACATAGCCAATTTTGTTTATAAATGTGTTCTAAAGAATTGTAAGTTGATTGCTATAAAGAGATTGTGCAAATACTACCCACAAAGCTCTTGTGAATTTAAAACTCTCAAAGCTCGAGCGAAAAGTGCAATAAAGCATCAAGCATTGGAATATTTTGAGTCCGCATGGATATTCGCTTTCTCCACTTGGAAACCTACCGATGCATGTTCTTGATAATCACTTAAATCTCCCAGGATATACTCTCCAAACTCTTTCCAAAAAGTATGTTTATACCGATTTTTCGGCATGTATTTCAGGACTCTTGACTATTTATATATGGCTCAGGTTTTTTGTTTCTATGCTATAGGTCATAGTGTTGTCTAATCTTGTGGATAACGTATTTTATTCACAAGTAAAAGTATTTTATTAAGACTGGAAAACTCCCTTAAACATCTCGAGGTATAATGTGTTCGTTAATCTTGTATAAGATTTCACATTGCACATTATCAGGTAATGCTTTATACTAAACTACATGATGCTTTGGTAATTAGTACAATAACATGAGTTACATGATGGACATGTTATGTTTACATGATTTCATTTTATGGGTAACAGTTGACAATTGTAGAATTTGTCTTCTCTTTAGGTTTCACATCCCCAAGCATTTTAACATAACCAATAACAAATCCAATTATGATATGACTAAATATTGTACCAAACATTTCTATTCCTTCTCATCTCCATCAAGCACATCAAGAACCAACTTGAAAAAACAAAATCTGGCAAATATTTCCCAAATGTAATGTAACTCTAAACATGTTAATTCTTGCATCTCACTTGTACTTTGATAAGTCATCTCACTCTACCCTCTACACATTAGCTCCAGATTTTACTACTTCCATCTCAATGACAGTATTTCAAGTTAAAATAAGCACATGAATTTATAATATTATCGAGATATTCACTAATTACATCACAAGAAGTTATTCCTGAAAAGATGTAATATTGTGTTGTTTTACGAAATTGCTAAAACCCCAAAGAGTTGTACCGATACAATGTTTAGAAGTCTACTTGAAATTCTATTGGATTTTACACCATGGATTTATAATTGTTGAGCATTTGATGTACACGTGTTTTCAGAACATGAATTTTTGTTTGTCAGCAGGTCAAAATTCATCTTTCTCCAATATATTCTTGTTTTGAAACTGTTTAATGGTTCATTCTTATTCTTATCAATTAGGATGCTATAACTCCCCTGTCAAAATCTGAAGTGATGGATCTCGTGAAGGATATTTTTGCTTCAGCTTCATAAAGATACATATACACTGTGTGATCTCCATATGCCTATTGCAGGGGCATCCATTAGGTTCTTTTTTCAACCTTACAAGTCATGCAAATTATATGGTATTATTTCTGATATATTGTATATCTCAACCTTGGATGCAGTCATACATGGACTCTGAAATCAAAGCCATCGTGACCCAATATATGCCTCTTGATAGCCAAGGAGAGGTCCCCAATCATGTTCACTATGCAGGGCTATAAATGATGATACTTGACTTGTTCTGTGCAGTGATTGTTCACAATTTCTCATATTTATGCAGGATGATAATGTGCTTCTTTACCTTTAACTTGTCAGTCATCGTAGGAATATAGATTGGGCATCAACCTACAGATGAATCTACAGATTTTTATGTGTTTTTGCATGACTATTGCAGGTGCATCCATTAGGTTCTTTTTTCAACCTTACAAGTCATGCAAATTATAGATGCTCTTTAAATATCCTCGGTACAAGCTCCCTGCTCATGAGCATCATGCTTACTTTTGTACCATATATCATGATAAGTTGGGGAGGATTTGATGGTTCTTGAACAAATTTGATATCATTTTGTGATTGATGCATTAAATTATAAAATTTTAAGGTTGTTTTTTAGATCACAAACCTAGATGCCCTCAAGTTTTGGGAACCCACAAAGGAAATATCTGATTTACTTAGTTTCATGGTTATTTTACATTTGAAGTTCCAATATAGCTAATTTTGTTTATAAATGTGTTCGAAAGAATTGTAAGTTGATTGTTATAAAGAGACTGTGCAGTCACTACCCACAAAGCTCTTGTGAATTTAAAACTGAGATGGAAACAGTTGGAAGCATCAAGCATTGGAATCTTTTGAGTCCGCATGGATATTCGCTTTCTCCACTTGGAAACCTGCTGATGCATGTTCTCGATAATCAGCTTAAATCTCCTAGTCCTCTGCTCTTGCCAGCTAAAGTATGTTTATACTGATTTTTCTGGCATGTATTTCAGGACTCTTGACTATTTATATATGGCTCAGTTTTTGTTTCTATGTTATAGGTCATAGTGTTGTCTAATCCTGTGGATAATGTATTTTAGTCACAAGTAAAAGTATTTTATTAAGACTGAAAACTCCCTTAAACATCTCGAGGTATAATGTGTTCATTAATCTTGTATAAGATTTCACATTGCACATTATCAGGTAATGCTTTATACTGAACTACATGATGCTTTGGTAATTAGTACAATAACATGAGTTACATGATGGACATGTTATGTTTACATGATTTCATTTTATGGGTAACAGTTGACAATTGTAGAATTTGTCTTCTCTTTAGGTTTCACATCCCCAAGCATTTTAACATAACCAATAACAAATCCAGTCATGATATGACTAAAGATTGTACCAAACATTGTTATTCCTTCTCATTTCCATCAAGCACATCAAGAACCAACCTAAAAAAACAAAAAAGGGCAAATATTTCCCAAATGTAATGTAACTCTAAACATGTTAATTTTTGCATCACACTTGTACTTTGATAAGTCATCTCACTCTACCCTCTACACATTAGCTCCAGATTTTACTACTTCCATCTCAATGATAGTATTTCAAGTTAAAATAAGCACATGAATTTATAAGATTATCGAGATATTCACTAATTACATCACGAGAAGTTATTCCTGAAAAGATTTAATACCGTGTCGTTTTACTGTAATCTACTAAAACCCCAAAGATTTGTACCGATACAATGTTTAAAAATCTACTTGGAATTCTATTGGATTTTGAACCATGGATTTATAATTGTTGAGCATTTGATGTACACGTGTTTTTAGAACATGAATTTTTGTTTGTCGGCAGGTCAGAATTCATCTTTCTCCAATATTCTTGTTTTGAAACTGTTTAATGGTTCATTCTTATTCTTATCAATTAGGAAGCTACAACTCCCCCATGTCGAATCAAGCAAAGTGGATCTCGTGAAGGATATTTTTGCTTTAACTTCATAAAGATACATATACACTATATGACCTCCATCCCGTATTCATATATTTTTCAAATTTTGCATGTAACTTTTTGTATTTTTTGTTGGCATGTTAGAATATTTTTTGTTGTGATTAGTCGTTCAAATATCACATCTACGGTCTTGATAAGGGTGTTATGTTATTCCTCAGGGTGATGGATTAGAAATAGTAGTTAATGCGGAAGGTATTAGATGAGAAGAGATTATGAAGTTACGATATGATTAATTTGATGTCACTCTGAATTAGGTGCACGACTTATTACATGTTTTTACCACCTATGCATTTCTATTGAAGGTGATTTGAAAGAACATAAACTGATATCTTTCATCAAATAAATATTGTTATCATTGTGTTATTTATTCTGCAAATTAGTGTTGCAATACATTGGGTGGATCAGTGACAGAGCTCTCATTGCACATTTAGTGGTCCGTGATAGGCAGTTCAATGTGCATTTGATGGATCTTTTGAGGGCCTTTAATGATTAAGAATAATAAGAGGGATAGGTTGATATATCTCGAAGATGGGTAGAGCATAAGCAAAAGGCTACCACTCATGATATAAAATCTGCAAATGTACAAAAGTCTTCATGTATTCATGTTTAGTTCAAATAAAATAGCCCGCAAATGTACGAAAGGCTACCACTCATGATATAAGATTTGCAAATGTATATGTATGAATTTGTAACAAATTTGAAATGTAGCTCGATAACATCTTTAAATGTAATGTGTCATATATATTCCTACACTTACAAAATCATTTACACCCCTTATCAATATCAACTATTAAAATAATAACTATCCCTCTAAATCAAATAACATATACCGTTCGGCGTTCACATTGCATTATACACATGCGATTGCTAGTTTTAAATAATGATGAATCATATCTCTCTAAAATATATCAATAACCCAACTAATTCGATAAATATTTTTTTGACAAGTATAGATTTCCTTTCCTTATCGTATTTATTTTCTATACATGTATATTGTATATCATCAATGTAATTGTAATGTATCTAGTTTATCGTAATTGTTTTTTCTTTATCTTTTGAAATTTCTCCCCTTAATCTTATTTAGTTGTGATGGAGAAAAGATATTATATCATGTTCATATTATATTCCCATAAACAAGACTCTTGCTCCACTAATATATCTTACTCATAAGATTATCAAGATTGATATAGTTTAATTTATTAGAAACTCTGGGGTGTAATATGGTTCATCCTATTTTCTCTTATATAAGTTTTTACATACCATATAATTGTCCCATTTTTTGCTATTTTTTGTTCTACTAGTAAAATATGTCTCACAACCAAAATTTAGGCCAACACACATAAAATAACCAAAAATGTATTTGTAAGAATTTGAATATATCAAGGTGCAATACATTAATAATTTAATTGAATAATTTAATTTTAAAAGTATTTTATAATATTTATTTAGCAGCTTAGTTTGTAAAATATTTTTAGCCAAAAAAGTGGGACACATTTATATAATTTCACCCTTATGTTATTGCTATTTTAATTTTATATACTTATTTATGTCTCTAATATCTATTTTTTATAATTAATATGCATTATTTGATTGATTTTCATTCAAATGTGTGGTGCATTTTATACATGATATTTTTTCATACTTGTGGCTTCTTTAAATAACGAATGTGTTCCATGTGTCTAATGTTAGTTCTATTCTTTAACTTTATGTTTCCCATTTATTAATTATGCCTTTGTCATATTATTAGTCTTTCTCTATACAAGTTTCAAGTGACACTCAATTTCTTATCATATATTTGACTTATCTTTTAGCATGATTGATGTGTATCTAGTTTCTTTGATGTTCCTATAACTATTTGGCATGTCTTCATTATATTAGGTGTCTTTTATGTATTTCATGTGACTGTGGACCCTTATCTAGATATGGGGTGGGGTCCCCGCCTGGGCACTCGACTGATGGCACTCGACTACCGGCACTCGTGATTGATCACCGGTCTACCACTCCAAAGTCTACCATGTTTTCTTTTTTCTAGATCATATATTTGACATGTGCAACTCAACATGATTCCCTTACCCAATTGTTTAGTGCATTTTCTATCATCATGATCCATATGATGAAAAATATTGTGACCAATTTCATAGGTTTCCATGTTTCCTAATATGTATGAGTATCCACTAGGGATAATATTATACTCATGATTTTAATTTGTATATCTTATAATCATAATAACAGATGAGTCATATATATTGGGGTGTAGGTATAGTTGTCAATCCCCACCCATGGTGATTAGTATGGGGACGAATTCCCTTTAAATCATTTTATGTTGTTAAAAGTAATGGTGGAGATTTGTTTGAATTATAAAAGATAAATTTGAATCGTTGGTTTAAAATTGGATGGTTTTGGAGAAAGAGTTAAGGACACTTTAATAATTTACACGATCGTGTAAGTATTTTCTACATAACCATCCATGGAAACTAATTTTTTATTTTCTTTTTTGGATTTCCAAACATATTAATATTTATATCTATATTTTATTTATTTTTGTTTGCAATCTAAAAATGGTTTCTTGGAATTTATGATTTGTTAAATGGTATAATTTTTGCATGTTAATGTACTTGTCAATACTAAATAGATATTATTTCAATGTATTTTATCATTTTTTTATTGTTCCTAAACCCTCTCTAAGCACCCTTCAACTTTGTTTTTCTTATTCATCCGATTCCCCCTAATTCAAATCTTGTCTAGAAAATTTGTATGCTCATGGGGGTTCCTTCGAGCATCCAAACACTTTAAACATTGTTTTAAGTGACCCTTTTAAGTTTTAGTGTGTTTTCTTGTTGGTTTTGCTTTTGTTTTTTACGATGAAATGTCAATTCAAGCAACAATGAGGTCCTATGTTGAATTCGATTTGTCTATATATCTACATACATTTAACTTTATTTATCATTGTGAAAGAAACGTGAACAATCATAAGCATATTCTCAATTCGATAAATTGTACATAGTAATGAAAAACCTGTGGGGTCCACGCTCTCCCCAATCACTTAATCAATACTAAAAAGTGCTACACATTATTAAATTTGTGATTGGTGGAGAGACAAAGGCCCCACCAATTTGTGAGTGCTAGATAAGAATTGCCACATTCTAAAAGAAATAAAGTAGTCATTAAAGAATTCATTGAAGAACATAGTTATATTTAGCCATATTCATGTTATTTAAGCTTCTCCAATCATTGAGGTTTGTTGCTTTTGATGTTATTGTTATCTTAGGGCTTCAACAATATAAAGATTGTTAAATGTCATTCTTCATTTTATTGTGGCCACAAAATATATTTAGTTTTCCTCAATTTAGTGAGTGTTACTTCCTATAATATGGGGAAAAAGAAGAATTTCTATATTGGAGACTATCTAAATGAATGGTTGTGAATCTAAGTATGGTTTTCAAGACCTAAATTTATTTTCTGTTTTCTCCAAAGCATTTAAATGTTCCAATATACACCATCACAAGAATACAAATATGTAGAAAAAGTATTATATTGGTTGTGAATTTTTTAAATTAGTTATGTCATCCCTTCAAATGCATTTCTTCTATCGAATCATAATTTTTTGAGGTAGTTGTGAGCCATCTCTTTTAAGTACATTTCCACTATTAAACCCTCGCAAATGTTTTCTTTCCTATAAATAACTTTTGGTTAAATATAACATACAATTTAATTGTAATCTATTTATCCATTATAGACATAAGGGATGATCGAGAAGAAATCTTAGGAAAAAACCATCGGTTTTAAACCTTTGGAGGAGTTCGCCAAAAAAAGAGGAGGTGTGGTAAATAAGTACCTGTGATATCCATCTGCAGAGCCCGTAATCCATTTCCAGCCGTAGTAAGCGTTGAGTTTGGAGCGGCCTCCCTTGACGTCTGGGACGGCGTAAATTCGTGGGTCATCTGGGCTGACGTAGTCCGACTGGAAAGCCCCGGCTATGAGGGATCCATCGTAGGCGGTCATATGAGGATATAAGTCGCTTATCGGGCACTGTTTCTCTGTGCATTTTGAGCACGCTTTGCATAGGCTGCTGCTGTTTAATGACGACACTTCAACTGCATCAGTTGTAATGAAGAGAGCCAAGAACAGCAGCAGCACTGCTCCACTGCCCATCTTCATAATTACCATCGTTACTTAGGAAATAAATCTGCCTGAGTCGTGATAATCTTTATATTAGCATTTCATGAGAAAAGTACGCCCAAGCTTTTTGTCGAGCACTGCTCTTGTATTAATCTATGCAAAACCTTGCTCTAGTCGGAAACTATGTGAAATCCGAGGTTTCACTCCCCTACCAACCTAGACTAGATCGTTGACGGTTATTACTAAAGGAGGGAGATGAGACTCGAGACTAGTATTGACACATGGCAGATACCTGATGTCATCTACCGTTTTGGGACTGAAATTCTACACATTTTAATTCTACCGTTATGGGACTGAGTTGGCCTAATGGTGAAGAACATGTGCTCTTGAAATAGAGGTCACAAGTTCAAATCCTGCAGGGGGTACAGTATGTACGCCTCGTTTGTAGCAAAGTTAGTTGCCTCCCGCATGTGAGTACGAGGTAGTCCCATATGCTATAAGCCGCTTGTAGACCCAAAAAGTGCCCGCCCATGGCATCGTGGACTATAAAAACCTATTATTATTATTAATCTTCCTAGGTACCTACATAGGTCAGACAAGCATTGGGACATGAAAAACAAATCAGGAAAATTGGGAAACCCTTTTGACGATTGCATTGTTAATTGTACACTTCATGTAGCAGACCGAAAACCGCTTTTAAGTTACAATATGAAAGGGTGGTTATGCTCCATGGTCCCATGTAATGGACAAGCTAAAAATTTTGAGCAGGGGAGGGAGAAAATAATTGGGAGGGAAATTCAAATAGAGAGGCGGTGTGATAGAAAAATTGCATAATTTTTTTAAACCTCAGAATTTGTTTTGTGCCCCCCACTACTACTCATGGGGTTGAAAATCCTAACCTTAATCTCACACTGCTCAAAAAATTTAAGAGCTTTATTGGGTTTAAACGGAAACGGTAATATTTTTTAACATGAGACTGCATTTCCCAAATAAAGAGGAACAAGAACCCCCATCATGGGATCGTGCTCTAAGTATCCTTCATTCCCACCGGACATTAAGGGTCTAACTCGTCTAATTCATCCACTTTTTCTCGCACTTAAGCCGTGTTTTTACTTCACTCAACACTACTACATATAGTGCAAATAACATCATAATTTGTGTTGAATTTGCATCATTTTTTAATTATTATTTTTCGTTAGTATAATGGCGCAACAATGACGCTAAGGGGTGGCGCAAATGTGGCACAAATTTTGTGCCACATACACGATAAAAGTAACTTCCTACTTCGATTTCCCCATTTACATTTAATATAAAATTAGGACACAAAGTATCCATTTGTTACTTCAATTCACCACAATTTTGATCTTAAAGCTCTTTAGAAGGGAATTGAAACCTTGACCTCAAATCTTCTAAGCTATTGAAATCTTCAAGCGCAAGCATCTCATTTTCTTCTTTTGCAAATTCAATGCAATGTACATTCAATTGTGAACCATTCATTTTGAGAGATACATCATAGAGTGCTTGGTCTCGAGTATTGAACTCTAATTATACATACCTATTCCTCAAATTTTCTCGATGACTTTTCCCAAGCAAACCCTTTTCTAAAAAAATCCCTACTATACTTGCATAATGCAAAAGTGTCTTTCAAATCACAAGTAATTTAAGTAAGATCTTGAGCATACACACTCTATTAAATAAAAAGTTGAACATGACACCATTTTTGAAAAAGAAACATTACTTCTAGCCATTAAAATTCAAGTCCATCAAGAGTAGGTAACAGAAACTCTCTTTATTAACAATAAAATTATTTTATGTGAAAACAATTAATTACAATCAGTGCTAAATGGAAAGGGGATGAGAAAAACATGAAATAACAATGGAAAAGAAATAAGTTGCAATGACCGCTCTTGTATTTGTAAGGAAAAAATATGAATCCTGGAGTAAAGTAATTGTAGTCAAAAGAAAACTTGGGGTCAACAACTTGGACTTTGTTTCTTTTTTATAGGAAATTGAAAACATATCTAACCACATAAATTAGCTACATTATTTTCTTTATTCAATAAAAAGGTTGTCATAAAAGTGGTGTATATCCACTATAACCATAGTGCGGAATTTTTTTACATTTGTTACGAATTGCAATTAGCTTTAATTAAAGTGAGATTTTGTGTGGCTTTTTCTCCTCGGTGGTCAACTAGGCTTGGAAGTGAAATGTAGAGGCATGCCTTACCATTTAAAGTATATTGTGAATTTTTATTTTAATTAAATATATAAAAGGTGCACAGTTATAGTTATTATGAAGGTTGGCCTTTGTTTACACATAACAATATAAGGATTTTGCATAGTTAATGTCATGGCATCACAAGAATAGAAGTAATAATGAAGTTTGGTAGGTTTACTCATATTCAAATGAAATTACACACATTAAGCGGTTGTGGAAAATAAAAAGAATAAACCATATTCCAAGGGGTTCCAGAAACCTGTAACAAGAAACACAATTAAGAGTGTGGCCCACATTAAATACCCCTAGACACAACAAAGGGCAATATGACCCCAAAAGATGTGGTAAGGTTGTGGTGAAATGAATCCAAGGTACATCGTGTAACCCAAGTACATTTAGAGTGCGGCTCAAATAAAATCAAAGTGTGGTCCAAGTTTAAAGGAGTATATTTGAGGGTGTCCCAGGTCTAAATGTCAAAAAATGGCACAATCTTAGGTCATAACATGTTAAAGGAAAAACATAAACCTTACCTAGAAACAAAGAAACCATGCCAACTTTTTACGTGTATTGTAAGATACCTTTAAGATTTTTGTTGTCCAAAATATCACCCCATTCTATTTTGAAAAACTCATCCAAGTTTCGTGGTTTAGGAGGATTTGGATCAAGACCCACAAAACAAAGAAGCCAAAGAGTTAGTCTTTTCTACGGCGAATGAGAAAATCTCAAAGTGCCTTACGACATGAAAAATATAGTGCTACATGGGTATGGAAAATGTAGAATTACGTGGATTTGGTTAATTCCACGCAATAAAACATGTATTCCACTAAGGTTTGAAGCCACGATGCAAGGAAAAGTGTCGCGAGACCCCCACAAAAAAATGTAAACAAGTTTGATTACGACTATGGTTAGAAGCCACGGAACAAGAATTAGGTGTTCCACAGGTTCTCAAAGAAAAGGGGACATTGTTGCAAGTATAAAAGGTACAAGGCAAAGAAATGGAGCACTACGGTATGTGGAGAAGGTAAGTTGAATGCGGAATCATTGAGGCTGTGGATCAAAGAAAAATCATCTAAAGTCCATGAGGCATGAAAAAAGTCATGCTTGTTTTGAACTAGACACTCAAACACTTCACTAACCCAAAATTAAATTTGAGCGGTGTCATCATCTTGCACTAGCGAGCCGATGGCATGCGCTTGGAGTGATGTCAGGTGCCCATACCTAACTTACTAAATCTATGTCAATTGGTCCTTGGTGTTGGTGGTTGGTTGATTTCATTAATCACTGGATATGATTGGCCTCTTATTCCATCTCTCTCAAGTTCTATAAATGTAAGTGTTTTGGCACATAATACGAGATCAATTTTTGTAAGGATAGAACTCTTCCTTTGAGCTTGAAAACTCTTTCTCGTGATTTTTGTAACTTGCATGTGGAAATCTCTTGCCTCAGATCTGTTGTAACACCCAATTTTATACCAACTCTAGATTAAATGGAAAAAATGAAATACAAACTCCTTAATTCCCAATACATGCCTTCAATGATTTATAATTCAATAGTAAGAAATCCAGCAAGTAATCTAGTTTTAAAATCCATCCGATAACATCATAACCATGTGCAATTGTAAAGGTCCATTAGATCTACCTGATCCCCTTTTATCACTCTTTTGAGTGTTCATGATTAATGGATCTACCTGATCTCATTAATATTCACTTATTCCAAGTGTACATAACTTGTATGTATTAGGTTAACCTTTCTAATTAGGTCTGTGAACTGATGTAGTTCCAAGTGTATACCTGAAAAATATTTTCTTGAGTTTCATTCGGTATTCCACACCATTTTGTTGGAACTTGGTGAACTGACAATGTAACCAACTAGTACACTACTTAGGCCAAAGATTTCAAGCTATGCTTTGCATGCTTAGTTTTGTGACCACACATAAGTCACTTGAAACTTGTCCCTTCACCACATCGTTATTCCACATAATTATCTGGATCACATTTAAACATTCTTAATGTTTAATCTAACATGTTAAGAAGGTCTGAAATCTAGGTCTCATCTCTCGATTTGAGTGTATGCTAACTGTTCCAACTTAGGACCCCTATGGGATAGATAATGTTTACTCTTTGACTTGCGTTAAAGATAATCATTACCCATCCCATATTCATCCTAAGATGGTACAATCAGAGTACATTCATATCGAAAGGCGAGACTTACTGGTCCATGCCTACCTCACATGCAAGATGATTATAATTCAAGAGTTTAAGTCAAACTATAAGGTTGATGAAAATCATTAATAACACATTCATTAATGTTGTTCTATGTTTTAAATTCTTAGAGTTACTTTACGACTTTCATCCTTAAGTATCTTTTCATATTAATTATCTTATTAGGAACAGTATTAATCATAATCCTTACTAGTCAATGTTGTTTTTATCATAACAATGACTAATTGAAACATCTCTCCCCAAGAGACATATTAACCATTTAATCATTTAAATAAGTTAATTTCATCGTTGTTCGCATGGTTAATTTTCATTAAATCATTTATTATTGATTTACTGAAGTTGTACTTTTGTACTTTGTCATCATTATGTCACTTAGCTAGTTAACATATCAAAGTACGATTAGACAATCAAGTATTAATTAATTATACTAGTAATGAAGCAATTATTAAGTTTGTCCACTTAATTCCAAGTACAGAAATATGCATTTATTTCTCACTTTGTACCTGTTGTCCAAAACAACATTATTTACTTCATTCATTAATTAATGTCATCATGTTCTTCATTACCATAATTATCATTTAATAAATCAGATTAAATGACATCATAAGTACAAATAATTAATCAAGTCCATTTTGTTTCACAAATGTTCTTAAGTACAATAGAGAAAACATTATTATTTCATCTCATAAGAATAATAAGGTATATCATGAACTTATTTACCATAATTTCATGTTTAAAAGTACAACATTTATTTTCATATTGATATAATTGGCCATCGGTTGTTTACAACATCGTAAAACAACTTTTCACTCAATAAGGATTACATAATCCAAGTTTAATATATACATTAATCAATGTTTACAATCAAATAATAAAATATCGCATGTCAAGCATGTATGTAACAATCCAACTATCTCCTCGTAATACTTAATCCTTCCTGAAATATGAAAGATAAAAATGATAGATTTACATGGTCAGTTCAACAAATTAGCATGGATATACATCTCCCTATCTAGATGTTTAATTAAAAATAGTTGAATTCATATTGATTGTCTTAATGTCATTAAACTAGTATCAAACTATACAAGTCATAAAAATTCATTCATAGTCTAGGAAACAAAAAATTACCATAACCCTTTTTCATGAAAACCATGTTAGCAATGTTAGCATAGTCTACGTAGTATTTTATTGTTAGACTAGTTGTTATTATCTATTCCATTATTCTCTCTTGTTGTTAGTAACAACTCCATCCATTCCAGGGAGTATTGTTCGTATAGGTCCCTATAAATATGTGTTGTGCTTCTAATGTTCATTGAATAAAATAAGAGATATTCAATCTCTTTTTTCTCTCCACTATAAGCTCCTCATAATTTGGTATCAGAGTGTGTGTTTGAAGGAGAAAATCACCTCTGACCTGTGTGTTTGAAGTTTACGTGGAGGAATGGAGGGCGCCCTACATTAAAGAATTTTTTTGGAAGGCTACATGGAGGTAGATTTTTCCATGATTTATTCTCCTGCATATACCTTTCAAAGACACCAGCGACCTGCAATTGGCTCATGTAGAGCCTACGTGGAAAGGAAGAATTCTCATGCATGTAAGAGGATTTGAATCTTCTGTTGCATGACTGTTTAGCTTACCTGTATGGAGGAGAAACAGACCAGAAGTTGCTTGCTGCGTGGAAAGGGTTGTGTGGAGCATGGAAGGATAATTTCCTTTGCATGTTTTCTTTTCTATAGACCCCAAGGATCATTTCCTTTGGAAATCACCTGCGTGGAGGAGTAGAAATTTATCTATGTTCTTCTTGGCTGGAAGTGGTTGCTAATCAACGCATGGAGATTGGCTGAAGAAGTTGTTGCATGAGGACCATTATTTCCTGCGAGATATCCATTCATACCTACGTGAAGACCATTCTTTCTTGTGTGTGATCCATTCATTGCTGGGTAAAGTTAATTTCTACCTGCACGGAGATGTTGTATTGATCCCTACGTGAAAGAAAAAGGCGAGGAGAATTTTTTTTTAAAAATCATGTCATTAGTTTCCTGGAGACGAATTCTCTACCAAGGCAACGTATACTCTCTCAGAGCCACCGCTAAATGACAAGTCTAAATGAAACGATCAAGACTGCTGAAAGTCGTAACGTCAACTCACAATTTGAAGAACACCATCTAAAAGCTCCTGAAATCTCTGGATTCTACTTTGCACTGCTCAACAAGCTACATAACACCGACAACCTTGTCTTCAATGAACTGGTTCACAAAGGACTCCTTGATTATTTCCTTTTCGACGTCACCTAAGAAAAGAGAGTTCGGGAGGAATTAGAAGTCGTACGACTTTGATTGTAAAGATGAAGAAGAATGCCCCACAAAGCATTGTCGTCTCTCAGCACGCGAGTATCGTGAGCATCTACTAGCTGGTACTTCTCATCAGTGAGTAAAATTTGTAATAACTCTTGAAATAAATAAATAAATAAATAATTTTTTATTAATATGTCTGCTCCAAAGTTGCTTCTTTTTTATGCTCAATTACTTAAAGGGCCGAATTATGTGGCCTAGAAAACAAAAATGCGTACAATCCTTTAGTTTGAGGGATTATGGAGCATTGTCACAAGGTCCGCACAAGTTCCAACAAACCCTGATGATCTCATTAAATATGAGATCACAAGTGCTAAAGCACTGATGATGATAATGTTGAGTATCACCGATGACGTGCAACCACATGTTTGAGATGCAGAGAAACCGAAGGAGGCATGGGACAAGCTTGCTACCATCTTTGAGGTGAAGAATAAGACTAAGGTTCTCCATCTTTAGTCAAAATTGCATACCCTATCAATGGGGTCCGATGAGAAATTTTAGGATTTCTTACGTTGAGTAGCCAAGCTGTGAACGGGAGTTAATAGCTCTTGGTGAGAAGGTAGAAGATACGATTCTAGTTCCAATCACCTTGAGGGCACTCCCTTATCAGTTCCGAGTTTTTGTTACGACATTGAATGTATCCAACAAGGTATTGAAATTCGAAGAACTTGTGAACTTATTGCAAAGTAGGAAGAGGCAATCAATTCAATCCAAGATGAGGCCCAGGACAAAGCCCTTTTCTCAAAGCCCCAACGTGGCCAAAAGAATCAAAATTTCCCAGAATCAATCACAAGCATATCAAAATCAAAAGCTACAAGCTCAAAAGTCCAAGCAATGGTGTCAAATCTACAAAACCAATACTCATGACACTGATCATTGCTGGTACAATGGCTTGAAACAAGGGTCTTCGAGTCAAACAAGCACATCGGGCGCGATAATTTTCAAAAGTCCAAACGACATCCCCACCGAAGAAAAAATAAGAGACATCTCACAGCCCAACAAGATGATGAATCTGATGAAGAGACATCAAAAGAAGCCAATTGTGGTAAGAATCCTGTACTCGTATCTCAAACTTATTAACCCACAAAGAAAGTATGGTTGATAGACTCTAGTGCAAGTAAGCATATGTTAGGTGACAAGAAACTGTTTGATTCACTAAACAAACAACCCACTAGAGATCGGGTTCGAATAGCAGATGACAAAGAGTACGTTGTAGAAGGAATAGGAAATGTCACCATTCCTCTGGGACCACGAAAATGTACACTTACAAAGGTACTATATGTTCCTGGCTTGACTAACAACCTCTTATCAGTGACTCAACTCTTGAATCATCACCTGAAGGTAGAATTTCTTGTCCAAAATGGCATTAAATTGTGCTTGATCTCGCGACAAGGTAATATTATAGCTAGATCTTTTCTAAAAGATAAGTTATTTGCTTTAGATATTATTTCATCTTCTACAATAGATTTATCTACATCAACAGTTCAATCTACTACACTCTGGCATTTTAGATATGGTCACTTGTCGGTTATTTCATTGCATCAAATGAGTTCAAAAGCAATGGTCCATGGACTACCCAAATTTTCCAGTTCATTAGCTATCTACCTTGGTTATCTTGTAGGAAAACAACATAGGGATCCATTTCAGGTGAGCACATTCCATGCCAAGAAGCATCTAGAGGTACTTCATACCGATCTAAACGTCTCGTTTCCTACTTCATTTTCAGGATACAAGTACTTCCAACTGTTCATAGATGACCACTCTCGCAAGATGTGGGTGTTTTTCCTGAACAAGAAAAGTGAGGCTCTTCAACATTTCCAAAATTTCTATCATCGTGTTGTGAGAGAGATCTGACAACCACTTCTTCTACTTTTCTCAGATCGAGGGGGGAATTCACATCGAAGAAGTTCTTGGCATTCCTAAACCAACAAGGTGTTAAGCATAACCTGACTGCTTCCTACACACCCCATCCAAACAACATTGTTGGCCGTCAATCGTACAATGATGGAGATGGCTCATTGCATGCTAACAACAACAAAGCTAGAGGAACGCTATTGGGCTGAAGCAGTACAGATAGTTATGTGTCTTATCAACAGACACCACCGAAAAATATTTCTACAAAATAAAATGCCATAAAAGGTATGGAGTGGTAAAAATCCATCAATTTCTCATTTATGAGTATTTGGTTGCACAACATACATGCATGTCCCAGCTTAGAAGAGAAAGAAAGTTGAGCCAAAGACACTCCCATGCATCCTACTTGGCTATAACACTACCTCAAAGGCTTATCATCTCATGGATCCTGAGATAAAGAAAATATACGAGAGTCGAGATGTGGTTTGTGATGAGTCATCCTTTGACTCAATAGTGACAACTGTAGAACCATTACCAACCACCTCTCACTAACTAGTCTCTGAATTAGATGATCAGCTAGAGGAGACTACTCAGAGAAGAGATGTGTTGCCAAGAGAGATATTTTTTACCTTGAGAACTGGAGAATGTGACTCCACATCAATCCACACGAAACGACACAGTTCTTCTCAAAAGAAGCCAAGTTCTCGTCTGAAGTGGGTACAAAGCACCATCAAGGACTCACATTTGCAACAAATCCCAGATACATCATTTGGAGTCAAAACAAGGAGTCAAACAAGAAATGAGGTAAAATTTGCACTCATGAGTTCACTGATTAATAGCTCCAATCGATAATGTTCATGAAGCACTCAATCAACCTCAGTGGAAGGAAGCCATGGATATAAAAATTGACTCACTCAAGAAAAATCAAACATGGTAAATTATCAATATGCCTACAGGAAAGAAACCCATAAGCTAAAAATGGTTTTCAAGACAAAATATAAGGTAGATGGATCCATTGACAAACACAAAGCACGAATTGTAGAAAAATTATATGCTCTAAAAGAGGGCATCAACTATGAAGAAACCTTTGCACCCACTGCGAAGATCAAGACCATCAGAGTTGTTTGCAGCACACTGGCAAAGACATAAAGGATGGAGACTTCAACAAATGGACATCAAGAGTGCTTTCCTAAATGGTGATCTGAAAGAATAAGTGTACATGACCCAACCTGAAGGATTTTTTTATGAAGAACATCCTAAGAAGGTATGTCATCTCAAAAATCATTATATGGACTGAAACAAGCTCCAAGGGCATGGTATATCAAGATTAACGATCACCTTTTGCAACATGGGTTCACTCGTAGCCCCTCAGATTCCAATTTGTATATAAAGAAGGTAGGAAAATAAATTGTCATTCTTGTTGTGTATGTGGATGATCTTGTGATCACTGGCAGTTCAAAAGATCATGTTGATATTGTTAAGAATGATCTCAAAAGAACCTTTGACATGACAGATTTAGGGCTACTACATTACTATCTTGGCTTGGAGATATGGAAAAGGAGCATCACATTTTTGTCTCCCAGATAAAGTACGCCAAGACACTCCTGGAAAAATAAAAATGTCGACTTTTAAACCTATATCCACTCCCATGGAGAAATTCTTGCAACTTTCAAGATTCTAGGACTCACCTCAAGTAGATGCTACTCTCTACAGAAATTTGTTGGAGGGATCATCTATTTGACATATACCAGACCATATCTATGCTATGTTGTCAGCTATCTTTCCAAGTTCATGCAGAGCCGAAGAAATGTCACTAGACTACAACAAATCATGTTTTGAGATATGTCTGAGGAACAACTGATTATGGTCTGGAATATAAGAAGAATGATCAATTCTTCTTACAAGGATACGTCAACTTGGACCACACTAGATCTATTGATGATAGGAAGTCAACCACATGATACATTTTTCATCTTGGATATGGACCTATCTCGTGGATAATCAAGAAGTAGAATATTGTTTCTATCTCATCCACAGAGGCAGAATATCATGCCGCATGAGGATCTGTGTGAAGCGATATGGTTACATCACATTTTGGATGACTTGGGAATTCCTAAAAAAATAGTCACCTATTCTCTATTGTGACAATCATAGTGTGTTGAAGCTCGTGCAAAATCTAGTTTTTCATGAATGCACAAAGCATATTGAGATTGATTGTCATTTCATTCGAGAGCACGTCTTTAACCATCACATTTAGATCTAGTACTATCCTACAGAAGCACAAGTTGTTGATATTATCACAAAAATCTCTTGGAAAAGTGAAATTTGAACTTTTCGGGGTCACATTTGCAAGAATAATGTAATAAGGGGGAATGTTAGCAATGTTAGCATAGTCTACATAGTATTTTATTGTTAGACTAGTTGTTATTATCTATTCCATTATTCTCTCTTATTGTTAGTAATAACTCCATCCATTCCAGGGAGTATTGTTCATACAGTCCCTATAAATATGTGTTGTGCTTCTAATGTTCATTGGATAAAATAAGAGATATTCAATCTCTTTTTTCTCTCCATTATAAGCTCCTCATAAACCATGTAATTTAGTTTCCCCATAAACCAAACTTAAGTATAGAATTTATCCCGAAAATCATTTCTTTTCATTCAAAAATAATGATAACACAATCCAATGTAATGCTCCTTCATTATTCTCAACCTAATATTATTTATCAAGAGAACATTATAATAATAATAATAACCATCCAATTCAAAACAAGCCATTGATAAATTCCATAAAGATTATACAACAATCAAGAGTAATAGATCTTTACTATTATCTTATAATGTCTCATCCCAAACTATGTCATGGATAAACCCCATAATAACTTTAAGGATAATTAGTGATATTACTATTATACTATGAATCAATCCTTTCAATGAAACATACATTTCACTAAAATCACATATTGTTGGTTTAAAATATAACCTATTAAAGGAATTCAAAATCATCCATCTTGTAATTCTAATGGTGCACAAAATCATAGATTTTTGGTTCTATCTCAACCCAAAACCACATTTATTTACCAACTTAGTCCACATAAAATTTCAATAAAATTCTAACTAAGTTTTGTTTAGAATAGAGTCTATTTTTAAGGCTTAGATCAAAACTTGATCCCACCGAGGGCTAAGGTTAAAATTTATCATAAGTCACTTTTTACAAGCTAAATGAATACAACATTTATTTCCTATATTGATTACAACTTCATACATTTGAGCAACAAGAATAAACAAATAAAAAAACCATTACCAACACGCAAAAAGTGGTGTTCTAGCTCATTGGCTTACCAATAGGTGACTAGGCTCGAACTAAGCCTTCCTATTCCTTTTTCATAGTGAATCCTTATTCACAATTACATGCAGACATAAAACACATCAACTATCGACACGATATACCCATACGGGTTCATCTGAAAGTTTATATAGAAAGTCAAAAACCAATCAAAGATCAAACTACGGAAATAATGGTGACCCATAAAAGTAACAGAGTCATATCGACTCAATATAATCCAATTTTGGGTTTCATAATGACTCACCCAAAAGGATAGTCCCTTATTTCCACTAATACCATGATGATTCAAGCTTAGTAAGCTCTATAAAACCAATATCAAGGAATCCTACGGTAGTAACTAAAACCATGAAAATGTGAGATGAAATTTAGCTTGTAATGGATTTAAAAATAAGAGTACGGTTAACCAATACCCAAATCAAATAATATACAAAAAGACAAGAAAATCTCAACACATAGACCAAAGGTTTATACTATAACTTCCACAATGATATTTCCAAGCATAAAATTGATCACCCAAAATAATGTATCAACCCAGCTACAAAGTATGGGCCAGATTCAACAAGAAACGAAACACACAGTTGGAATATTAAGCATTTAACAGTCAATATTCATCCTATTATTTCATAATGAAATATCCAGACATGGGGAAATATAACCATGCATGTTAAACTCTACGAAAACCTTGAAGCTCCCAACGCAAGATCCTCCAAATCTTCTTTCCAAAACCCAAAAGAATAATTCGAATGAAAAGAAATAAATAACCCAAACTCATCCATGACTATAACTATTAAATCCTCCATTATCACCTTCCAAGAATAGCTCAACTAACTAACATAATGAAAAATTCATGCAACAGCTCAAAAGGGAGAGGGAAGAGCTCAACATGCATGCAAGAAAAGATTAAAAATGGAAAACTAATTTTGCATAGTAGCTTCTAGAGGAATCCTCTCCATTCCCCGAGATCCATGGGATTTCTTAAATGTATTTAATATTTGCAAGTTCCACGTAGTGGCCTTTCCCATCTACCTCCACTTTCCACTACAGCTTCCCTCTAATTACAAACTCGGTGGATATGAACGGTCAAAGAAATTTAATTAAAAAAACTTTGCATGGGTCGTGAGTTGACCGAATCACTTATAAAAACCATGCTAAAGACCATTTGACTATATTCAAATTGGTATTGTTTATTAACCAAACAAATCTTTAATATAAGGTGAATGAACCTTATTAACTTAGAAATAATTGCATATAAACATGGTCTAAGACCATAGTTTTTTAAAATAGACTAAGCACAATTATCATTATCCAAACATACTTATGTCTTCCCAGCCAGGGCATCTAAACAAACATTATAAACCAATAATGCCTTTTCGTAACATGGTTAATATAATTACTGCAAATGGAGTATCGATCAGTCCAAGAAATTTAACCGATTCAACATGTTAAATCCATATAAACGATGATCATAATAAACACTTTACGATCATAATATAAAGCAGATTAATAAGTAATCTTAATCAAAAATTGTTATAAAATTTAATCATAATTAAGATACGTATTCCTATACCTTATCGAAACCAACATTTTACTTGTCTCATCGAAGGTCCTTTCATGTTGTTTGATCAATGATCGTCAATGTCAAAAGAGTTAGTACATTTAACAATCATCATTATTTCCACATAATGAAATAATATATTGAAACCATGAATAATTTCAACCATACTTTGCAAGTTATTACTTCCAACAAGAAAATTAAGTCACAATATAAATAGCAGGTATAACAACAACAAAGCATCCAACATGGAATCATCAAACTCAGAAAGGTAACGAAACTCAGTCAACACACAAAAAATATGGTATTAACATGAGGTGTCTTGTGAGTGCTTGGTGGCAAGAAATGTTATGTGGTTAGCTTCACAACCACATGTAAGCATGTTTATCCTTTTTTAGGTTAAATGTGCATACATGTGGCTACTTAAACTAATCGGGCAATGCTTCTTGCACCCAAACCTTCATGATTCACTTTATGTAAATAACCTTATCTTGTTGCAATCATAAAATGTAAAAGTGGGATGCGAAATTTGTGCCTATAAATTGTTGAGATTTTATATTAATGCAAGTGTAGATTCATTCCTCTCGAATGCTTTGTGTTTGATTTGAACATCTCTGTTCTATCACACGCCTTTATTATTTTCTATTTATTCTCCTTTATAGCCATTTACGTCTTTTAAATCTACACTTGTGTGTTCACATTTGTGTCTTTTAGAGCCAATTAATCCATTTTCTAGTTTGGTGCATCACCTCCCCTTTTATTTTCAGTTTTCTCTCTCTCACCTTGTCTCCTTGGATTCTTAGTTTAGGAATTAGATAGTGTTAGAGTAGAAGTTGGTTAGTATAGCTGCAGTTGAATCGGAGTGAGAGAATTCAACCCTTTCATCTAAGGATAGAATTTGATTGAACCCATGCCTTTAAGGTCCCTCATTATTTCATTGAAATGTTGAATTCTTGATTCAAAAAGGGTGTGAATTTCAATGACACCAGCTTTGACATGCTAGGTGGGACAAGTTTGATGTGATTTACACTATCTCCACTAAGATTGGTGTGTCTAAGCGGATTCCATATTTTCAATTAACCTTTCTACATATATGGTGAATCCCAATTTTAAATCTCTATTTTCGTACAGTCAGCCTCCCAGACACAAAATCATGCACTTGGGTGCATTTATAGGTCTTAATCACATATTACTATTCATATAATTCCTAAGAAAGAAAACTAGTAATTGACTATTGTCTTTGGCCTCTTTCTTGTATTTCTTTCTTTCTTTTTGGTCTTACACACCCTACATCCCAATATGATCTTCATTTCTTTATCTTTCTTGACTCGGACACCGGCGCTTAGCCTTGACGTTAGCGCCTAGGCGCTCTCATCCTTCTGGATGCCCCCAAATCGGTGTATCTTACTCACCTCATTTGGGCTTATTTTTATATTTTGGGCATCTTGTTTTCTTGTGGGTCGGCCTTTTAGTTGTCAATTACAAAATTCAAACAAGGGAATCATATAAATATAACGTTATGTGACCATAATAAAGGACCAAGCATCTATTATTATCATCTAAGGTTGCATCCAAAGGAATTCTAAGAGCATCAAGGCATCCATCTCGCATTCACTCAAAGGACAAGGGATTTAATTTTCTACATACAAGCATAGGAGGAAAATTTAATTTTCCCATCCACCCATCTATCTACATTGCTACATCTAGTTATTTCTCGTTATTGAGTGCATCTTCCACAAGAGCTTCCTAAGAACAATTTCTACACACACATGAAAACTACACACGAGTCCGAGATATAGTGTAGCAGCTTGGTCAGAAGTTCACTTTGTTGCTGACTATCGTGGTCATCCTCAATCCCCACTTACATATTTCTTTTATAGGATTTGACGTGTTTTGGGGTTTTGTAAGATATCATTTTTTGCAGTTACAAGTGAATTCTCGCTATCATCTAGTAACATACAAGCAATCAATAGTGAAGGTTAGCGACAACCTTATGACACAAGAAAAACTTGATTCTCGAGCATTTGCGTAGTCACATGTTCCTAATAGAGGTATTTGACATCTAGGTGCCCTCACCCCAATCTAGGTTCCCGGTCTAGCTTATTCTTAAAGTTTCACAATTTTTGAGTGCAATTACGACAAACTCCTCCTGTTTAGCGCTTTTTAGTCCATAACACTTCGGGATTTACTATGAAATCAGCTTGTCTTTTATTCCCTCTCTTGCACTTAGGGTTTCAATTTTT
Organism: Taxus wallichiana var. yunnanensis; assembly: GCA_018340775.1. Taxonomy (NCBI): domain Eukaryota; kingdom Viridiplantae; phylum Streptophyta; class Pinopsida; order Cupressales; family Taxaceae; genus Taxus; species Taxus wallichiana. The sequence continues at coordinate 163,562,959 of CM031234.1, forward strand.
ATTAGCTTATTGTTTGTGTCAAATATGTGCTTTATTATTTATTTATCATATGTGACTCTACAATATCTAGGGTTTAGCATATAATTTTATTTTTGTTGAATCATTTTGTGGACCCTACTTGTGATCAATCTTTGGGATCCTTATTTTGCATGTTTCTATTTCTTTCATGGCTCCTAATTTTTCTCAAGTCTCCTTGCATCAATTTATTCAAATGCACCCACCTTACAAAGATGTTCTTCTAAAATCCCTAAACATTATGTATCTTCCTAGTGATACACCACTTTCTCAAGTCAGTACTATCTTCAATCATCTTTCTGATGACTCTCTTGGTCCTAATCCCATTCAATCTATTTGCAATTCAATTCAAGCTTTACATTCTTTATTTCAAAATAAATTTCAGGCCATGGAACCCATGATTACATTACTCAAATATGAAATTCAACATCTCAAGGATGATTCTCAGTCTCATCCTAGTTCTTCTTCTACATCTCATTCTCCTCATCCTAATCCTATGTCTTCTACATATGCTCATATCAATGAACCTTAATTCTTACCATTATGGGCACCTCTCAAGTTTGATCTCAGTACTAAGCAACATGATATTCTTCCTCATATCCTTACTCATCAATTTATTAGCTTCCATATACTCATTTTTATCCTTCTTATTGGCTTAAAAATATCACGCCCATCCATATTTCAATCATCATCAAATTAATGGACATAATGACAATAATTACTATGCTCTAAAATGAAAAATTGGACACATTAAGCATTATGGTCTTATTTAATTTGTTGCACAACATTCTATTACAAGCCCATCTCAAAATGCTACATCCAAATGGCCTCATAATTTTTTCCCTTCTATGACCAATGAGCATAATTTTATCACTTCTAATGTCCCTTCTTCGATTAGTCAAGTGCCACCTATCCAACCCACACCAATCAAGCAACACCCTCTCAAAATCAATCTGACTCCTCCTCCTCTCAAGTCTTCTACAACATTACCAAGTCACACTACGTAACCGCCTCTCAAAAGTAGTCTATCCTCGTCTCCTCCCAAATCTCTTATAATGTCATCAATCCCACATAAGCTACAACCAATCACTTTCATCAAGAAAACTACTCATTACATTGATGGCTTAGACACATTTCAAACTTCACCACCATCGCATGGTCTATTCTCTCTCTCTCTCTCTCTCTCTCTCTCTCTCTCTCTCTCTCTCTCTCTCTCTCTCTCTCTCTCTCTCTCTCTCTCTCTCTCTCTCTCTCTCTCTCTCTCTCTCTCTCTCTCTCTCTCTCTCTCTCTCTCTCTCTCTCTCTCTCTCTCTCTCTCTCTCTCTCTCTCTCTCTCTCTCTCTCTCTCTCTCTCTCTCTCTCTCTCTCTCTCTCTCTCTCTCTCTCTCTCTCTCTCTCTCTCTCTCTCTCTCTCTCTCTCTCTCTCTCTCTCTCTCTCTCTCTCTCTCTCTCTCTCTCTCTCTCTCTCTCTCTCTCTCTCTCTCTCTCTCTCTCTCTCTCTCTCTCTCTCTCTCTCTCTCTCTCTCTCTCTCTCTCTCTCTCTCTCTCTCTCTCTCTCTCTCTCTCTCTCTCTCTCTCTCTCTCTCTCTCTCTCTCTCTCTCTCTCTCTCTCTCTCTCTCTCTCTCTCTCTCTCTCTCTCTCTCTCTCTCTCTCTCTCTCTCTCTCTCTCTCTCTCTCTCTCTCTCTCTCTCTCTCTCTCTCTCTCTCTCTCTCTCTCTCTCTGACATAAAATAACACTCTCCCACAATGGCATGGTCTCTCTCCCATCACTACATAGATCTCCATCATTGCCACACTCGGGAGCGTAATGCTTACTCTCCCCCTTCTAGAATTATCAGATGTCTATCATTTCTACTATCTCCCTTCGTGTTTCACATCTAGTCTTACACACCTTAATACACTGATTTTATCATCATTATCCTATGATGCACTCTTGTGCTAAAGTTCACACTTGACTATTGAGGGTGCACTACATCCATGAACCTCACACACCGCACATGTCATGCTCTACACTTTATGATACATCCTTCTAGCTCACTATTCTCACACATCTTACTACCTTATGACACACTCTAGTTCCACAGTTCATACTCGACAGTGAGGGTCTAAATATGAAATGAATCTCACCCAAATTCACACTTCTCATGCTCCATGCTTCGTTGATATATCTATCTAGCGCATATTTCAAACCATTTCCCGATAATGCTCTCTTTTTTTGGTTCATTCTTGAATGTCGAGGGGTCATTTATAAATGAACCTAATATTATATGCATACATTCACATTCACTTTGCATACCATTCCATCTCACTCATTCATGAAATATTGCAAATCTTGGTTGCACATACTCTTGTTTGCTTATACTAGTTACATGTACACTTTGTTTCACATGCTAGATAGATACTTTGTATGTCATTATCTTTTTATATCTACTTGTTCTCTAGTTATGAATGTAGACTTTCTATATATATTTACATGCAACATGGATGTTTGGTACTATACCTCTTACCAATCCCACCAAGGCTCCTAGGGGCATCTACTCTCTTACATACGAGAGGTATTATTGTTTCATTTGATACTTTTTATGTTCTTACTAGCACATTACTCTATAGATGCATACATGTCTTGAAATGCTTTTTATCTTTCTAACATGCTAATGGGTGCTTCATGTGTAACATTTTCTTTGCAGGAACTATTTTCCACCATGTTTGTCTAATACTTTATTTGTTATTATTTTCCATTGTATGCCATTGTTTGTGGGTTTTTCCCTATGTCTTGTTTGTTCATTATTTGTATGCTTTTGGCTGCTTTGGCCTTAATTGTCTTGTGACATTGTGAGTGATGTCCCATGTTTGAAACCCACTTTTCATGGTCTATCATTGTCTTCTTGCTTTTTATATTTCACTTTGTCTTCTATATGTATACTTGCCTTTTTGCACTAACACATATTTCTAGCCATATTGTTTGCATGTGCCTTGATTTCTACCATGCACATTCCCTCCCCCTATAGGGTATCGGTTTCTAATCGCTTTTGGTCATCACCTTTGGGTTGCATCCTCCTAACAATGCCATATACACTGCGAAATAAGGGGGCATACATTGGGTGAATCATTCACCCCATACAATAGCTCATAGCTTTAGTACAGCCTACACAAGACAGAACATAACATGTCTTCATTATAGAAATGGCCCAGAATTTGACTTGGGTCCTCATTTCAAAAAGACACAAGTGCCTAGATACATACACTAGCTCCTGGGTGTTCCTAACCTTTCCTGGGTTCCTATGACCAGGGGGAAGTTACAATTACTTTCTTAAATCAGCATAGTTTTCAATAGTTCACACAACATTTTGCACAAAGATATGTACATTCCTCTAGCAATCTGAATGCATTCTATCTCCTTTTTCTATTTCCTTGGATTGAACTGGAAAAATCATGGAACAAAACAAGATCACACCATTTGTAGTGGTGTATAAATTAGGAAGCATTCAGGATGGAGAATAAAACTAGACCTTTCTCCCCAAAAGTCTTTTTCTATGGCGTGAGATCACCCAAAAAACTCAAACTTGGCATGAGATCGCCTAAAAAACTCTCTTGGAAAGATATCACCAAAAAAAATCGTTCTTGGTGTGAGAATGCCCAAAAAACCTTCTCTACTATGGTATATCAAAACACTTTCTATTCTTTTCACTCGTTACAGATTAGGTGCACATGTTCCTTTTTACACATTTTTCTCATACTTTTTACATACTTATGCAGATTTTTCATATACACATATTTGACTACTATTTTTCTCTTCTTTTGCATGCTCATCCTTGATAAGAAAAAGAAGTGGCCCTTCATCAAGAAAAACAACTACAACATGTACAACATGACATAACACATACGCTTTCACCCCTAGGGTCACTTCCTCTTCCTTAGCTTTCACGCTTCATTTTTATCACTCCATGATTTTTCTTGTCTCTTTGGCACACTTTTGCCATCGATCTACATGGTTATCAGGTATGCATATCTTATCTACTTTATGTTATCAAGTTTTCACTCAACAACATAAAGTGGGGCAAATGTAGACACAAAATCACACCCTTGGGTACATTTCTAGGTCCTAATCACATACAACTATTCATATGATTCCTAAGTGATAAAACTAGTAATTGACTATTGTAGTTGGCCTCTTTCTTTTCTTTCATGTTTTCTTTATGGTCTTACACACCCTATATCCTAGTGTGATCTTCATTTATTTATCTTTCTTGACTCTGGATACCAGCGCCCAAACTAGGATGCCAACACCAAGGCTCCTCATCCTTCTCGGATGCCCCTGACCTATTTATATCTTACTCACCTCTTTTGGGCTTATTTTATCTTTTGGGAATCTTGTTTTCTTATGGGTTGGCCTTTTAGTTGTCATTTACGGAATTCAAACAAGTGAATCATATAAAACTAAATCTATGTGACCATAACAAAGGACCAAGCTCTAAGCATCTATTATTATCATCTAAGGTCGTATCCAATTGCATTCTAAGAGCATCAAGGCATCCATCTAGAATTCACTCAAGGGACAAGGGACTACATTTTCTTCATATACACATAGGAGGGGAAGTTCATTTTTCCATCCACACATCTATTTGCATTGCTACATCTATCTACTACTCGTTATCAAGTGCATCTTGCACAAGAGCTTCCTAGGGCACGATTTCTACACACACACTAGAACTACATGGAGTCTGATATGTAGTGCAGCGCTCGGTCGTAATTTCAGTCCATTGGGTGACCTCTGGGGTCATTCTGACTCCCCATTTGCATCTTTCTTTTTTTTGGATTTGATGTGTTTTGGGGTTTTACAGGATATCATTTGTTTTACAGGTTATATGAGAATTCTATGATCATCCAATGATATATAAGCAATCAACATCAAGATTAACAACCACCTTACAACACAAGAAAAAAAGATTCGAATCATTTATGCAATCACATGTGCCTAGTAGAGGTCTCTAGTACCTAGGAACCCTTACCCCAAGATAGGCACCCTTGTCCAGACTTATTCCGAAAGTTCCACAATTTAATGAATGTGATTGCGAAAATATCCTCCTCTTTTTCAATAGTTTTCTAGTACAAAAACTTTAGGATTTATTGTGAAATGAACTAAGTCTTTTATTCCCTCTCTTTCACTTAGGGTTTCAATTTTCATTAGCTTATTGTTTGCATCAAATCTGTGCTTTAGTGTTTATTTATCATACGTGATTATGAAATATATAGGGTTTAGCATATAATTCTATGTTTGTTAAATCATTTCCATTCTTTTATGAGAAGAATACAGACAAGGAAAAGTATGTCTATAGGTGATTCTTTTGAGTATTTGTAACTCTCACCAAGAAGAAGAAAAGGAAGAGTAGAAAGATCGCCTTCGGAGAGTTCATTTACCTTCAAACATAATTCTATCCATTCCTCCTCTTGGTAGACCCTTCTATTTATCTCCTAGAGATTTAAGGCTCATTCTTTTTATGGCATATCAGATAAATATCCCCTTTGTAAGTTTTAATGGTGGTAATCCCTTGGCTTTAAATTCCCAACATGACATACTAGTGTATTCTTTGAAGAGTATTAATTTATTCAATGGTGAAAACCTTACGACCCTCCGCATATCATATCCATGATGTTGTAAATGTACATTCATTTCATCTTATTATTGAAGATGATATTGCGGTTAGGATTCGTGCATCTTCATTAAAAGGAAAAACACTCTAATGGTATAATAAGTTAAGGCATGTTTCCATTCATGCATAGTACGAGTTTCGAACAACACTTTGTCGAGTTTGACTAGAAACCAAACAACATATATCTATTAGGATAGGTAAAAACCATCAAGAGATCCCCAATGAACATATGGAAAATTTCAACTTCATATTTCAGAAAACATGGGATAGAATTCCAGTTATTTTAATACCAACTCCACAAGGTGCTTTCCTATGTTTCTTGAGATCTTTGAATTCTAATATAGTTATAATGATACAATCTATGGGTGATATATAATTACCTAATGCATATGCAATAACCATTAGGGATGAAAATTGTTTAATTCAAGCTAGCAAGATAGCCCCTAGATTTCTTATGCCCATTTTTCCTAAACTACCTCAAAGTACCCAACCTTCATGTAGACACCAATTTTTCATCACCTACCTACATGCCTCAAGAATACATTAGTCTATTAAACCTTACATTATATAAGTCACTCACTCACTCGGTAAAATCATTTTTACCCTCGGACATTATATTTACCTATTAAAATTTATTATAATCTCCTTAAACATATTAACCATCTTTAACCTATCCTAACAATCTTACCCAAACCTCTTAACCTCGCATAACCTCTCACCTACCCCTAACTATTTTCCCTCGTCCCCATACCTGAAATTCCCATTTGAGAAGTGGTTGAAACCACTTCTAAAGAGCTTCTCTAAATTTCCCAATCACCTGAAATTCCAACAAATCACTCATAGTTATAAATAGGAGCTCAAACTCTTGTTTTAAAGACCCTTTAGACTTTCGTGCATCTTCACTCTTGAATTTTTTTGAGTTGGCAACAAAAATTTGTCACTTCAACTATCTCCAAAGCCCCGAAACAATATTTTTCACTCAAGGTAATTATAACACGTTAGTTTATACATATACAACCCTCAAGATCCTCTCCACACCGTTAGATGATTAGTAGATCAACACCACATATTCAATCAACCTTTGTGGACATTCTTGCAGTCATTTTCACATTACAAGGTAATCTCATCATTTCTAATCTAGTCATACATCAAAACAAGAGAAAATAATCATTTTAAATATTTGTTTCCAATCAGTTTAATTATTTATCAAAGAATCAATCTTTTTACAAGAATCACCCATGATTCCCTTCAATCAGAAGCAAATCCATTAAATCACCTATGATTCCTCGTTAATTTAGCATTATTCATCAAATTATTGCATTTTATCAATTATCATCCATATCTCTAGACTTAATCTTTCTACTTATAAGCATGTCCTCTTGTTGTAGATGATTGTTCTAGGTCATTCTCATCCGATCACGAGCATCTATGATCTCCCAATCATCCAACAACCCTTCGTGTGGGAACAATTTGACATCCTTCATGAGATTAATTTCGTGCTATCATATTTACACTAACCCTAAAAGACATTTAATAAAGATCATTTTTTCCACGAAATCCATTAAGTAACTATGGATTATTGGTATGACTACTTTGAATACCTTCTTATTGCCACCACTCTAGCCTGGGCCACCTACAAAGAAGAACATGATCTTCCTTTTCATCTCGAATTCTAGCTTCCTTATCATTGTCATTATCTATCTTATTATCTTTATCAATTAACTTAATTGTATCAAAACAAGTTGATATCCTTCAACAAAGTCCCTTTAGATTCCAGGATCGGCCTTTTCAAGCATCTCGTCATCCTATTTATCTAATATCTCTTTTCTAGTTGTCTTTAATTATAGGTCTCTTCACTTAAGGAAAGGAGGAGCTCTTGTTCATTTTCTACTCTCTACCATCCTAAAATTGTGATAATCGACACATGTATCATTAAACCCTTCCATATTTCAAGTTTTACGTATTTTCTACACCTAATAGAATTTACCCGAAAAACTACCTAATACATTCCTGGCATGCCCGGTGGGACCTTGTCCCCTTATTTTTCATTAAAATTAACTTATAATCATCCTTGGGTTCCTACTCTGTAATCACTAACAATTCTAGGAAATCACGAGTGATTTTTTTAATCACCCACGATTCCTACAAATCATCGACAATCTTGTGGATTGTACCTCAATTACTCATTTAATTTTCTTTTTTATTTCTATTTCTATCTTTATCTAACCATTGCATGTTTCCCCTCTGGAGTACCTGTTTCTGGGTTTCAATTGAGTTAAACATTAAAAATAAAAAAAAAAAATCAAGTAATCATGGGTACATTTTTATCATTTTTTCCTTTTTTTAGCATTTCATTTGCCTATTTTCCTCATCGAATCAACATTTATTTTTAGGATTTAAAACAAACCCTTCATATTTTCTTGATCACATACTCTAATTAGGGGTTCAATGAATTAAAATTCACTTAACTTCCTCACACATAAGATCCAAATCATGTCAAATATAATACATCAAAACACTCCTACCTAGGTGGACCTACTTGGATTTCATCACCAAGAGGATAAGCCAACTCGGTGTTTTGAAAAAGTATAAATAAGCGAGTGGGTGGTATATTGGTAAGGATCGTGGGACTATGAAGTGAGGGTAGGCCCCAATACCATGCCTCATACTGACACCAACACAAATTTGGGCCTCACGTACCTTCAAGTATATCGAGGAATCTAACCTTTACATCACCTAAAACCAGCTATAGATTTCCATTTCCTAGGACCTTATAAACCATTTTTCACATTTCACCTTTTTTTAACTTAATCAAGATAATCAAATTTTATTGTGTGACTTGTTTGCTTGATTGTATAATCAATTGTCTAGATTTTTCTTTATTTTATTGTGATTATTTGTTTTCATGGTCTTAACCCGAAAATAGTCTCATCAACAAAACTCTAAAAACATGGTTGAACACTTCAATAGTCCTTGAAAATATCCAAACTCACCTTAATGAAATCCTCATGTATCATGAACATCAACATATGATCACCATCCACACATTATCAAACACCCCACACTCTCTAGTAGTCAATTTTCCACATCAAAATCCCCGATCTCCTAGTCCTTTTCTTCAACAATGTGGGATCCAATCTCAATCTTCACCGACATCCTAGATTCAAACCTCATCACCTCCAATGCTTACTTAGCTACTTGGGGTGTCCTTCTTTAATAATCTACTCCAAAACAATGACCCCATGTCACCAACACTAATGAATTTTCTAGATTTTTGATCCTAACCATGAGTTGGTCATCCAACAAGTCCATCCCTATCCACTTTTAAATTAGAAATATATAATCCTATCATCTCGTACACAACCTCACTTTCAACATCAAGTTGTTTCTTCACAAGACACAAATAATCAACAATCATCATCATATCCATATCCCTCATCTAGCCTTTCCTCATCCCAAAACAACATCAATCCATCATCTTCATCTAGTCCTTTAGTCTCCTCCATTATCCAAACACCTCTTGCAAGTTCGTAGCCATCCCACTTAGTGTGTCCTAACCTATCCCATCTCAACAACCCATATCATCCATTCAAAATGTCTTCATGTCCATCCCAAATTTGACACCCCTCATTAATATTATTTTTATCTCTAGTGTCCACCCTCTTCACAATAGTCATTAACCACCCATGTTTCATAAATCCCTTCTCTCATACATACACTTCAACAATATCAACCATCTTATCCACACTTATCTTTGTTTTTAGCACATAGCTCAAGAATCACAACCTTTTATCCACACTTCAATCCCCTTCCAACATATACCTCAACACTCACAACCCCTTTTAAACATCATGCCATCTATATTACATAACCCATAGTTTATACTCACATACAACATTCCTAAGAACACCCTTCTCCAACATATATCCCTTTATCGTACTATATTACCAAAACCAAATCCATTTACATACAATCAATCGGGCCCTTCATCATTCAATCCTCAAAAAAACCATCACAAAAATATCCCTTGCAAGCATTAATGAACAAGATCTCCAGCCTTGAAGTTACCTCTATGGGTCCCAAGAACACTCTATCTTACAAACATATTTACAATGAACCCATCCATTCATTTGTACCATATAAAGTGTATCCTCCACAATGGGAACTCCCTAAGTTCCTCAAATTCTATAGCAAAGAAGACCCTCAACAACACATATGGGCTTTCCGGACGCTTTTTATCTCATTGCACATGACCAGGACCTTATGCTGAGAACATTCCCCATGTCCTTAATCGACCTATGCATTAGATTGGTACAATAGTATCCCCTAGTACTCACTCTTCTCATTCGCATAGCTCACGCAACTATTTTTTTCGAAACTTCTCAATCAACATGAATTGTAAAGTCACTATCACTAATCTATACACCATCAAAAATTTAAGATGAGTATATTACTATTTTGTCACCCACTAGGGGCATTATTAATCAATTATCCTTCTCCCTCCCATAGATAAATTAATCAAGTTATTTTCTCGCTCATGTGCCAAACATATATCATCCACATTACAAATCCATTCCTTTCAAATGTTTGATGAATCCTTCACTATGGCTCATAAATTCAAAATCCATGCTCTCTTGGATTATAGGGTCAAACTCAAATCAAAGAAGCCTAAACCCGAGTCTTCATTTAAACCATCCTCTAGTCACGAAAATCTAAGACATCAAAAATGTAGTTGTTGTAAAAATTACTTCTAAAGAACATTCAAACTCCAAATGCACCCATTCTCAACACAATTATAAACCTATTAGTGAATCTTATAGTGTAGTTTTTAATAAGCTCTTAGCTACATGTATGATCACCCTTCCTCCCATCCACCCCATCAACACATCTATCTCAAAACCCTCTTGGTATTGAGAGAATGATTACTATAAATACTATAGGGTCAAATGTCACACATCAAAAGGTGTCATTCATTCATAAATTTCCTTTAGGACCTTATCGAAAAAGGTGAGTTACAACTGAATAATCAAAATTTACCTCCTAATAAGAACCTATACATTTTCAAATATCCCTTTCCAAACCATGTGCCCTCCACCAGTCAAACCACATTCTAATTATTTCACTCTCATCATACCATAAACATAATCAAAGATTAGGTCATCTACACCTCTAGTGATTAGTGTTCCTATCATCGAAGTAGTTTTAGAATCATCCTCAAATGATTCTTTCATAGAAACAAACGAATCAACCACAACATCACATCTACACCATATTTTCCCACTCAAAGCACTTCGAATCATGTACATCTCCTAGTCTTTTCATAAAGATCAAAATTATCCACATCCTCTTCAAACCCATCTACAAGATTTTCAAAAGCCTTGAAAAAAACCTATCTTACAATATGTGAAAATATCTTACGATGACCATGTCACTCAACATTATGTGTGTAATATTAAAAAATCCATTACACAATTACCCACCCACCCCTTCATCAAAAAAATTAAATCATATCACATGATCATCTAACCTATTCAACACAAAATCCAAAATCCATGCCTTCTATCTTGGGGCCACACCCCTCATCAAAATTTTAGTCACTATCACAAAGTCTAAGATCATTCCCTAGAAAACACTAAAAGTGTCACACAAAAAGTATCCCTTTAAACACCCAAACCACTAGTTCCCTCAACCTCAACTTTGAAAGGACATTATGCAATAATCCTTGAAAGGCTCATCCAATAGTCCATCATAACCTTACCTCCTCTTAATCCATCTATCTCTCGAGGTGGAAACCCTCTTGGTATAATTTTGAAGCATTTTGTGATTATCATCACACACTAGGACATTATACAGAGGACTGTAAAGCCCTTCACGCTACCATTCAAAGCCTTGATAACAAAGGCCTTCTCCCTATAGATCTAGAACCATCAAAATAACCCACCAAACATCTAAGACTACTACATCTAAACCATCACCCACATCCACATCTACCAAAGTGAGGACTCTTCCAAGAAATCCCCTCTTCATCAAATTGACGTAGTATGTATCACTACCATAACTCGTACCCATGACCCCAAAACTCTAGATCAAATCAATTCCAAGTCTCTATCCCACTTGCTTCCGAGTCATCTAATCCAACACCTCCTACTAAGGCTAAGGTATCCATCCTTACTACTCCACATACTTAATCCACCACTTCCATGTAAAATACCATTATCAAAAAACTTCATCAAGATTCGTAAAATGTCCTCTATGAGCTTGTTATACAAACCTCACCAAAACATCAATGAGCTATGATCGAATTACTCCAACCTATATCAGTACCCTTAGATGATCCACATCCATTTATAACCTTAGTCAGTACACTCAAAATGTCTAATGCCATCTCTTTTGACAGTTCTAAAATACCATCATTACAAACAAAATACCACGATCTCGCATTATTCATTACAATCCAAATCAACGATACTCTCATTAAGAGATGCATGATCGATAATGACACCAACATTAACATCATATCATCACATGCCTTTTATCAACTTCAATTACCTAACACCATTTTTACCGATCACCTTCCGTATTGTGATATTTGAATTTAAATGACATCGCTCCCCACATTGGGCATGGTTATTTTACCAATTAAATTCAATGTCAAAACCCTCCACAAACTCTTTTATCTACTAAAGGATAATTTCAATATAACATGTTATTAGGTCGACCCTAGATACACGTTATGCATTATATCCCATCTACTCTCCATCGTTGTCTCAAATATGAACATGAGGGTAAAAATTTCACTATCCCCATGAATCCAAACCCTTTTAAATCATGTCACATGACATATCAACCTAATGACATGTTTTTCCCTAAAAAACTCAGGTTCCTCTAATGAAGCCTCTACCAGTTCATCCATCACCTCATCAAAAATTTGATGACACTTCCTTTAAAATGTTATGCAACGTCCTTTACTAGGGAGTATCACCTCCTTACACTTAATTCTCTTCCTACCAAAGAAATATAAAAGACCTGAAAAATATCCCATGTATGAACCTAATATTGATATGTTATCTCCTTCGATCCACCACATCTCAAAACCAATATCATCTACAGAGGGATCAATCACCCTTCTCCACATCCTACTAATCAATGCCATGCCAAACCATTCATATCAAACTTCACATTTCTATATAACCAAGTCTTCACACAAATGTACCTCCATTGTTGCCTAGAAAGGCTTTGGACTCGATGTTATGAACAAGGCATCCATGACTTAATCCTTGATCATTCCCATGAAAACCTCATGAAAAATATGGGTTAGGTTTTGAAAACCAACCTCAAACCTCCATAAATACCACATCTAGATCCATAACAGATAGAACCCTCTTCCCCATCTACATGATGACCCCATGGATACAAATGACACCATTTCAATCCCATCTAACTTTTTTTAGTCAACACTATCACCTTAGGACCACTTACTTATCAAACTAACCATGGTACTAAAACCCTTCCTCTCATATTACCTAAATGATAGAGGAAGATTCCCCTACCATTGACATTCTTTAATGCCATGATGACCAATCCATCCTCTCTTATATGGGGGAAGAGGACCATTACCTTCAAAATCTTTTCACCTGACATATCCACACTTCTCAATGAATCCACTATCAACATTAATATAGGGAACTCCACAAGATCCTCACATAGTCAAAGTTCAGTCAATCTTTAGATTCATAAGAATTAAAGGACTTCACCACCTTCCTCTCTAAACATAGTCAAGCTTTCACATGGTCATATAACAACATGTCGGTATAGACCCTAATATCATCATTCACAATATCTTCACATATCCCAATGTAAGTCTATCAAACAAAAGCTACGTAGGATGCACCCTCGTGTGGCTCTTCTCATCAAAGAAGAGTTATAGCCTCTCATTTTTATACTAATTTCATCATTCCCATTGACTATCCAATGGGTCTCTAATATCATTCCCATAACCAAATCCTCAAGAAATTTACACATTTTCATGTACTTCTGAGACCTCAACCTTGTTTTTCCTAAATATTACTTTCCCTTTTTAACATCGATCATCTCGTCCATCTCACCCTAGCCATGAAATGATTTCCCTTATGGATGGATTCTCTAGCTATAATCAAATCCTCATCACCAAAATGACCAACATAAAAATTCCTTCATCACTCCTTGGGGGAATTTTTATCGAGTAATGCCCTTTGGACTTAAAAATGTGGGGGCCACTTATCAACGTGCAATGACATACATTTTCCATGATCTTATCCATAAAACTATAGAAGACTACATTGATGACCTCTTAGGAAAATCTAAGAAATGTAGGGATCATCTCATTGTCCTTGACACAATCTTCACCCGTCTTATCTAATACTTTCTTCATCTCAATCCTGCTAAGTGTGTATTCAATGTTCTCACTGGAAAAATCCTAGGGTTCATCATTTTTATTTGGGGCATTGAAGTAGACCCTACCAAGATCAAAGCCATCATCAAAATTCCTCCTCCATCAAACCTAAAATATTTCATATCCTTCAAGGTAGACTTCAATCCATCCATTTCATCTCACAACTTTTAAACTATTTTCATCCTTTTCATCATCTCTTTCAAAGGATGTACATTTTAAATGGGATCAAAATTATCAAAAGGCCTTTGATGACCTCAAAAATACCTTTATCACCACCTGTGCTTACACCTCCATGTGAGGGGAGTAATTCTACCTCTACATATCCGCTACTAATCATGTCTTGGGTGTTATGATTTCCCACCATTGAGATGAGGAGGGCCATGAATAGGATGTTTATTATATAAGTCACACTCTTCATGACTACAAGACTCATTATACTAAGGCCAAAAGGTTATGTTGTGTCTTGTACTTTGCAACATCCAAACTCCTTCATTACCTACTTAATCACAAAACTTACATCATTACTAGCTTCAATCCTCTTAAATATATACATTCCAAACCATATCATAGTGACCGCATCACTTGGTGGCTCATGCTCATGACCGATTTTGACCTTAAATTCATCTTCAAAAATTTATTAAGGGAAAATCCATCGCCAATCAACTCGTTGAATCCCCCCTTCCATATAATCATTCACCTCATGAATAATTCCCTAAATAATCTATCAATACTATCGATCACAAATACACTCCTATCAAAATGAAACTTTTCTTTGATGGATCTAAGTGTCAAGGGGAGGTGTTGATATCATTATCATACCTCCCTAGGGAACTCTATCCCTCTATCTTTCAAATTAAATTTTTAATGTACTAACAACATGGTAGAGTACAAAGCTCTAATCATGGGTCTCAAACCACTATCATGCTACTAGTGTTCAAATATTGGACATCTACAAAGATTCAAATATTTTCATCAATCAAATTAAAGGAATTTATCAATGTAAAAACAGATTCTACAAAAATATAAAACCATTGTTGAATTCCTCTTAGAATCCTTTGATCATACACTATCCAAATAGTTCCATGAAATTCTAACAAGTTTGCAGACACCATGGCTTCTCTTGCATCACTTATCCCCTATATCAACCGATGATTCTAAATTGTTTGTTTTTGTGCACATACTTGATCAACCATCCCATAATAATGAACTCCCTTCTATCAATCTCATCGAAAACAATCCAACTATTATTTGGTACACTCAAACATTTGACTATCTCTCAAAATCATAAAATTCCCCCAGCCTGTCTAAAAATGCTAAGCGATCTTTTCTTCACGCACTACCTAATATGTCATCATGGGTGGTGTTCTACATAAAGTGCGGATTTGATGGCATCTTGTTAAGATGTATCAAATATCATGAATCTACTAAATCCATTTAGGAATTCCATGATGGCATATGTGGTGGACACTTTAATAGTATGGCTTTTGTTAAACGCGTCCTACGAATGGGTTATTACTAGCCTATTCTCAATCAATATTTTTTTACACGTATGTCAAGAAATGCATTGATTTCCAACAACATTTTAATCTCACTCAAATTACTAGTCAGACCTATCAAGATCTATGACCCTTCTCACAACGAGGGTTAGACCTCATTAGCCTCATCAACCCTCGTTCATCACTTACTCATCATACACAACACTAATATTTCACTAAATGGGTAGATGTTATTCTTCTGGTCTCTACTAAAACAAACAAAATTGTTGACTTTATCTATTAGCATATCATATGTCACTTTGGCATCCCTCATAAGCTAATCACTGATAATGAAATTATTTTAAGAATAAAGAAGTTAATAAATTATGTGACACATTCAACATCAAACTAATATTTTCATCACCTTATTATCCACATGAAAATGGAAGATCTGAGGATTTTAACAAAACACTTAACAAGATTCTCATGAAGACCATCGACAAGAATATTTTAGCAGGCAGGAATTGGCATCTCCAAATCATGTTTGTGCTCTAGGATTATCAAAATAGCATTTGTACTCCTACAAGTGTTATGCCCTTTTCTTTAGTCTATATCTCCAAGGAGGTTTTACCCTTGAATTTCAAATCCCATCACTCTGTGTATCCCTCATATATTTTATCTCTAATGAGGATTATCATCAAGAATGTCTAGCACAACTTGAGTTGTTAGATGAATTTCACCTAACAGCCCTCAAATATCATCATGTACATCAAGAGTGCATCAAGTGCATGTATAAAAACATGTCAAAGAATGTGACTTTAATATAGGTGATCTCATTCTCAAGGAAAATCAAAATGTCACTACTTTGGAAAGTATTAAACATGGAAAATTTTCCCCTAACTAGATTGGTCCATATGTCATCACTCACAAGTATGGATCAGGAGGTTATCATCTAGCCTCCTTGATGGTACACATGAAAAAGAACGCTTGAATGCCTTTTACTTATAATATTTCTATTATTAACACATTGACCGATATGATGTTAGTCACATCAAAGATCTTATTTCATCACCAACCTATCATTTCATCATTATAATGATTTGAAAGCATGTGGTTTACCATCACTATCCTAAAAACCTTAAATATGAGACCATGAATCTATTCATCATATATTTCACATGGAAAATTTCCTCCTCAATAGAAAACCCCATAATCATTACATCCATCCACCTTTTCTACCAACTGAAAACATGTTACGGGATACACATGTGTAGTTTGTGCACACATATTTTCCCCTCCTCAAATGGTCTACTAGGCCTTCCCTCAACATAAAAATAAATTCAAAATTATATATATGCATCATCTTATCAATATATGTAGACTGGTCCCTTGAAGTAAAACTATCAAATATCAAAATCATTTTGCCAAAAAGAAAATAGATTGATCCTCAAGGATAGATGCCTATCAAAATTATAGACCAATCCCTCGAAGGATGGCTTATCCAAAAGAAAAAATAAAAGAATAAAAATTGTAGAGCACTCCCTAAAAGGATGGCTACCCATGTCATTGTAAAAATTATTCCCACATCGATCATCCTTCAAAAATTAAAAATTTCACAAACATCCTTGGAAATATTCCCATGTCGATCATCTTTCCCATTAAAGCAAACTTCCCGCATTGATTAGTTTACATCAAAATAAAATGTATAGTTGGGGCATGAGCTTATAAAGCCATTAAAAGGAGAACCTACTCTCCTACACAAACTACATATGTCAACCCTTCCCATGTGCTTTAGGAAGGTATACATTTCACTTTCATCTATATCCAAGATCCTACATGTGACTCTCATTGTTAGTCATGTGTTAACATTTGTTATAAGGACAAAAAGTGCAAGAGCCTTTATTATACATTTTACCATCACATATGTATCAAATCTAGTCTAGAAGAAAATAGTTCATATTTTATTCCCACCCATAATTAGAATACATTCTAATATACATTAAAGTCACATCACAATTGAATACATATCTTGCAAATTCACATTTTAACATCATGTCTAAACATCACAATCAAGTATGTATCTTTAAAATGTCACATAAAAATCAAATACATATGACTATTATTTCAACATTACATCTAATCTATCTCAACATCACATCAAATATAATCAAAACATTTATCAACATATATACATCTAAATATCATGATCACATCTAAATACTACATTATCACATCCAAACATCACACTAAAATAAATCAACATATGAATCAAAATCATATCATATCATATCAATGTTTCAATATACATCATCATTGGGAGCCTCAAAGCTCCGTACATCAAATATAGCTTCAAAAGAGTTGTATACATCAAAAATATCATCTATCGAGTGAACTAAACATTCACAATTAATGCCTCCACAGAATATATCAACCCTCCTCTAATCACCACCCTCACCACCATCTAGTCCCCTACTAGTACCACCCCCATCTAGACCCCATAGTGGTTGTCTCATGCTCATTACACTCCTTTATGGTGTTTGCTCATCTATGTGCCTATTCTTTGGCATACTAAGCTCATCCCATGTAAAATCCAATGTAATATCTCCTCATATTACCATATCTCATCACATAGCGAAATAGTTTGTCATGATCACACTACCAAGTGGTCCCATCTAACCACTATCTTAGGCCCTCACTACCTCCGCTCGGCCCTCAAACTAAAGTACATGTGATATCGAGGGTATTTCTCAAGACGCCCTCATTGTTGCATGTATCTATCTCGATCGCTTGTGTCTTGTGCAGCTCCACCTATACAAAGCTAGCCATGATCCAATCCATCCTGCTCACCCACCAAGGCATCCTCTCTCGACTAAACACAATGCAGTCCGCTCAAATCCACATCATGATGTGGCCTTCTCGACCTCTAATTGCTCCATGGTAGACTATAGCCTTGCCCTATCATCACCACCACAATATCCTCACCCCAAATAGCCTCATCCTTACCACCCACTCCCGAGGAACCACCTTTACACTAGGCTCATATCCATCTATCAACTCGGTGGGATGACACTACCACCATGCAACATATGCCTTTGAACCCCGGCATTATCCACCATCGTGGGCACATCATAATCATCCACCTTCATCACCCCCTCCTTATTGGAAATGGCATGTCCACATCTTCATCATCATTCCTATATGCTGAAACCACCTCTAGAACATCCAAAATCAATCCAAATTGTCACCAAACGTGACTAAATCTGATCAACTCCCACTCCTCGGTAGTCACCTTGTACCCATATATCCTATTGGGTGGATGTAATCTCACCCTCCTCCTCCTCACCTCTTGGATCCTCTGACACCCTCCATGTATCACTTTTCACTCAAAATTTCACAAATCCATAGCTCTAAATCTCTCAAGCATATGGAAAAAATGAATTTACCGTGGTAAAATTGACTATTTATAAGGCACAAATTTTTCCACCCTAGAATCGCTAATGATTCCTTCAATCATCTAATTTTCTTAAATTTCTAGTGATTCCCTTAAAATTATCAAAACACACTTTTAAAACATCCAAGTCATGTTAAAACCATCATATTCATAAAAATAGCACATTCGTTTGGCATGTGCCTCCTTTTCAGGGCCTCAAGCCCTTTACAAATTCAATAAACCAATCATTTAAATCAAAAACCTACCTTGATTATGCAATTAAATCAAAAAACCCGCCTCCATCAAAATCCACCTCAAATTTATTTTACATTTAACACTTAATAAGTCATACGTCTATAGGACACAAACCCATTGATTCCCCTATCACTTAACTCTGTGGTCTCAAAATCCCATGTTTGTAGCCACATCATAAAAGACCCAGCTTGGGATCATCCTCTCTTCTTTGCTTTACTTATGAGTCATATGTCTATAGGTCATGAAACCCATTGGTTCCCCTATCATTTGATTTCATGGTAGCGTCAAATCCACCTTTTCCATCAATCTTCTTTCTATACCTCGTCTTAGGGAAACTCAAAGTTGAAACACGTGTGTCAAACCAAACCTATCTCATCTAATCAACTCAATCAAATTGGTGATCATTTTCACTTCATTACAAACACCCCCATTTTGAGGGGGAATCACCCATCCAAGCACAAAAAAACCAATCTCAAATCATTTTTTCTAGTAGTTTCTTCATCACGAGACCACTCTACAAAAAGGGGCAAATGTAGAAACTGAGTTTTCTTCACCTTCCTACATCCCACAAGCATACATTAGTCTATTAAACCTAACATTATATTATTCACTCACTCACTCCATAAAATTATTTTTTACCCTTGGTAAATTATATTTACCTAAAACTTACTCTAACTTCCCTGAAACATCTTAACCATCTTACCAAAACCTCACCTAACCTCTCCCCGAACCATTTTCCCTCATCCCTATACTCAAAATTCTCATTTTTGAAGTGTTTGAAATACACTTTCAAATGGATTCCTCCCAATTTCCTAGATCACAGGAGATTCCAACAAATCATATGCGATTATAAATAGGAGATCAAACTCCTGTTTCAAGGACCTTTGACTTCTATGCATCTTCACTCTCGAGTTTTTATTGAACCCGGGTCATTGGTGTTATAATTGATGTCAAGTGATATTGATGGCAAAGCATTAAGTAGTGAATGGAGGCTATGTAAGAGCATAAAGGTTGATTGGTAGTGCATTCAAGATGGTTTCAAGTTTTTTAATCTTGGTCAATGAGGTAGAGTCTACTACATGTATGGAAATGATTTTTATACTTGACTCGATGTTTTACAATTCATATATGATGGTGGAAACATGGGCCAAAGCTATATAAGTGAGTTTCAGTCATTTGGTGGAAGTCACCGTTGTTACTGGCTTATTTAGGCCTAGTTCTAGAGCCTAATGAGGTGTGAAATATCAATAAAGGTAATTAAAATACCAAGTAACAATGGGAGGAGACCAAGTATGGTTTATAAGGAATGCATGAGCACCAAAAAAGTTCACTTTAGCTCCTGGAGGTAAAATTCAAAAGTCCACCAAAATTGCCTTTGAGGACTAGTAGTGTAAGTCAATGCAAATGAGATAGGTGTGAGTTTTATAGAAAAATATGGATAACCAACACATGGAATGTGTAGATAGGTGTATGTTAGTGCTTCGTGCCAAATTTCATTGATCTTTGAAGAGGTGTGTGGAAGTTGTGCAAGTATTTCTAAAACGGGTTCATTGAGAAATGCAAAATGAGATGCCTATCTTCTTAGCACCCAATAAAATATATGGAACATTCTTCAGATAAATCATAGAATAAAATTTTGTGTATAACTCCAATCCTGAAGTATTACAAAAGGTTTGAAGAAAATTGGTTAAGATTCAGAGAAGTTATGAACATTTTTCTAGCCTTGTTCTTGTCTCTTCCCAAGCCATTTTTGAATCGATGGAGGTAATAGTGGTATGTTTTGATTCAATCTTGTATTTAAGAATTTTTAATATTTCTCAAGGTAATTCAATGTTGATATCATGTTTCTAATTCATTCAAGGTTTTTCAAGAATGACACTCTCCTTCAAAGCTCTTTTAAGGCACGTGTTATTTTCTATAGGCATAGTGAGAGAGTTTAGTCACAAAGATGTCTTACACCAACTTTTGAAGATTGAATTGACTATTTTTTCCTCTTCAACTACATGCAAAATGGAACAATGGTCTTTATATGGTAAATTGGGGTATATTTCCTCTTGTCTAAAATTCTACCTTCTAGGAAAACTCTCCATGGTTGGAGCTTGAGCAGTCCAGACCGGATTCAAGGAATGTGACTTCTTGTTACTTATCTTCAGATAATTATTGATAATGTGGTGTTCATTAAGTTATTTTTCATTCCTTCAATATTGTTTGAACATGGTAGAGGTGCATTTGAAATTGGTAAAGCTCCTTGTTGTTCTTGGTGTCGATTGTAGGTCATCTAGAAAGCTTGGGTTGGCAAGCTAGAATGTGGATGTTTGAAATGGTGATGTGCTCTAATCTCTGAGAGAAGGTTTACATTTCTTAATTATTCCCCTAAAATCATTTAGAATGTATTCCTAGACAATAATCCAAGTTGTATCTTTGCATGTACAACGTTGTTATAGCCTACATTATCAGTAT
This sequence comes from Taxus wallichiana var. yunnanensis, assembly GCA_018340775.1. Taxonomy (NCBI): domain Eukaryota; kingdom Viridiplantae; phylum Streptophyta; class Pinopsida; order Cupressales; family Taxaceae; genus Taxus; species Taxus wallichiana. The sequence continues at coordinate 163,584,677 of CM031234.1, forward strand.
ACACTGGTATTTGAGTTCGAGAGCAATTTGAAGAATTTCAAACTAGTTGAAATCTTGGAGAAGACTGCAATTACTCTCACATGTCCATTAAGAAGAAATTTTCAAATTTCATTGAAAATTGGTTGAGAAATCGATTTTTAGAGCTCATTGGGCTAGCACAATCCGAAAACCTTGCTTCTAAGGTTTACATTCAAAAATTGGTTGAATCAAGAATTTGAACTAGTGGAACTTATTGAAAACCTCAATATTTCTCTATTTCCATTGCACAAAATATATTTTTTCAAGAATTATATAAATTCCATTTATATTTTGAAGATTTTTCCATGACAGCTTTCGTGATGTACTTTGTACAGTGGTCCGTGCATTTTTAGGTTTTAATTCAAATTTATCTGTAAAATCATCCTAAAACTTATACAACTCTCCTAAAAGGTAAGAGATGGCTTAATCAACCTTGTGTGATATCCTTTTCATTTTAAAAGGTGGAAACTATGTGAAAGTTAAAGAATGTGCATCCTAAGTTCAACTCAATGTGAAAATTCACAAGGTACGGTGTTATGGAGTGTAATATAGAGTCTTAAGTCTAGATGCCTTGAATAGAATGAATAATAAGTGAATCCTTAAAGGCCCGATAGCTACAAAAATTTTAGTTCTCTTTCTTGCTCGAAGTTAGGAATGTGAACAAACCTTTCAAAAGATCTAAGTTTTAAAGACAGAAAAGAATAAAAACCTCAAGAAATGGATTGTTTTTGCATCCAAATAGGTGAGCTCGAGCTAGTGTGAGTTATTGAGTGTAATGTGAAGAGCCTAGAAATTGAAGAGTCATTTTTTCCTATTCAAGTAATTCAAGCAAAAGGTTGGAATATGTGTAAGTTATAACCGATTAGTTAATTAAAACAGACAATTAGCTATATATATGAATATATACATGATAGAATAAGGTAAATCATGTTGTGTAAAATGTTGAATACAGAAGCTGATGTGAAATAGTGAAGATATCAAAATCCTCTAAGATATGAAAAAGTACTACAAAGTGTAATGAGGAGTACAATGTAAAGAGAAAAGAAGAAGTTATCTTAGACAAGTGGATATTTTGACTAAGACAAAAGTTTCAGACATCTTGGAAATTGAATGCAAGGGTTGTGGATACATATGAATGTTTTTTTTCTTTAAAGTGTAAGACAAGACAGAGGTTACTTCAAGAAATTAGAAAACATGTGAGATGTGTGGGTAATGAAGTGAGGAAAATGTGATGTGAATTATTTGAGTGTTTACTTAGAGCATGTAAAGGGTATTGAGCGAGTATGGTGAGTGTACAATAGAGAATGTGATGTTAACTACAAGTGCTCAAGAATTGAAGAGAGTATAGATACTAACAATGAAGTACAGTATGCCAAAAAGTTACAGAAGCATGATGAAGAACCCAATAAACTAACTAGACAAGGTTGCAGAGAGTAATAAGCTTAATATGTTATGACTAAGATAGAGTTCCCGGAGGTTTAGAAGAATACTTGTGAAGACTATATGATTGTGGTAGGTATTGAATGAACAAATATTTGAATTGGTAAGTCAAGTTGAGTGAGTGAATGCTCCAAGAGGTCAGATTGCAGGTGAAAGGTGATTAAGGGCTTGATATATTGATGAAATTACATATGAGATAAGAAGATCAGGTTTGCAAATTCTGTGGTCACAATCGGGATGCATGCGAGAAAATTGAAAGAAAGGGGATTAGGAGAAAAAATAGGAGAAGAAAGGAAATCAATAGGTCATAATTATTTGTGAGAGACAACAAACAAATTGTGACCAAAACTCAAGAATAAGTCTAAGTTGTAGCTTAACATATAGGGGGTTGTAGCCTCCTTGTAAGTAGTGACTTATAGAAGATCAGTTGTAGTTGGTTAAATTATAGGGGGTTGAATCCTCCTTGTGAGTTGAATCTCACTAAAGGTCAGTTGTTTCTTAACCAAATTTTGGAGTTGTAGCTCCAGGTTGAGTTGAAGCTCAACCATGAAATCAATGTAATTGATATAAGACAATTTTTTCCTAAGCCTAGTTCTTGGTTTCAATGGGTTTTTTTCCCAGTTTGGGTTTCCCACATTAAAAATTGTGTCTTTTTGTACTCTCTTGAAAATTTCTTGTGTATGGTTTTATGTGTTCATCATAGCAAATTTAAGAAGGTAAATTTGAGAAGACACTGATTCACCCCCTTTTCATTTTCCTAGTTTCCAACATTATTTTGAACCAAAACAAAACTTTGTCACTCCAACTATCTCCAAATCCCAGCAACAATATTTATCACTCTAAGGAACTATAACACGTTAGTTTGTACATATACAATCCCTCAAGATCCTCTCCACACCGTTATATGATCAATATATCAACACCACATTTTCAATCAACCTAGGTAGACATTATTGCAGACATTTTCACATTACAAGGTAATCTCATCATTTCTCATCTAGTCATGCATCGAAATAAGAGAAAATAATCATTTAAATTTATTTTTATAATCAATTTAATCATTTATCAAAAAAATAATATTTTTCCAAGAATCACCCACCATTCCCTTCAATCGCTAATGATTCCCTTGAATCACATGTGATTCTGTTAATTTAGTATTCTTCATTAATTTTTGCATTTTATCAATTATCATCCATATCTATGGACTTAATATTTCTACTTGCAAGTATGTCTCTATTATAGATGATTATTCTAGGTCAGTCTCATTTGATCACGAGCATCTACGATCTCTCGATCATCCACCAACCCTTTGCATGGGAAAATTTTGACATCCTTCACAAGCTTACTCTATGTAATATCATATTTACACCGAACCTTGAATAAATTGAGGAAAAAATCAAATTCCTCCATGAAATCCAACAAGTAACTTCAAATTATTAGTACGACTACTTTAAAGACCTTCGATTTTCGCCACTCTAGTCTGGGCCACCTACGGCGTAAAATGATCTTCCCTTTCATATTGAATTCTAGCTTCCTTATCATTTTCATTATTTATCTTTTATCTTTATCAATTCACTTAATTATATCAAAATGATATATCCTTTAAGTCCCTTTGGATTCTAGGGTCAACCTTTATCGAGCATCGTAATCCTTTTTATCTAATATCTCTTGTATATTACTATTTTATTATAGGTATATTCAATAGGTGAAAGGAGTAGATATTTTTGTTTTATACTCTCCACCATCCCGACATTATGACTCACAAGACAGTATCTTTAAACCCTGTCATATTTTGATTTTAGGTACTTTTTGCACTTAATAGCATTTACCCGAAAACTACCTACTACACTTCGTTTGGTCCCATTCCTGAGACAAATGCTTCATCTTTCACCTCCACTTCCTATTCTTCCCCAAAAAAACATGATGAAGATGACCTTAAAGACCTATTTAGAAATTTTTCTAATGAAATTATCTCTCTGAAGAGGCAACAAGATCAATCATCTAGAAATTACCCAAGTTTTAACTAAGGTAAATCTTTAGGCCAAAATTTTAATCAAGGTTATCAGCCATAGAAAAATCAATATCCAAATAAGAGATATGGCTAAAATAAATAAATTTATTAATTACAAGGCCATAACCCACATCTACTTCTTCAAACAGTTGTTCATGCACAACTGCTTTCTACCACCAACTAGAGCAAAGCACCTTTTCCAATGCAAAATAATGTTATACAAAAAGCTCAATGATGTTTTTCATGCAACAACCACATAGTCAAAACACTGTGCAAATTTCATGCAAGTCCAGACCCTCATGGTGAAAAATTATTTCAATCAACAAGAATCTTTAATGGAAATGGAAAGTACTAGCATGGAGTAGCACAAGAGGCCATGCCCGAGCCTAACTTCATGCTTTTTTAGGTATGATGATTTTTTTGCAGCTTAACCAAGCCACATATTACTTGAATGTGCCACAACTCCATATGGCAAACCACACAAGGTCAAAAAAATGTAGATTTAAATGGATACTTTTTCCCCTTCATTGCAATGTCCCCATTTCAAAGATAGACAATTACCGACTTAGGTGGAAATATGACTTCATATAGTAATCCATAGAACATAGAAAACCAAAAATCACTATGGGTCCACAAAATAAAGAGAGTATGTGAACCAAAGAGCTTTCATAGATGAAGTAAATAAAGGATAATTCCACACCTTTGATGTATAATGTTGTGGGTATCACCTTTAACATTGTAGAGAAAATGAAGAAGACAAATATGAATGTTAAAATGATGGATGATCTATCTACCTCATCTCAAAGGGATCTTCTACAAGAGGCCTTGAAAAAACTTCCCCAATCTGAACCAGCTATGAAAAAATTAGATTATATCATTCACAAGTGCCAACCAAAGGAAGAGCAAGCAAGCAATGGTATCAAGACTCCACCTATTTACATGTTTCTAATTATTATAAAACACCTAGTGAATAATTGTATGATTGAATCATGTGTTAGCACCTTTGTAATGCCCAAAATGATTGTTGATACTCTAGGCATTGAGTATATTCTAGTTTTTAAAGGTGTCCCGCAACATGATGGATCAATCGTGAATATATTAGGAGTGATCAAATATCTTTAATTAACCCTCCATGTTTGTCCAAGCTTGACCATAACCCAAGATATCTCAATTATTAACTTTCCTCCTTTTTTCCATTTGTCTATCAAGATATTTTATAGCCAAGGTGGGTGGATATTTGTCTAAAGATTGGTCTCACATACTCTTAAAAACTAGATATGGTACAAGATTTACCATCAAATTTGATCCAATATCTTCTTATCATGTTGAGTCTTATGACCCTACTCCTCTCTAATCTAATTACATGGTACATGAAAATGAAGATCATGAATCAATTATCATTAAAACATCCTACTCCTTCTTGTTCAGTTCTTGATCTCTTGTTAGTTGAATGCACCAAGGAACATTATGAGTTTGATCCTTATGATACAACTATCGATACTAGATTAGGCACTTATTGTATTCATGAAGAAGAAATTACACCCCCATTCCTCTCAAAGGAGATAATGAGGATTCTAGTCTATGAAAGATATTTTTTTATGGTTTGTGAAACAAAAATGGAGCCATATTGGGTGTTGTTCTCATTTCTCCGAAAACAAGAATCTCTTCTTTTCCCATAGGTTACATTTTTCTTGTTCAAAAATTTTTGCATAATACGAGGCATTGATCCATGTATTACTTTTAACACATAAAAGGAAAATTTAGGCCTTACAGGTGTTTGGGGATACTGAATTGGTTATTCACCAAGTTAGAGGAAGGTGTGTGGCCAAGAATAAGCTTTTAAAAGCTTATAGACATAGAGTTTGGGACCTCTTGGAAAGTTTTGATGTTATCAACTTGCAAGTGGTGCCAAGGAAACTTAATGAAGGATTTGATTAAAATGCAACCATTAGATCATAGTTTTCACTAGTTGAAGACCTCATCCATGGAAATGAGAAACATGTTAGGATGGTTGTGAGACCATCAATCCCAGATAATGAATTTAGCTAGAAAATATTTCATAATGATGAAAAAAATGTTTAGTTCATCTTAAATGAAGTTAAGTTCTCAAAATTAAAATTTGATTTACCATGTGGTTATGGTGATCAGATAATTCATATAAGAACAAATAAATTTCTGAAGGGCTGGTCAATATTGAAGACATATTTAGCCCCGACGATGAATACAAGGGGGAATGAAATAATAGAACAACAAAACAAAAATACTACCAATTAGTTACCATTGCAAAAGACAAGGAGATATTGCTTAGAAAGGTATGTGATAAATTTGAAAAGAAAGATTTTATCTCCTTATGTCAGAAATTTAATGATTTATTCTCATGTAGTTATGAATATGTTAAGGTTTTTCACCCCCACATTTCTCAACACATCATAAATCTTGATCCTAGTGCCAAGCCAACTAGATAGAAACAAATGCTTGTCAATCCCAAAATAGATCCCCTCATGAGAAAAGAGTTAACCAAACTCATTGAGGCTAAAATTATATTCCCCATCAAGTACTCCTCTTGGGTGGTTAACTTGGTCCATGTTAGGAAGAAGAATGGAGAAATCATGCTATTTTTGGATTTTATGGAATTGAACAAGACAAGGATTATTATCCTTTTCCCTCTATGGAACAAATTTTGTAAATATTAGAGGAAGATAAAAAAATTCTATGCTTGATGGATACTTAGGTTTTAATTATATCATGTTTAGAGAAAAGGATCAACATACTAGCACATTTACAACCAAGTGGGGAACATATTATTATAACAAGATGCCCTTTGGTTTGCCAAATATAGGAGCCAAATTTAAAAGAGCCATGGATATTACATTCAAGGGCTATATAAATGATTTCATCCTCATCTATTTGGATGATATCACTATTTTCTCAAAAGAGAGTAAAAATCATATCCATTATCTTGATAAAGTCTTTGAAATATGTATGGAATTTGGAGTGTCTCTTAATTCCAAGAAGTGTATTTTTTCAGTTCCGTAGGGTAGGCTTTTGGGTCACATTGTTTCTAATGATGGTATTTCCATTGACCTTGAAATAATATTTTCATCCTTTCTCTCTCTTTGCCAACTCACAAGAAGTCTCTACAATATTTCCTTGGTAAGATTAATTTTCTTAATAAATTCATTTCTACTTTTTTGGACTTCTCAAGCCCATTACCTTCATGTTCAAGAAAGATGTGGCTTTTAAATGGACCGCATAAGGAAAATAAATCCTTACCAACATTAAACAAGTAATTTCTCAAGCACCCATGTTTATCAACCCTAAATATTTAAAGGATTTTATCCTTTATACTTATGGGGTTGAGGCCAACATTGTCGTGGTGTTGACACAACAAAATGATAAGGTTTCAGAGAAACCCGTGGCATTATTTAGTCAAACAATGAAGGATTATGAGTTAATTTAATATCATGTAGAGAAGCAAGTATTCATCATCATGAGAGCTCTCAAAAAATTTAAGAGCATGTTTGTTACTAGCCACATCAAAGTTTTAGTCTCACACCCCAGTATGAGAGATTTCATCACAGGAGTGGATATCAACAAAATGAGAGTTGGATGGGAGACAAAGATTATGGAGTATGTTTTGCCCATCAATGCCACAAAACTAGTAATAGGTAGATCACTTTGTGAGTGGTTTTCCTTAGACGCTCGGGATGATCAAGAAAACTCCTTCATTGAAGAGGAGCAGAGAAAAAATATAAAATGTAAGGGACATAAAAATTATATGGATTGAAGAATATCCATGAAATAGAGGAGGTCAATATTGATGGAGAGTGAAAATGAGGATCATGTGGGATAATGTGCACATCAATTGAGTTCCACTTGAATGGAAACGTGATGAATTTCCATGATGAAACAAACATTCAACCATGAAATGTACATGCAAAGAAAAGGTCTCACTCATATGCTCATAGATATGAAAGAAGGGGTGATGTGTAACCCCTAATGCATGGAAATCATACCTCCTCAAGTGGAGAAGAGGAGTTACATTCTTGAAATGGAAAGTAACTCATGTATGATGCACTAGCACACAAGAATGCATATGATGGAATTTATGATGAAATATGTCATACCCCTTAAGACACCTAAGACCTATGATCTCACCTAAGTGAGATGACTCACCACGTGATGTGGAAAATTCGAAAGATGATAAGGCAAGTACACACACCAACACCCCCCTTCATCATAACTTAGGATGAGGCGAAAGTCAAAAATGATAAATGGGTCCAAAAAACTATGCTTGATGAGGCACCCATGCACAACAAGGATCTCAAATAATGGAGTAAAACCCAGTGTAAAAACATACACTTACAAGAGATGGAATACTCCCATAACAATCTAAGAAATATGTGTCAATGGGCCCCAAAAACTAGAGGCTTGATAAGGTACCCATGTATAAACTGTAATCTCTCTAGAAGGAGAATAATAAGAATGGAGAGGAAGGAGAAAAGAGAGATAGAATATGTGAATTCACAAACAGATCTCGAACTCTATAACTCTAGGAAGTCTCCAAGAAGAGTGTTGATGACGTGGTCCTCATCCTGTAGATTGAAGAAGATCCAACCATATTTTGACAATGTTCCTTCCTTAGGAAGGACAAAATTGAGTACTTGAAGTCTTCCCATTCCGTGAATGAAATCAAGGTGGCAATACAAATAACTCTAAATCGGTGCACTAAATGTGACATAGGTCTAGCAAGAGAGTGCACAAGAACCGAAGGTGATGCCAAAAGTGTAGAAATATCGAGTATAAAAGAGGAACATCTACCAAAAGGATGTCCAAGTGAAGTGAATGCAAAGTGACAACGTCCACAACAATAGAAGGAGATCAATAAGAAGAGGTGGATCAATTATGGTCTCCAAAAAAGTGGAAGTGATATGATTCCCAGAAGGGGCACTCCTAAAAAAGGAGATGGACTCCTCCAAAATACCTGTATAAGGATGAGAAACTCCTTGTATTGTATCACAAGTAAAAATTGTGAAAGGATGATGAAGGTCTACTAGATACTCGTCCCAAAATTTTGGCTTGAAAAATAGAAGAGCGATGTCGACATGTATGAATCACCATCACATAAAGGAGGAGGAGTGGAAAGGAGGTAGATGCAATGATGGTATGAGGATGAAAATGTGACTTCCCAATGGATGATGGGAAGGGAGGAGTGTTAACATTCTCTGGAAGGTGGCCAAGAAAACGAGGATAAGAGTCATCAATATTACTCTCGTCATCATAACTAGAAGAAAAATCCTCATCATCATAGATAGAAACAATTGAGTTTGTGTCAGTAGAACTATCATCACATGAAGAATAAGAGGAGACAAATGTATCAATAAAAATAGTATCGAGTAGTATATAAAGGATCTCTAAATAAGGACCGAAATATGCTCCGGATAGTGTAAGGATACTCTATGTGTACCACATGAAGGTGGAGAGGTCTAGAGACATGTAACATCAAGTGACCAATAATATGGTTTCTCATGTTGAGGTAGTATTTAAAACAATAAGGATCGGTGGGTACGAGAACTAACCCATATAGAAAGGGATAAAGGCCCTCATGAGTGTTGGCGAAATAATTTGACGATAGAACAAATTAATTGATTTTCACCAACGCTCTAGGACTATGTCCCTTTGCTTAAATGGGAATCTTTGTTATTGTATCTGAAATGAAAAATAAATGTTTTTTTTGGCCTAGAGGTTGGGGATCCAACAAAAACACTCCACTTCACTTGCAGGAAATGCTTGCAATTTCATGCAAGGGACGAATTTACTAGGAAGGATGGAATGTGGGAGTGTCAAATTAGAAGGGGGATTAATACTATAAGTAGGAAAAGTTCAAATTCTTGCCAGGATTAATCAGATATATCAACACACACAATTAGGAAATAATAATAACCTTGCTACCTATATCAAGACAAGATGAAACCATGAACATAAAATTTCACTTATTCACTCATCTAGAAAAGCTGAAACTCCTTTTTTATTAACACATTTTCAAATCTGCACAATAAGAGAGATGGAGGAAAACATATGAGAAGGAATAGAGGAAATTTTATCACGTGTTTGTAGAGAGAGTATGGGAGCTAGTAAACAAGATTCACCATCCCATTATATGAGGAGGTCATCTCCTTTTATAGCTTTACAATATGTCTCTTCATCGACCCCCACATGAATTTCCATATTCCCATCACAAGTGACTTTTCACATAACCTTAGGAAATAGAAAAAATAAGTCCCCTTTTTATAATTAAAAAGGTAATTTAACACTACAAAAATATTTCATAGTCACTTTAATGAATAAGACAAAAATTCATGACTATTTACAATGGATAATTAAAAAGGGGGAGAGGAGAGGAGAAAGAATGAGAGAGGAGAAGAAAGAAGAAATGATCCAAAGCATGGATGAAGATGCATCCTTCTTTGATGAATATCTACTCTTAAGAAGTTGAAGTTGAAAACTTGTTCCAAGATGGCCCTCTGCAACACTGATATGCTTCGTTGATGAACATTGTTCCTTTGGACACCTTGCCTCTTTGAAAACCAAGAAATGATGAACCTTTGCAACACTGCTTGAATACACCGAGGAGAGGAGTGATGAGAACTTGAGAATGAGACCACTAGAAGAGGAATTCCCTTATCGAGAAAATCCTTCTAATCCCGAGATACTATCACAACTTCATGAATAATTACTCACATGAGAGAAATTAGATGCACTTTTATCACACAATCATGATCTTGATTACGCCTTTGTATGAGCAATCGATGATGTGTGAAGCATGAGACAAAATCCTTCTAATTTTGGAGAAATGGAAGAATAATGAAACCAAAACCCATGTCATCCACCTTTTTATCATGCACCCAATGTGAAATGAACTAAAATGGCCTTCGGTACAAAATTGGCATTTTTTCATTTTGACACTCTTTGCTCACTACATCGGGAATGTGGGAATTGACTTGAAAATAGAGAGAGAGATCTCATGAGTGTTGAGACCATTGTAAGATGTGTGAAGGACTGAAATGTAACCGATTTTGGCTCATTTCAACCATTTACTATTTTTATAATATTCACTATTATTGTCCCATTTCGGCCATTTTTCCATTTTGTCAATCTTGCCAATTTTCAAGTGTCTTGATCATGGGTAAATGGAATCAGGAGTATGAATGCACATTTTTCTCAGAATTGATATTTTTAGTAGGCTCTCCTATATATACTTACTAAAAATATAAAGTGGCCTTCCAATTGTTAGATTCGAATGAAACCACTTGCATAAGTTTACATATTTCATTTTGAGGCTTTGCTCCAATTTTCAAGGGATTTTGATTGCCAGGATTTTCTCTAGATCTAAGAAAAGGTGATTTTTTTGCCAAAAACTTCATTTGGATATTAAAAATGAATGATGGAATTCAAATAATTTTATTAAATTCGTTCACACAAGGAACCTTTAGTTTAAATCTCATAAAGAATCGGGGTTTGGAACATGAGTTATGAGCAAAATAAGATTTGGAAGTTTAGGGCACAAAAGGAGGTTTTTTGTGTTTAAATTTCATAACCAGCTTAAAAATATGATTTAATGGATTCCAAGGAGGTTTTTTTTTTTTTTTAAGTTGTTATTTTGAGTTGTGAGTGGTGGTGAGCATGAGTGAATGCATTTATGAAGGGGGAAACACATGACAATTAAACACTTAAACAATTTTTTTGTTTTTGACCATCTTACACATGGATAAATTTTGTGTCCCAACTATCCCAAGAGGATGAGATGTATGGGGAAGAAAAATTCACCCTTACCTAATCATGACAAGTGGCAGCATGTGTTTTTGGCGAGGAAAGAGAGAAAGCAAGAAAATAGCTCCCAGGGGTTGAGACTAGGTCACATGAAAACCCCAGGGAAAGGGATGAGCATGAGTGAATTTTTATGTCCCAACTATCCCAAGGGGATGGGACAGATGGGAAAAAAATTATGCACTCACTTGGGAGTGACAAGTGGCACTTTGTGATTGCACGACGAGAAGGGCTAGGATTAGGTGAGAAGGGGCTTAACTAACCTCATCGGGCTTCATCAGGGTCATGTGGTGGACCATGGGGCTCAACTAGACACGGGTGAACTTTTTCTGTACAAAATTTCCCAAGGGGAAAACACATATGGGACACAAAATCATGCCTTCATCTGGTGATGACATGTGTCCACCCTTGAAATTGGTCTGTCCTAGAAGCTTACCTTGGAGAGAGACTTGAAGATGAAGTTTCAAGCTCCATGAGTACTTTTTGGGTACTTATTTATATTAAATTTATTCCAAACATAATTTTTAGAAGAATGGAATGGGTTCCATGATCTGATTCTCCCTGAAAATCCCAAAAATAGCCTTTTTCTCAAGATCGCAGTTGTTGCCTGCACCAAAAATAGATTGTGGAGAGAAGCTCCTTAGTATTGTGAAAATATGAAAGCACCATCATTTAGATAATTGAATAATATTTCAAATGGTATATTATTTTACCTCTAATTATTTATGGATCTCCAAGAATCATATTTTAAAGCTTAGGCACTATTTTGAACTACAAGCTCCTTCACCTTTAAAACCCGCTTTCACTGCACTTGTCCCTAAACCTTAAAATATTCCTTAAACTTTCCTAAATATTTTTAAATGTTATATTATCTCCTAAATACCATTTTGTGATGAATTTTGTCCTTCAAATCTGTTGTGGGGTGCACATCTTTCTCAGAAAAGCTAAAAATAGCCATTTCTAAGTCACTGAAGAATCCTTCTTGAGAAGAACTACATCAAAAGAACTTCATGGGCTTGTTTTCATCTTTCAAACACATGGACAAGGTTATTAAAACAAAAATGAGCACTTGGAGGATTCAAATAGGCCTAACATAGAGGGAGAAATGATCCAGGTTTACAAGCAAAAATCTTGACATTAGGGTAAAGTTGTCATGTTTTCAACTTGAATTTTTCCTTGCAAAACACATGAAAATAGTGAGTAAAGTAATGTTCCATAGAAGAACACCATCATTTGTAATTATCTCTACCAAGAAGAAGTGGCAGAGGCTAAGAAGTGATCCTTGTGAAGCTCAAATATGGAAAGAGCGTCCTTCATGATGCATTTGAAAGAAGTGCAGAATGCAAGAAAAGAAGGGTGTGAGAATACACATAAGGTTGCAATATGTTGGAATCGAATGAGAATGGGTCTACATGTAATACAACACCCAAGAAAAATTACAACCCCCTTATTTTTGGCACTTTATAACTAGTGTGTTGATTACAATAAGGCATTTTTCATGTGACGTGAGATAATTTACCACTCACCTTGCAGTAGGTGACGAATCACACAAAAAGTGGAGGCCACAATAAGTCTCAGTATGAAGAAAAGGAACAACACATAAGTAATCACAAAGGGGCATAAGTAAGGAACAAGGGGACAAAATAGTGTTTAATGTGAAAGAAAGTTTCTCATATCACAAAAAAAGGGCTCTCTTGTCGTAGGGTTGTGGCGAGATGCGCTCACTAGCCCACAAGTGAAGAGGAGCACTATAATGATAGAAAGCCAAAAATGGCCTGAAAATCCCAATAACCCTATAATAAAGCCATGGAAAGGTACTCTCCCCTTAAACTTAATGATGAATTTCTTATTAGTTCCCCTTAGTTAGGATTAATCTAATTAAAAGAGGGAAAATGATTAAAAAATTCAAAGGAGGGTAAAGAAGATAAGTTGGGCTCAAGGGTGAATCGAAGACGGAAGGCAGTGAGGTGTAGAGGAGGCTTCAAACTACTGGGTGAGTTGCGTGGTGTTGAGTTGAGGGCACAAAGTCGGGCTAGAGCATGGTAGTAAGCTCGAGGAGAGCTACCGGTGAGTTTGGTTAGGTTGAACGGGAGGCATGCCACTGGAGTGTTGAGTCAATCGAGTTGTGTTCTTACGGGGATGATTTGACAGTGGACTAAGTTGTGGAGGAAAGTATCGAGTTAGGTGGTAGAGGGATGCCGGGTAAGATGTCGAGTTGGAGAGTTCCATGCATTGAGGAAAGTTGACCGAGCAACACACATTAAATGGTCTAAGTTGTAATTGTTCTCTACTTTTGCACCCTTCGCAAAAAAGAACAACTTGGACTATCATGGAATTTGAATGAAGACTATTGAGAAGTTTAAGTACGCCGTAGAGATAATTCAAGAAGTGCAGGAAAAAGAATGAATTTTTTGAAGTTAAGGAAAAATGTTGAAATTTGTGGCACATAAAGGCATGAAATGAAAAGCCACAAGGTAAAGGAGCAAAGTTCCACAGACATTGATCAAATCCACACCATTTTGAATACCATGGGTCAAAGTGGAAGATATGGTAGAACCAAGGAGTGAAGAAGATGAAGCCATAGAGGTAAAAACCACACAAGACTGAAAGGAGAGAATCGCATATCGAAGGAAAATGATAGTTTTCCATGGAAGACTAAAATCGCCATATCTTTCGATCTAATGATCTGATTTTTGTAAACCTTATATTGATGGAAAGTTCTCAACATCCTCTATGCCATGGAAATTATATTTCTTAGTTTTGTTGAGGATATATATGTAGAAATGTGAAATACTTATCTAACATGCAAAAAGTATAGTTCCAGCGAAAGACAACTACCAAAGATTTAATGTGGATGGGCGCCCATATTTTCTCTAATCGACGAAATGGAGTGTTGTAGTGGAAAAACCATAGGCACTCTATTTTCTTAGAGAAATTAATGTTAGTGGTTGAAATTAAAATCTGATTTCCCTCTTCTTTTATCTTCTTCTCTCCTTTTTCTATAAATGTAAGAGCTCTGCTCATTAAAATAGATCCCTATTTGTTGTAACGGCACCATGCCAAAATGGTGTTCGACTTCCCATGGGTTTTATACCTTGGATTGGTCTCTACAATGTATTTTTCACCTTTTTCCATGAATGTAATCGATTGTGCATCCTTTAAGCAATAAAATCAGATTTTGTGGCTATCTCTCTTCCCTGGTCTCGCATTTTATTTGTCCTTGCCTCTCTATTTACATTTCTTGCAATGTTGTGTGAATCCTTTACTTGTAGGATCCTTTTCATGTGTTGTTTATGGGAGGATTTCATGATCTATGTGGTTCTCATCTATGGGGTTTTTTTTTTCGCCCTCTCTCCCATGTTTTCCATCTTTCTTTCACCCTTGTGGAGAGTGATCGACCCTCTTTCTAGCACTATCACCTTCCCTTAGTTTAGGATTTCCCTTATGCATATCCTTCTCACCCATGGTCCCTTGGAATTGTAGTGTTAGCATTAGAAATAGGTATAGGAATCTTGTATTCTTTAGAGTCTGTTTCAATTCACAGTCCCACAACTAAGAGACAATCCCATGTTGCCTCAGAATTATTGGTCATTCATGATCATATATAGGGTGTAATTTTGAGATAAAACATTTTTAGCACGCTTGGTGGGACAAGAAGGTGAAATCTATATATTTCACATGTGTGTATCTTGGTCTACATTTTCATCTCAACAAGTTTGATGTGCTCTTGGTGAGATCTCAACCTTTGGAGGCAAGTTTCAAGCATATCTAGTGACTCCACTGATTCAAGCAGCCCACTATCTCAGTTGCAGACCTTTCCATTTATTCTTCCATTCATTTTAATGTTTCCATTTCAGTCATGGCTCTCCAAAGAGATTTTCCATTCCCTCATTTTAGTTCCACCACTCCTTTTATAAAGAATCGAATGTTATCCCAAAAACATCCTTGAAAAATATGCCTCTTTTTTATGGAAATGGAGATCAATATCCTATTGATCACATTCAATATATTGCCAACCATTGTGTCATTCATGATGTCATAGAGGAGAATGTTTGCCTTAGACTTCTGGTTTCATCTTTCAAAGGAAAAGTAAAAGATTGGTACAAAAATTTGGCTCCACAATCCATTTCCACATGGATTCAATTGGGAGAACAACTTCACAATCGGTTCAAGGAGGATACAGATGTCATTTACTTCATGGAACATCTCAAAGAAGATACAGTGGGATCCAATGGATTTTATTCCTAATTTCAACATTAGATTTATAAGGACTTGGCACATAATTCCTCAAGAATTCAGACCCCCACAAGGTATGGTATTCTTGTATTATTTTAGGTCCTTTGATGTTGATTTATTTGTATTGATCCAATCCCTAGGAGGTAGCATTCTTCCTCACACTTTTTCCATCGCATCATAAGTTGAGAATATTTTGATTCAGGATGGAAAAAGAAAACCTATCCCTATTACTACAATTATTCCCTCATCACCTCAAATTCTTCCTTCCCCATGTGAAAACAAAGAAAAATCCATCATTCCTTGCCAAAATTAGGAAGCTCCTTTGCTTCCTTATCCTTCATTAGATGTTTCACAAGTTTTCCATGCCCAAAGCATTCCCCAAGATTTTCCAAAATCCCTCCCATCTCCACCTAGGGCACTACCCAACTTCCCTAAGTCATACACCAATGTTCCTAGAAGTTGTGGCATTCCATATGTTGTCCCTACCTTCTACCCAACTATCACTAAACCAGGTCATCCTACAATGTTTGTAGAAAGAGAGACATGTTATGCTTTTGGAGAAAGGGAATAAAACATGAAATACTCCAAACAACATGACTTTATATGGAACCATGCAATTGTTTTGGAAAGTGCGGATTAGCAGGGTTGGGATCATGTTTTGGAGGGTCATTTGGATTCTCCAATTGATCAAGCCAGGTCTTATTACACCTCTCGCACAACCAGTCTCACCAAGGATGAAAATTTTGTGTCAATCGGTGACTAGTCTGATTCAGACTAGGAAGATGAGGAAATTCAAAATATGCACAAAAAGGGTCCTAACACCAAAACAGAGTAGGAATATTTGAAGGAAAAGTAGATTGGTATGGTTGGGGAAGAGGAGAAAGTGATTTTCAACATAATTGGCACCCAAGGCCTCAAGGAAGAGTTTATTGAAAGTGAGTAAGATGTCTCCAAGGAATACAATGATCCTCATTTCTATGCATTTCTAGATCTTTCTCCACTTTTGATGGAGGATCAAGATGGAACAGAGAATGGGGAAAGCCATGGTAAAACAAGTTCAAAATCAATATCCATAAATATGGAGATAGATTTGTTTGTAGAATAAGTAGAGCAACAACCAAATCAACTTGCAAACAACTCCATTTAGGAAGAAAGTCTGCATGAAGATCCCAACTACGGGATTGAGCTTCATAGAAATGGGAAAATCAAAAGGATCAGTCCTTGCCCAATCAAGTATTTGGCTTCTTTGGAGCCAAATACGAGTTACCACCGGTCATGTTCAGTTCAGAGCATGAGGATGAGCTTCAGTGTACCAAAGGTCAACTCCAACACCTCTATCCAAATGCATAGCAACTTGAGGAGGTATATGTTATTTTTATAGCTGATACTTTGATGAAAGAGGAATTTTGGATCATGTTTTCACTTCCACCATGTCGTTTTATTGTTAAATTAATTACATGGATGCCCTTTGTAAAGAAGGGAATCTAAGTCTCCTGTCTTTGAGCTTTGTTTAGCTTCTCTTCACATCTTGTTAGAGTAGGGTAGGAGTAGGTTTTTTTAGCAGAACAAGTGCATTGTGCATACTCTGCATGTTCCACTTGGGGCATGTATGATTTTCCCTTTTGTATATAGTTTTTGTAAATTCATGGTGTAATCAGATTTTGGGGTAGCTTTCAAATTTTATTTGCTAGCCTCAACAAATCATTTACAGAGGTCAAGTCCAATTATGCTTCTAGCGGTCTCAGGGGTTAAGTTTCAAAGTTCAAGATCAAATTTCAAATTATTAGGCTGACTCCATACCCAATGGATGCTTCAAGCCATTGATCAATTCATCTTACAGCAAATGACCCCTGTGAGTCACCAAAAATGTTGTCTATTTTTGCACCCCTTACAAAAATAGAAAAACTTGGACCGCCACAGAAATTTAAGTACGTTGTGGAGATAAGTCAAGAACTGTGGAAAAAATAATGAATGCCACAGTGAAGGAAAAATGTTGAAAATCCACGGCACATAAAGGCATAACAGAAATGTTGTGGGGTGAAGGAGTAGAGTTCTGCGGACGTTGATAAAATATGTGCCATTTTAAAGATCTGCGGGTCAAAGCAGAAGAGATGGTAGAATTGTGGAGTGAAGAAGATGAAGTCGCGAAGGTAAGAACCACACAAGACTGAAAGGAGAGAGCCACATATAGAAGGAAAACAAAATTTTTCCACATGAGACTAAAATCGCCATATCCTTCGATCTGATGATCCCATTTTTGCAAACCTTATATCGATGAAAATATCTCACCATCCTCTACACCATTGAAAGTGGATTTCTTAATTTTGTTAAGGATAGATATGTAGAAAGGTGAAATATTTTTCCAACATGCAAAAAGGTGTAGTTCTAGGTGGCATCACTACCAGCATTTAATGTAGATGGGCACCCATATTTTCTCCAATTGATGAAATGGCATGTTGCAATGGACAAACCAGAGGTGCCCTATTTTCTTAGAGAAATTAATGTTGGTGGTTGAAATTGAAATCTGATTTCCCTCTTATTTTCTCTTCTTCTTCTCTCCTTTTTTCTATAAATGTAAGAGCTCTGCTCATTAAAATAGATCCATCTTTGTTGTAATGGCACCATGCCAAAATGGTGGCTAACTTCCCATGGGTTTTAGACCTTGGATTGGTCTCTACAATGTATTTTTCACCTTTTGCCATGAATGTAATCGATTGTGCATCCTTTAAGAAATAAAATTAGATTTGGTGGTTGTCTCTCTGCCCTGGTCTCACATTTTATTTTCCATTCCTCTTTGTTCACATTTCTTGGCATGTTGTGTGTTTCCTTTACTTGCAAGGCTCCTTTTCATGTTTTTTTGTAGGGAAATGCATGGTCTACGTGGTTCTCATCTATGGCGTGTCTATTTCACCCTCTCTCCCATGTTTTCCATCTTTCTTTCACCCTTGTGGAGAGTGATCAACCCTCTTTCTAGTGTTATCACCTTCCCTTAGTTTAGGATTTCCCTTATGAATCTACTTCTCACCCCTGGTCCCTTGGAATCATAGTGTTAGCATTATAAATAGGTATAGGAAGTCACCTTCTCTAGAGGTTTGTCATAGTTTGTAGGTCCCACAAATGAGAGACAGTCCCATGTTGCCTCAGAATTCTTGGTCATTCACGATCATATCTAGGGTGCAATTTTGAGCTACAATAGTAACCTCCATGTGTTGTGAGAAAAATATAGAGATGTTGAGATGTGGTGTAATGGTCGAGCCGTGCGAAGCCATGCGTAGGATGACATGAATGTTCCCTATAGGGTCGAGTCAAGGATAGAACTAGGATAAGTGCACATAAGAGATGAAAAATGTAGGCAAGGTCCAAGGTAATCTTGACAATGAACGTGTCGGATGCACACCCCAAAAAAGGAAAGGGCAAGGGCATGTGGCGCAGTGAACAAGGTAGGGGCATACATTTCAAGGCCAAGTTAATGTGTAGGAAGAAATGCATGCAGGATAGAAAGCTAAGCAATATGGAGTAGCGGGTTGAGATCCAAATGATGAGCATGGTGCTTAAGAAACTTAACAACATGTTAGGGTTGAGCTAGCTGAAAAGAGGGATTGAGAAATTCAAACTTAGAGTGACTCGGGCTTGAGTCAAACCCACGATGGATGCATCAAATCGAGCCAAAGTAAGGAAGGAGAGTGATCCAAAAATTATGGTTGAGCATGAGTCTAGGACACGGGTGAGGAAATTTTAAGTTGAGTGAGTAAACTGAGGGAAATGGGGAGCTACATAGGAGATGTAGCGAAGAGGTGCAAATGAGATGAGATTCCCAACTCAGTTTCCAGCTCAACAAGATGTGGTCAAGTTGGGCCTAAAACACCTTTTCTACCTCCTTACAACTCAAAAACCATCACGCTAAACTCAGATCTGAAACACCGAACCTATACTAAAACTCCACAACATGTATGTATAGCCTACAAACCTATAAACCCCGAGAAAAACACAAACCAAACATAACCAACAAAATACAAACAAGATGTGAATTCAAATAAAACCATATTAATGTAAATAACATATGAATGGAATAACGATTACAAACCTTGCACATGAAACCAAAAGATCGCAAACTAAGGGTAGTATGAAATGGAAAAAGGAGAGCATCATGGATCCTAACAACATGCTTTGATACCATGGCGGAGAAAATGAGAATGAGGATCATGTGGGATAACACACACATTAACCAAGTTACACGAAGAAAAAAGCATTCAACCATGAAATGTTCATAAAAAGAAAAGGTCTCACTCATATTCTCATATATCTAAAATAAGGGGTATAAATAGGGGTGTTATGTAACCCCCAATGCATAGCAATCATACCTCCTCAAGTGGATAAGAGGAATTACATTCCTGGAATGGAAAGTAACTCTTGTAATGATGCAATTTATGATGAAATTTTTCATACATCCTAAGACACCTAGGACCTATGACCTTACCTAAGTGATATGACTCACCACATGATGTGGAAAATGTCGTAAGATGATAAAGAAAGTACATACACCAAAAAACATAGCAGCCATAACTAGATCAACAATATGGATATATTTTTATCCAATGTTATTTATCCTCCATGTTTAAGTAAAGAAAAAATTATGCACCTGAGGTTGCAATCTATTCCCTACATGTCATAAATAACCTTGATTGGATATTGCTAAGGTACATTGAGGGTAAAAAAGTGAACAAGGTTTTGGTGGAGTTCCACAATGGTTTATCCAGTGGAGACTTCTCAACTAGGGAAACAACGATCAAAATTATAAATGTAGGATACTTATTTCCCACATTATTTACAAATTCTCATCAATGGGTCAGAAAATGTAAGTAATGTTCTATCTTCACTATTAAAAAGAAGATGGAGGCCCTGCCACTTCATCCCATTCAGGTAGATGAACCCTTTCCTCAATGGGGACTTGATTTTATTGGTATGATTAATCTTGTATCAAGTGTGGGTCATAAATGGGTCTTAACATTACCTGATTATTTTACCATGTTGACAAAATTTGTGGTGCTCAAGGAAGCTACTTGAATCAACTATCCTTGATTTTCTTAAAGACATTGTGACATAGTTTGGGGTTACATAAACCATCATTTCGATAATGCAAATTTATTATGTTATAAAATATTTGATTAGGATCTTAAACATGAAACATACTTGATGACCTCTTTCGAGTTATTACCCTCGTGGTAATGGTTTCGTGGAATATAGTAGCAAGAAACTCATTAAAATCATGAAAAATGAAAATGGAGATCAATCAAAGGCACCGACACACCAAGATAAAAATTATTTGTGAGTTAACATGATCACATCAAAGAGATTGGTTGGTAATTATCCTTGTATCCTTCTCTATGGTAATCTTTTGAATTACCCTCATTGGAGTTGGCTCGGTGAGTTAGAGTTTAAGGGTGAATATTAAAGAACAATCAAAATTGCGAAACTGGTTGAGATTGAGGAATTGAGGTGGTCCACATGATCATATTATAAGATAACCAAAGGTCAATCAAGCAAAGTGGTTCGACAAGAAATCTAAAGCGCATGCTTTCAAACAGATATCTCGGTCCGAAATGGGATGTAGACAAAGCTAAATCTTGGTTACACTCTAAGGTTGATGCACTTTGGAGTGGGACATACATCATCACCGCATGTAGAAAGGAAAACCCTTTTGATTTGTCTAAACTTAATGGGGAGGCACATAAATGCCCATGCCCAACTAGAGATCGAGATACCCGCCTCATGTCGCATACACTTATTAAAATCCCGAGTTAATGGGAAATATCACAAATATTATCTTTAAGGTCATTTCTTGCATCTTGTACATAGTTATTTTTTTTGTTCCTTTCCTTGTTATGTTGGAGGTTCTTTCCTTCATGTGTGGCATGCTCATTGATTGAGTGTCTTTTCCTCAATCTTTGTGGTGATCATCTGAATAAGTTCTTTTGTACACTCTACATGTTTTACTTGGAGCATGCATGATCTTCATATTTTGTATATATGTTTTGGGATTCCATTTTATTTATACACGTGAAATTTTAGTTTCCTCCCTCCACAGTAGAAAATTTGAAGACTTTGGGAAATTTATAAAGTGATTCATCCAAAGCTCCAAAGGATTACTTTCAAAATAAAGTTTCGGGATAGTTATAAAAGTTTTACAGATAAAATTCAAGTTTCAAGATTGATTCCATGCCCAATGGATGCTTCAAGGCTACTGGTGTTTACATCTAACAAGAAGATATCCCCTAAAATTCGCAAAATTTTGTCCAAAATAGCACCCCGTGCTATTTTGAACAGCTCATCTAAGTTTTAGACTTAGGCGGATCCATATTAAAGACTCGTGAAATAAAGGAGTCGAGGGTTAGTCTTCGTGACGTAGGAGAAAATATTAGTGTCCAGTAGCATGAAAAATATAGTGCTACGCAGGCTTGGAAAATATGCAATTTCATAGAGTTGGTTAATTATGAGAAATAAAACATGTAATCCACTAAGGTTAGAAGATGTGATGCAAGGAAAAGTGTTGCAAGTCCCCCATGGAAAAATTTTAAAGATGACTAAGGTTAGAAGACACATAACAATAATTAGGTGTTTCATGGGTTCTTAAAGAATAGGGGACATTGTTACAAGTCTAAAATCCATGAAGAAAAGAAATGGAGCACCACAATATGCGAGAGAAGGTAAGTTGAATGTGGAATACATTAAGACCGTAGATCAAAGAAAATCATGTAAAGTACATGAGGCATGGAAAAGTTTATTTTTTTGAACCGGAGCTCAACGACTTCACCAACAAAAATTTTACTTTGAGTGACACCATCCTCCTCCACTAGAAATTTGATGGTGTGTACTTGAAGCAATGTCAGGTGCCCATACCTGATCTCAAAATATAAGGAAATTGGTCTTTAGTATATTGGTGGGTGGTTGATTTCATTAATCACTAGATGTGATCAACCTCTTTTCCCCCCTCTCTCAAATTCTATGAATTTAAGTGCTTTGGAACATAATATGGGTTCAATTTCTACAAGTCTGAAGCTTTGCCTTTGAGCTCGAAAAATCTTATTCATGACCTCTCAGTAACTCACATGTGCAAATTTCTTGCCTTATCTCTATGCCTGTAAATGTTTGATATTTGATATTAATGCAAGTTTGGCTTCGTTCCACCGATTTTTTTCCTTTATGTGAACATATTTTTCCTCTTACATGCCTTCATTCTTTTCTAGTTATTCTCCTTCAAATATGTGTGCATATTTTAAATCTTCACTTGTGTATTCACATTTATGTCTTTTAGAGTCAAAATTGATCCATTTTCTAGTTTGGTGCATCACCTCCCCTTTTATTTTTAGTTTTCTCTCTCTCTCTCTCACCACGTATCCTTGGATTCTTAGTTTAGTAATTAGATAGTGTTAGAGTAGAAGTTGATTAATATAGTTGCGGTGAACTTGGGTGAGAGGATCCAACCCTTTCATCTGAGGATAGAACTTGATTGAACCCACACCTTTAAGGTCCCTCATTTTTTCATTGAAATTTTGAATTCTTGATTCAACAAGGGTGCAAATTTTAGTGATAAAAAGTTCTCAAAAATCAATTCTTATTATGCATAAATTATGGTTACATGATGCAAATACAAGTACATAAAATTAAATGAAAACTCAAAACTCATAATCATTCAAAATATACATTTTCTATAGAATTATTATATGGAAATGCAAACTAAACTAAATTACTACCCTACATAATGCAACAAAATGAATCCCTAAAATGATTCATTTTGGTTTACTCATAATATATTGACCCAAAAAATTATCAAATATGGACTGAGTAGAAAATTATTTGAAAGTTTTGTGAGAGCAACCTAATATGACACCAACATGATCAAACTTATCTATTCCTTTGCAATGTTATCTTCATCCTCATCATACTTCCCATGAATTTCTATGCCTTCCCTTTGTCTTTACATTATCCACAATATAAATGTAATTTTTCATTCCATGCCCTTTATTTATTCAAAGAATGTTTTGGTGATGGGGCTTACAATTACAATAATGAAAATACAATAAGAATACGATGCGAATTGTAGCATGAAAATTAAACCAATACAATAGTTTAAATTCCCCCATAAATATATTCTTATCCCCTCCCACTTTAATTTCTTGCCTTAAATACATGTCACATCCACAACTTTGAAAATTGAAATGTTGGAATTTTTTATGATTCACTATGATCAATATCAAACTTATGGAAATCTATAGTTATGTAAATGAATTTATAACAATAATTTCTACAAATTGGGAAGATCAAGAGTACATAACCATTTTAATGATAGGTGAACTAGGGTTGGTGTGGTCCTTTCCCATTAAAAATTCATATAACAAAAAATATAATGACTACAACAAGAAGTAGATCCTGGATAAACAAGATAAGAAAGTTTTAGTAAAATGAATCTAGAAGGAACAATATGAACCAATAGAAAAACTAACTCGGGGAAAGATCCTTGAGTCAAATCTAGCGTAAGGCTCATTTACTTGTACTCAATGCCTCAAATTTGGGAACTTGAACTTGTATGTGGAGCCCATCTAATTCAATAATTCTTGACATGTCATTCAGAAGTAGCTGCCTCTTCTCCCCTCACTCAAAAGCCACTATAAAAACTCCTTGGGTAAAAAGCGGTGAGATAAATCATTTCCATAGTTCTCTAAGCACAAATTTTTAATATCTTCTCATATATCCCATTTTCTTATGAATTTGTAAATTAAGGTGAACTTGGAAAGTTAATTAGTCGTCATGGAAATGAATATTTTTGTAAGTTCTACCTATATTGGATATTCTTCTCGTAAACAAGATTTTCCATAAACTTAAACATGTTTAGATGTTTCTTACACATTTCCAAGGGGAGAGTCCACAACTCTAGTTCCTTTGTTGTCTCTATCAATCACAATCCACCAATTTTTTTGTTTATCATAGGATTATCCCGCGTTGCATTGTGTTGATAATGGAATTGAATCAAGGATTTGTAATATTTAGGGTAAGAAGATAATATGTTTCCCTAAAAATTTTGGGTAGGCCATATAATGCGTTATTGACATTAGGGAATTTGGGATATATACAATTTATTGATTTCGTAGATAAAATATTTGTCCCAATGATTTCATCATCCCCATTCTTCCCTATATAAGTCTTGGCATTGAGATTTCCATCCCTCTAAGGTTCGACATTAAGATATAAACATCTACTACTCAAGAATTTTTTCCTAACTAGTTTTTTATCACTTACCCCTCCATATCTACTCTATTACAGATCGATCATCATTGCTTTTTTGTTGTTCTCTCATAGCTTATTACTAACATCTTTTGGTGGATCCATTTATCCATATTTTATTAATATTAATTCTAATATAATAATATAATATTAATATAATGCCCATGATGCCCTAAAACCTAATCGTTGGTCTCTAAACCCTAATTGTTATGAGTTATTTTTTTGAATGTGGAAAACATGATGGTGGCATAAATAGGGGTGAGCGCAATTAAATACATTTTATGGTGGAGATTGTTTCTGGTAGTCCTTCCCCACGGGTGGAATATTTTGGTCTTAACGTGTGCTTAGAGCTAAATCCATACACAATGGCTCCTTTTTTCCCCTATTGACAATAGTGTGGGGTGCTTTGTCTAGGTCATTAGTGGTCCACATAAGAATCAAAGGTATTTTCCATTAAAATAGTAATTAGGTGCCAATCTTGCAAATCATTCCTTTGTTGAGGTGGTTATTAAAGGGGATACATAAAAGGTTATGGTTAGATCTAACATCCTATCCAATGCCAAATTTGTTTCCTTTGGTGAATTTTTTTAGAAAAATAACATTTTATTAGCTTCCATGGCCTAATTTGTAAGTTTAATCGAGATTTATACGGGCTTTCCTACCCTCCATTCTTGGATCCTAATTTAATAAAATCTGAATATTTTATTTAAATCTAAATGTACAACTATGATATAAATGATATGCAATAAAATATGAATGTTAAACAATTTATTTGATTTTATTAATAAAAGGAAATGAGAGGGATAAGGTACTAACCTTGATTTTTCTTACCTCACAGTGACCTCAAATTGAGCAATATGGTGAAATAGAATAACAGACCATCAACGAACGAACCAAAAAAATACACCATATGTGGAACTAGTTGGACTAGGGCACCTGGAGAGGGATGGGGGTGCCCACGGGCACCCCCATCTAGTTTCTAGGTGTCCTAGTCTGTAGAAGATGTTGGGGCTTAGTTTTGATAGGACATTAGGGTTTCACACTTGTTCACCTTTTGTCACGTGTATGTCACACTTGGATTGTTGAGGTACCTGTAAAACCTGCAATGAAGAAAACACCTGCAAAACCCTCAAATAGACATCAAATCCTTAAAAAGAATAAGAGGGTTAGATTGTCCTCAGCCACCACAATGGTGGACTTACAACTAAGTGTTGCACTACATCTCATACCCAATGTAGTTTTGTGTGCTTGTGTGTGTAATAGTGCTCCTAGGTCGCCCTCACACCAATGACACCAAGATAGTGAGAAATAGCTAGATAAAAATGCAAATGTGTGGATGGAATAGAATAGACTCCCCTTCCTATGCAGTGTGTATGCAGAATAATAGCCCAAATGTAGTCCCTTACTCTATGTAGATAGCTAGCCCTTGATAAGAATAGTTTGCCCATATAATGATATGTATGTTGTGTTTATATAGGGATCTCTTGTTCGAATTTCAACACTAATGACCCGACATGCCGACTAGTACCTCAAGAGATGAGAGGGAAAACCGAAAAGAATGACCTCAAATGTCAAAAATAAGATCAAACATAAAGAGGACATGGGCACCCAGGATGAACAGGAGCTCTTGGTGCTTTTGTCCCACCTCAGGAACTAGTGTCCAGAGACAAGTGATAAAAATGAGTGATAACTCGAAAACAGGATCCCTATGACTTGACCAAAACTATGTGTATGAGTGACAAGTGTGAAAGATAAAGCAAATAAATACTAACAAGACAAGCAGAGATGGACTATGGGATGGGTCATCAATGAATAATTTTCTTACGTAAATTTCATATATAAAACAACATACTTGAAGGTATAATAATAGTAGTAAGTATCTGATTTTGTCTCTACATTTGCCCCCACTTTATGTTGGTGAGTGAAATTTTGGCAACATAAAGTAGATATAGATGCAAACCTAAGAAGTCCAAAGAAGCCCATGTCTCTAAAGTATGCAAAGATTGTAGTAGAAGTGTGTGCTAAGTGAGAACATATAGCATGTAAAACCATGGATCAGCGTGTTGATCCATGTGGCATAACGAGAGGGACATGAGACTGTTATGAGAAGCACTAAGAAAAATATATGATGTCGATTAATGATTGATTAGAGATTGGGTGATTTTTTCACTAATGGAGATGTGATGGGGAAGGGAGTGATCAATTCCCAACCCGATTGTATATATGTGTATGTGAAAAACTAAGGATTTGGGTATCATGCCACCAGAGGAAGGGTGTAGGGAGAGAAGTCTAGTGTCTCTCCAACTTTAACCACATCCTCAAAAGATCTAGCCATTGCTGTAGATGGACACAGATCAAATTTTTTTGATTTTGGATCCAATTTTCGATCAAACGTGATAACCCATATAGGATCAGTATAAGAAAGGAAATGATGTCTTATTTCCCCCACTCCATGGGTGCTGCTAAAATGTATTGCTTCCATGTTAGTCATCTGCAAGTAGCTGCAAAATGTAAAGTAATTTCCCATGTTAGGTCATCTAGGAACACGGTGATGTAACTCCCAAGTTAGGTCATCTAGGAGGATAAATGTGTTATGTTATGTCGATTTGATGAATGTGTTGGTGAAATTTGTATTGTTGCAGTTGAATGTGTGTGATTGATTGATTGGTTGATTACTCATGGAGATATTTTACGCTTGTTTCCCCCAAGTTAGGTCATTAGGGGAATCACTAAAAATGATGTGACATATTTTATGGTGTATAAGAAGGCATTTGATAATGGTGGATTTTGAGTGTAGATCGATTTTTTAGAGGTATAAAGGGGATTATAGGATGACCCCAATTGTATGCCCCCTTTCGGTGAAAGGGGAGTGATGATGAGAACGAATGTTGAGCCAAAAGTAATCATGTAATGATATAATGATGAGTATGTGATGGATATCATAAAAGGTTATGTATATTGAGTGTAAACGATGGTGAATATGAATAGAATGTGTGTGAAATGTGTATATTATGGTAGTAGGTGGAATTTTGAAGAGAATTTTGTCAAACAAGACAAAAATTAAAGTAGGTATGCTCAAGATATGATCGAAACCATGTGATGTGAATTAGTTGAGAGAATAAACATGCATGAATGACCATAGTAAAGTGAATAATGGAAAGTTACTATAAATAGTAGTGTAAAATTTAATAAGCAACTCATTTGACTTTTGTGTGAGTGTGATAGTGAGTTTTGGGTGTGTAAGGATGCTACAAGTTAGAGTGGTGTGAACAAGTCGATTCGAGATGGTGGCGATGGTTGTGGCATCGCATACGATGAAAAGTTGATAAGCATGATTTTTTTCAAAAATGTGGTGATAGTAGTCATTTTGAATGATTTTTGTTAAATTTCTATCTTTTATTTTCTCGGTGCTTTAGACCTGACAAAGAGCGGTGAATGTGCTAATGACCTTTGGGACAAGAGCACCCAGACATGGGACCGCGTGTCCTACCCTAAGTACCCCATTCCTTCTTATGGCACCCATGTCTAGAGAGTGTGAGTTGAGTCTAGAGTGATGTAAATGTGAAAGTTAGTGTGTGTTGATGTTTTAGGTGAGTATGTTTGTATATGGATGATGCTCTAATGTTGTGTTTTTGTTGTTTTGTGGTGTGCAGAGGGATATCCATTCAAGAGAGTTTCATGGAGGCCACCATTTGAGTACATTACTTAGATTGGGGTTTTGGATGATGAGTGGGAGGTTCTAGACCATTCCGGTCTATGGAACATAGCAAGGATGGGGGATGTGCCCCATAATATGCCTATGCTTACAACTCTATGCAAGAGGTGGTGTTCAGATACATGTAATTTTTGTTACCTACAAGGGAGGTGACAGGTCACACTAGAGGATGTGTATCGCATACTACAATTACCTATTATTGGTGAGAGGGTATAGGTTATGGAAGTGGATGATATGTAGAGACAGATGAGGGCTACTAGGAAGTATTTTGTGGGAACTTGAGTTCCTACCGAGACCCATATTATCCTAGATGTTATTCTAAGATCGGGGGAACTGCTATGATTTTGGAAGTTTATTTCCATGGTGATATCATCGTTGATTACAGGTGGAGGGTGGTGGTGTAGGAATCTTATATAAGATGCATGATATATGTTGCCAGATAGAGGAGGAGAGTGCTAGGTATGCATGGGCATGATGTTTATCGGTCATTGATTGTGGAAACATCTATTTGTACACTGACACGAAATGTACCTACCAACATACTCATGGGTGGAGGCATGTTAGAGAGTGTGGACTATATTTCTAGTAAACATGCCAATTTGTTTTAGCTAGTGGTGATAATAACATCGATGTGTACCATATTCTTGAGTGAGAGGGATGAAGTGAAAGAGGAGACATGATGAGCGAGGCAGGCGGGTGGCGGTCCTCTAGCAGACATGATGTATTTGCTTCATTTTGTTGAGGTAAAGATTTATTTTTGGAGAAGTTGATAGAGATTACCTTATTACGGAGACATATAGAGAGATATAGGGATCGCCATCAATGGCGTAGGGTGAGCAGTGAGGCTTCTAGTTCTAGAGCTCTTGTATTAGAAGATAGTGATAGTGATGATGATATTTGATATATTTTGATGTATTGATGTAGGGGAGTTTCCCCTCAGTGATAGGGTTTGTAGTTATGATTTTGATCGAGATATATATGGACCATTGGCATATGTTGTTATATTTGGCATTTCTTGATTATGCGATGTCATGAATTTGTATTATTTTATTATGTGTCAAGTATTGTTATTATATTCAATGTGTGATATTGTGATGATTGGGATCTGTATGTTAATATATGATGTGTTGATGATTGTCGTTATATTGGATGCTTTGATATTGTGAATATTGTGTTGTTAATTTGATTTTGGAATGTACAATTGTTAATGATGATGATATAGTGCATATGATGATAGATAATGTATGTGTAATATTCGAAATGATGAAAAAGTGCATTATGTATATGAATAACATTTTGATGAATGATAAAATAAAAATGAAAGATGTGAAAAGGTATGATCATAATAGTGTAGTGAAACGTGTGTTAGTATGATGAAGAAAAGGGGAGGATAATAGCGATGCCCCTCAATGTATAGATGATAAGATTCATTTATATAAGACCCCTCAGCAGTCAAGAATGAACCGTAAAGAAAGAGTGTGTCATCGGGAAATGATCCAAAAATTTGTGCTAGATGAATCGATAAAGTGCATGAAGATAGGTTCTTATTGTAATAAATCCTCAACAGTCATGTAAGAACTATAATAACATGAGTGTGTCATCGGGGGTAAGGTGATAGAAATCACCTACCAAATACCAAGCTGGTGTGAAGCGGTGGAAGCATGTGGAATGAAAGCGGCATGAGTGTATGAGCCAAAATGAATTTCATATCGAGTAATGCCAATGATGGGTGAAGCAATGACAGTGGGAAATGTAAATGCGGAGGGCTGAGGAAGCCAATGTGTAGTGGTAGCATGATGCGGTGGATGAGATGGTGCAACGATGGATGGATGAGATGGAGAGCGCACATGAGTAATGACCTATGGTAGTGGATGGAAAATGACCTTAGAACTAGTTGAAGGAGATAACTCAGACCGATGAGTAATAATGTGCCTATAAGGAGTGGAGATAAGATCTTGAATTTATAGCATAAAAGTGTGAATGATTCACATGTGTCATATTGTAATCATTGTTTTAAGGGAGGAATCAAACCATGACGAGAAAGATAAACTATTTCTATTATTCAATAGGCTAGAAGACTAGTTAGTGCATGCAAGCATTGAATGGTAATATGTAATCAATGATAGGTTTTGTTTTTCCTTGATGTAAGGTAGGTAGATAATCATATGTGACTTTAGGGCCATTGTTGATCTATGAATCAAAGAATAAAATCTTCTTCCATCTCACAATAAGTACTAATAGATCCAAAGGGTAGATGCGTGTACCATTGGAGAGCATCATCTATGAGACTATGGTGAAAGGATTTAAGTAATAATTGATCATTGGAATATGAATTCATATCCATATGATAATGCTTGAGATGCAAGTATGGATTGTCAGTACCATCAAAACATGAAAATGTAGGCATAGAAAAATCCTTAGGAAATGCGGAATTGTGAATATTTTTGTGAATAGGATTGTCGTGCAATGAATTATTATCAATGGAAGAATAGTAGGCCTTATTTTCTAATGTGAGAGATTAGACTTGAGATTGTAAGTTACCAATAGTATGCATGAGGGACAAGATATCTTGTGAAGGAATAGCAGAGGGTGGCAATAATGTGTTAAGTTGTTGCAACTTGCCATTATGAGTAATCATAGGAATATCAAGATGAGACATAGGATATTTCGATGTTAAGGGCACACTAGATATGGGTTCTGAAGAAGTAATAGATGGCGAAGGACATGGAGGATCATATAAGCAATAGGACTAGCATTGGAAACATTCGTAGGAGATGGGTATGAGACGGTATCTGGAGATGGACTAATAGAAGGAGGTGAAGTGATAGGAGGAGATGAACTAATAGGATGATATGAAATAGGAGGAAATGAATTAATATAAGGAGATGACCCTTGCATGTTATTAGATACAACTTCGAAGATGATGATAGTGGAGTACTAGAATTTTCAAAAATAGGAGAGGTATGAGATGTAGCTAGAGTATCATCGTGACTAGTATGAGAATCATTAAGCATATGTTTATTATTATAAATTCTAGAAGGAGGGGTGTAGCTAACTGTATAACAAAGTGTACATTTATTAAAGCTCATCGGATTAGAAATAATGCCAATAGTAGAATTATCAAAGATATTATGTACATGGCATTCATTAGCTAAGAGTTGTTACTAAGTATCATCCGAAAGAGTAACATCATGATATAGGGCAAAAGTTCAACCATGGTTGCCTCATCATAGATAGGATTAATGTTGACATGAGGCATGACTAGCCTAGGAGGAGAAGATCTATCCTTAGCCATTAGGGTTTTAGTGGATCCTAGGGAAAATAGTTCTAATCTATGGGTTCACCAAAATGATTTAATAAAATCTAAATATTTTATTTAAATCTAAATGTACAACTATGATATAAATGATATGCAATAAAATATGAATGTTAAACAATTTATTTGATTTTATCAATAAAATGAAATGAGAGGGATAAGGTACTAACCTTGATTTTTCTTACCTTGCAGTGACCTGGAACTGAGCAATATGGTGAAATAAAATAATAGATTGTCGTAATGAACCATAGAAAAATGTAATGGAGGTGGAACTGGTGACTAAGGCACCTGGAGAGGGATGGGGGCACCCGCAGTGCCCCGGTCTAGTTATGGGTACCTAGTCAGCAGAAGAGGTTGGGAATCGGTTACGATATGGTCGTTAGGGTTTCACACTTGGTCACATTTTTCGTATGTTACACTTGGATTTCCAAGGCACCTATAAACATGTAATGAATAAATCACCTACAAAACCCTCAAATAGACATCAAATCCTAAAAAATAAAGATGCGAAATGAGGGGTTGGACTTTCCTCAAACGACACAATGGTGGAATGACAACTAATAACTTTACTACATCTCAGACCCAATGTATTTCTATGTGCTTGTGTATGTAATAGTACCCCTAGGTCACCCTTGTGCCAATGACTCCAAGATAGTGGGCAATAGCTAGATAAAAATTTAAATGTGTGGATGGAATAGAATAGACTCCCCTTCCTATGGAGTGTGTATGCAGATTAATATCCCAAATGCAGTCTCTTTATCTATATAGATAGCTATCCCTTGATAAGAATAGTATGCCCATATAATGGTATGTATGTTGTGTTTATATAGGTATCTCTTGTTTGAATTTCAACACTAATGACCTGACATACCGACTAGTACCATGGGAGATGAGAGGGAAAACCGAAAAGACCGACCTCAAATGCAAAAATAATTTCAAAAAAAAGAGGAAAGATGCACCTAGAATGGACGAAGCACACAGCACTCATCGCCCGATCTGGGTGCTAGTGCTTAGAGACAAGTGACGACATACGAGTGATAAGCGAGACAGACAAGGATCCTTATGACTGACCATAATTGTGTGTATGAGTGACAAGTGTGAAAGATAAAAGAAAATAAAAACCAACAAGACAAATGGATGGACTATGGGATGGGTCATCAGTGAATATTTTTCTTACGTAAGATCCATATATAAAACAACATACTTGACGGTATAATAATAGTGGTAAGTGTGTGATTTTGTGTCTACATATCCCTAAATATTGGTAACCACCGATGAGTGGAAATTTATACATCTACTCTTGTGTGACATTCTTCTTTATCATGGTTTTTCATATAATTTGGGATAAAAATCTATTCCCGACAAGCTATGGGTTTTCCAAAATGCCAATTACTACACAAACCATGGTATTTGACTTTCAACCTCGTTATTGAATTCTCATTAGTCAAACCTATTGTTGAACCTATTTTCATTGATGTTGTCATTGGCGTCATGTAACATTGATGAAAAATAGTGTTGGTAAGGTGTAAATCATCTAGGGGCATGAAGGTTGATTTTTAGTGCCCTGATTTGACCTCATATGGTGTGTATGAAGTGGTATGGTGTGATGCTTTGAGGTTTCATGGTGCATACACAAGTTCTTCTTAAAACGAAAATATCTAGGTGTTATGTGTGAACTCAAAAGTCTTCCCACATGTCCTAATAGGTGTCTCAAAGGTGTGTAAGTATCTTTGTGATGAAGAACAAGATAGGTCACATTAAACATGGCTTGAAACAAGCTCAAGTAGGCCTAATTCTAAGACCTAGTGTAAGCATTACTTGGGATATGAATTAAATCAAACTAAAGAAGGTAAATACAAGAATCATTAGTGTGTTTTAACATTATAGAGAAGATTTGAAAGGTACTACAGGTCAAAATTTAGTTAGTAGAGGCATTTTCAAGGCCTTTTAAAGGCATGTTATTGAGAAAAGGTCGGGTGAGCCAGGGAAAGTCAAGGTGGATTATGAGTTTTAGACAGTGCATACTTAAATGAACCTTGGGACATGTGAAGGAAGTCAACACAGTGTTGAGGACAAAGTTTTAAGTCAAAATTCAAAAGGATAAGAAAAAATGGTTTTAGGTTCTACCAAGCTCTCAAAATGGCCATTTCTAGCTCGAGGGTCAGGTTTGAAGTGCTCACTCACACATTAAATATTTGCATGGGGACCTGATCCATTCATCAATGTTGGGGAATGGAGTCAAGAAAATTTTACAATTGGAATGAGGTAAAATGATTCCCTATAATTTATGAACAATCCTTAAGAAGTTAAGTTGGTTTAAACCCTCCCAAAACCCTAGTTTTGGAGTGATAGGAAAAATGTGAAGGTTTTGGTCTCCAAATTACATGGGAATGCTAAAGTGATGATTCAATCTTGCAGAGAACTCTCCATATCTCATTTTGGTGGTGGTGGAATGCTCCAGGTGTCATGAGAAGCTACATAAAATCCTGTTTTGTGAAGTTTTGCATGTGCAGACATGTGTTGTAAGTTTCATGGTGAAAAGCTAACTGTGTGACCAAGATTGGAATGTGCCCTAAGTTTCCATGAGAATTTTTGGTAGGTACTATTGGAAATTAGGAAAATGAGAGGGGGTGAATCAATGTCTATTCAATTTTTACCTCATAAATTAATTCACTTAATTTGTATCATCAATATCAAACTAACATCCACAAGCAGCTAAAAAGGAGAGATAACACACAGAGATAGAGTTAATGTGGGAAACCCAAACTAGGAAAAAACCCACTGAAACCAAGAACTATGCTTAGGAAAAAATTTCCTATATCTGTTACATTTATTTCATGGTTGAGCTTCAACTCAACTAGGAGCTACCACTCAAAAATTTGACCAAGAAGCCACTCAGTCTTTGACAAGCTTCAACATGTCTGGAAGCTACAACTCCCAAGTTTGGTTTAGTAACAACTGACCTTTAGTGAGCTTCAACTTAGAGGGAACCTACCACTCCCCACTTACTAAGCTATAACTTAGACTTAAACACAAATTATTGATCACACCTAACTTGTTGTCTCAAACAATTTATAGTGACCTCTAAATTTTCTTACTTCTCCTGTTTTCTCTTCTTTCTTCTTATCTCATGATCTTCCTTCAAGCTATGTCCTACAAGGTTCAATGCAAAAATCAAAGAATTCATTATTTACATGAGCATGTTGTTGCATTCAATTATGTTAAGAAGAAATTCATTAATTTATCATCATTTCCCATTCATGCATTCATCTTCCTCTCTCTCAGCATGTATTCATCATCCCAATCTTCATTCTAAAGAGATATCCCTCAATTTGACTGAGTGTATGATCCTTAACTAGTTTTTTCTTGTTTATGGGATTTTACTACATCAAAATTTAAACACTTATATGTTCCTCTTATTTGGATATCCGATATCGGGTTCATGTATTTTCTTTAGGAATTCATTCACATATCCTTAGGGCTCTTTGTATAAGATTCAACATCTCCTTTTCATTCAAAATCAATCCATCCTTTTGATATAGACATGAACAGTTATTTAAATTCTTAACATAATTCTTTTCTCACTTTCACATAACTTTCACCTAGTTCTCTTAGACTTTTGCACTCTTCATCAAAATTGCATCCTTTCAATTACCCACTTTTGTTTACTTTGTTAGCTCATATGTATCTCAGTTAACAACCACCTTCATATTCACTTGCATTTTTTGTTTATAGCTCATTGTATTTTGCATTCTTCAAACACACACACTATTTTACAGTCTTATATATAATATATTTAAGAATAATACATAGATAATAGTTCATTCAACTTATCTATACCTTTCAACGACTCACCCCTTACACCTTCTCATGCTCCTCAAAGTATAAACTCTTCAAATTCTATATTCTTAACTTTCATGACTTTTGGACTCACTCATCTTCTTGACTAAGGAAGGACTCTTCACATTCTACTTCAAGATAGATGAGAAGAATAGGAGTTTGTAATCGAAAAGGATCCTATAATTCTCTATGGACCCATTCAATTCAAATGAAGCTACCTCATGACCTTACATCTTCTCAACAAGACCAACCACCCCCTTAGCACCTCAACTACACTATATGGTTTGAGTTATACATTGAGTACCAATAGTCACCGAAGTGTATTTAAAGCACTTAGAATCCTTGTCAAGTTCCTTTTGATGTAAGAGATAAACCTACTTCACTTGCTCATAATATATTTTGAGGATACTTTCATTTGATTAGATAACTAAGACACAAATCACAGCAAGACTTGTGTGGAATTATCATCACTATCATGATTGTTTGAGCTTTGGGTAAAAAAACTACTCCTCAATGTTTTGTGATCCATTTCTTAGCCCTTAAGAACTTTATAGGAAGGTTTGGCACATTCTCAAGGAATAATTTTACATTAGGGAGGTTTACTAGTTTTGCAGGTGTTTAGAAGTTGAATATGAAGCCACTTGTCAAGAAATTCACAAAGCATGTTCGAGGAAAACATTTGAAACTTGAAAAATCTTAAAAACGACCCCAAAACAGAGTTTTTCTGATAATTTCAAGAATTTTTATTGGGTCAGTTTTATGTTTTGTGCTTTGCACTCCTCCAAACCCTAGGTAGAGGGTTTTACCCACTGTGCAAGATGGAGGGGCTTTAAAATTTGATTTCTCGGTCATTTCTTGGTGAAATTTTAATATTCCAACATCGAGGCACCTGTGGAAGTGTCCTACATCTTTTCCATCCAATCAATTGGTTTGAACCCCTTCAATTCACTCCGAGAACTTCAAAATCTAAACATAGTAGTTTAAAAATTTGACAAAGCATTCCTTGTTGATTTCAAAAAAATTCTTCAGGGTTTATGATGAGTCTTGGTTTTGCATGGAGGATCAACGAGGCATTCTTGACCTCCTTTGAACATTTAAAGCACAACCTTAAACACCTTTTAATCACCTTTACATGATGATTCCATCTTACACATTGGAATTCAATCCACATTCTCACCGCCGTCAAGAGCAAACACAATATTTTCCCATTTTATCTTAGTATTCACATGTGAATCAAGTACATTTTCCACCTACACCATGATTTTTAAGAGGAATTTTTGGTCAAACTCCTAATTCTCACCATTCAAGAAAGCACAAGCTTGATGATAAGGGATTGACATAATAGGTACATTGTCTCTTAAACAAGCATAAAGCGGTCTCGTAATTGAATATTTCAATTAACCAAGGCTTCAACTTGATAACATTAAAGGGACATACCCTTCAAGAAGATCTTGATAACCCTATTCAGGGACCTAATATATATTTCAAGGATAAAAGTATTCAGGCATACCATTGAATATTGTTTTCTTGACAAACCATGACATGATAGTGTGGAGGTAGAGTGTTTGAGATTCAAGGATCATCATAGGACCCTACTAATGATTCCATAAACTCTAATTGGATCTATAGAATGGAACTAGAACCATTTTCTATCTCAAGCATAACTTTGAACATTGTAACTTGATTGTACCATTCGAGTTCACACGATTGTAAAAAAAAACTCTTGTAAAGGCTAAGATGGACTACGCTAGAATGAATATGCTTAAAGACCAAAAGTTACAAAAATTTGGAATGGATAAAACCTCATTCAGTCCTAAACAGTTGAATCATCTTACAAACTTGACAAGAAACCAAAATGACTCATTTCATCTCTAACACTTCAAGAAGCAAGCTTGAGGAGAGAGAAAACATGTTAGTAGAATGCTCATAACTTATCTGATTCTTAACCAATTTGCCTCAAAAAAATTTCAATGCCTCAGGATTGGATTTATCTGAAGAAGGCTCCATAATTTTTCTTGGGTGCAAAGAAGACAGAGAGCTCAATTTGTATTTCTCAATAAACCAGTTTTATAATAACTTGCATAACTTTCACATACCTCTTCAAAACTTGATGAAATTTGGCATGATGCACTAAAAGACACCCATATACATACTAAATAGGTTTTTTTATCCATATATTTCCATATACATCTCATACCTATCTCATTTACCACAACATACGTTGTTAGTTCTCAAGGTCAATTTTGGTGAACTTTTGAATTTTGCCTCCAGGAGCTAAAATGAGCCTTTTTTTTAATCATACATTCCCTAAAAAACATTCCTAGGATCCTCCCATGCTTATATGGTCATGTCATGACCTTTATTAAGCTTTCACTCCTCATTAGGCTCTAGAACTAGGCCTAAATGAGTCAGTTTCAACTGAGACTTCAAAAAAATGACCTAAAACTTACTCCAAG
Organism: Taxus wallichiana var. yunnanensis; assembly: GCA_018340775.1. Classification (NCBI taxonomy): domain Eukaryota; kingdom Viridiplantae; phylum Streptophyta; class Pinopsida; order Cupressales; family Taxaceae; genus Taxus; species Taxus wallichiana. Next base: position 163,622,815 of record CM031234.1, read on the forward strand.
AGTTCTTTCCCATGTTGAAACTATCATTTATGACCTGAATAACATCTAATAAAATCATACCAATAATTTCCATTCTTCCAATGGACTCCTACCTTACAAACCAAGCTTGTAGCATCCTAATTAATCTGAAACCTCTTTGTGAGCTTCAACCATCATTAGAAGGCACTACTAATCAACCTTCATGTCCCTTATAGAGCCTCACTTCACCACTCACTCATTTTCCATAAATGCCACTTGACATCAATGAAAACACCAATGACCAGGGTTCAACATGTACTTTGTAAAATTTTGGTGAAACATGTCACCCAAAATGACCTACCACTAATGGACTAAAGAGACAAAAATCAGTCATGTTTTTCTAAAAGGGTTTTGATGTGAAGGCATGTTGTGGAAGTGAAATGTGAGCATGGATATTTTATAAAAGTATAATATGATATGTTTGAGCCCAAGACTTGATCAGGTGAAGTGATTTTGGGTCTAAGCCCTAATGGTCTAAAATGCTCCATGAGGTATGTCAAGTAGGTTTGAGAAACAAGAATGCAAGTGTGAATTTATCCACATAATACATGCATGTGAATGTTAGAGGATGAATTTTAGGTCCTTGGTGAAGTGTCTCAAGAAATGGTTTGGAATGAAAGTGAATTTTGGAGTGATGGAAGCTAACTAGGCCAAGACTAGTTTTGTGACCTAAAACCTAGTGTGAGCAGTCTCAGAGATGCAAGCATATTTAAGCTATATGCCCTGAAATGATGCATGTTATGGGCTTCATGAGATTCATAAGGATTATATAATTCTATAAATTTTCCATGTGATTCATGAACATGTAATTTAGTGAATGAACTTTCTCGTTTGTGAGACTGGTTTTCGAGCATACAAATCCATTAGGAACTTGTCTTAATCAGTTTCTCATGGTATGAATGAAGATGGTAGGGTTACTCCATGTCTTTTAAGGTGAACCATATTTCACATGTAACATCCTCCAAGCATCAAAAAGCTCTGAAAGTCATTAAATAAGTGTTGGTTAAACAATCTTATGACGGTGTTCTTGGTCTACCATAACTATACACATTCAACCGAGAAGAATAGATGAAGTGAAGGTTTTATGTCCTAACATGTAGCACTCCAAACACATGGTGATGTCTTTTACAAATTCAATATTATTCCGTCTTGATTTCATTTCATGAAATGAGCCTAGAGTGGGCCTTATGCAACCAAGTTGAAGACTATATTTTTATGTTCATAGACCTAATAGAGCATATCAGTCCTAATGGAGGCTTGATGATAAAATGGCAAGTTGCAAATATTTTCAAGGATATAGATGGAAATGAGAGGACCTCAGTAATGTATCCATACCTTCCTAACACATGTTTCATGGTCTATGATATCTAGAAGACAAATAAGTCTTCGTTAAGAAGAAAACAAGAAGGAATAAAACCTGTTACAAAAGGAGTTAGTAGATGTTAGTTTGAAAATGGAATATCTTCATTGGAATTAGATTTACAGTGAGTTTAGAAACGTTTCCTTATTCCTCATAGGTATTAGAAGTGTAATGACAAGTATAGAAATGACAGTACATGCAACTGATACACTTGTAGATGTAATGATGACTTTGTAACAGCTCTAGGTGATGTCATCTAGAATCTTGTATACAAGTTGAAGAGATAAGAAGGTAAAGTGTTGAAAGATGAAGTGTAAGAGGTGTAAGAGTGTGTCATTTAAGAGTGTATGAGTGACTTAATGTGCATATGAAAGATGTATGATGAAGTATTTCTAGCATAATAATGAATGTATGAGAAAATAGGTGAATCAAGGTGTGTGAAGAAGGAGGATGAACATATAGGAGCTGAATATGAGATCACAAATTTGTTGTCTTAAGAAACCAGGTCAGATGAATGTGATCAAAAATTTTTAAAGACTAAGTGAATGCTTAGCAAAGTAGGGAGTTGGTGCTTCCATGCAAGTTGAAGCTTGTAAAATTTGTCAAGTAGGTGCTTGATGAAATTGTTGGAGTTGGTGCTTCAAGTTGAGTAGGTGCTCAACAAATTGATATCTTTGTAATCTCTCATGGGAAAATTTTCCACAATATTGCATTGATTTTAGTGGGTTTTTCTCCCTTTAAGGGTTTCCCACATAAACCATTGTCTTCATGTGTGCTTTCTTTTCATTTTCTTATGCTTGAATGTCATTATTTCCTCATGGTAAAGGTTAATCAAGATTGAATAATTTTTTGAGGCATAAATTTGTTTTCAAATGTTGAAGAAGCATTGATTCACCCCTCCCCTCTTAGTGCTTGTGTTTCAACAATTGGTATCAGAGCTAGGTCCTTTTGGAGTAAGCTTAACAACTTGAAGGAGATCCAAGAAGCACAAGTATGGCCAATAATCAAGCTCAAAGTGGTTTCTCTACTAACAAGGCACCTCTCTTCAATGGAACCAACTATGCATTTTTGATCATTAGAATGAATACCTATCTCATGTCTCTAGGCTTTGATATATGATAGTTAGTAGTTGATGGCTACACCATTCCAAACACACCTCCAACTAATACAACAGGAAAGAAGGCTAGTGAAAATAACTCAAAGGAAATGAATGCAATCTTATGTGGAATGTCAAAAGCGAGTTTGTAAAATTTATGCATTGTAGCACAACTAAAGAGATTTGGGATAAACTAAAGACTATTTATGAAGGAGACAACAAGGTCAAGCTAGCTAAGTTGCAGACCTACTGAAGGCAATTTGAGATCCTGAGAATGAAGGAAGATGAAATCATTACATCCTACTTATAGAGATTGATGAGGTGATAAATGTCATTAGAGGACTAAGAGAAAATATGGAGTAAACATTGGTTGTTTAAAAGGTGTTAAGATCCCTAGACACCTAAGTATGACTCCAAGTTTTCAACTTGTGGAAGAAGAAAAATACTTGAGCACCCTACAAATGGATGAACTTCATGGTATCCTAACTACCTATGAGATGAGGATAAAATGAAGAAATACTAATCAAGAATGAGGTTGCATTCAAATCTGATAAAAACCACAAGAAAAGAAAATTAAATTTGAATTAGACATAGAGGAAGGATGATGAGAGAATAGAATTTATTTTTGTTAGGAGACTAAAAAGAGGTTCAAAAATATAAAGGAAAGAGGGCCTTTAAATTCTTTAGCTATGGCCAAGTAGGTCACTTTTCTTCTAATTTCCTAACAAGAATAAGGAAGAGCAAGATGAGCATGATGAAGAGGACAAAAAGTCTCATAAGCACAAGAAGAGCTTCAAGAAATGTGAAGGTAAGAAAAGGTTCTTCAAGAACAAAAATAATTTCTACCCAAAGAGGAAACAGTTCATCAAGATTTAAGTGACACCAACAATTCTGACAATGAAGATGAATATATCCATCTTGACACCTTATTCATGGCCATGGAGATAACCTCTGAAGCAACTCAAAAGGTAAGAATCTTAGTGAAGATGAAAATTCAGAGAGGAGGATGTTGAAGTGAACCTTAAATAATAATTGATTAGTTCCTTAAGAATTGAAGCTCTAAATGAGGAAGAACCAAAAAATGAAGTCAATGTTGAAATATTATGAAGAGAAAATCAATCTTTTTGAGAAAAGGAAGAGCAATAAGGATAGAAAGCATGAAGATGAAATCAAAGAGCTTGAAGCACAACTAGAGTTGATCTCAACATCCTTCAAATCCAAAGAGGAAGAATGCCTCAAACTCAATACAGAGATGGAGCTTCTAAAAATGAACTAGATCAAATATCAAGAAAGTTGAAAGCATATCAGATTTGAAAAAAGTTCAAGTGACCTAGATGAGCTTCTAAGCAATCAAAGGTCTTTCAAATGACAAAACTGGTATAAGATTCAAATAATATCACAAGGATGACAAGAAAACTAGTAATAAAGATGAAAATACCACTCAAGAACAACTCAAGCAAGGGAGGCTACTAACAAGAAGGCCAAGAGAAGGACCAACTCAATTAGACAACCTAATGCAATAAGGTACACTCACTCTTTCTATGGCTACTATTTTTCTTGTAATATGTTTGGACATAAATCTATAAAGTGTAGAAGATATGCAAAGGGGTCATGGAATGCACTTTCACTCACAACAAATGAGAGGCAACAATGAAATGGTCTGCTATAATTTCCAAAATTTGGTCACATAGCAAAACATTTTTTTACAATCAGAGACTCTCAAAGTAAATAAAAGAAGGTGTATGTAGTAAGGAAATATTCTACAAGAAAGAAATCAAGGTCTAATAGCTCAAACAACATTTCATACTCAAAATGAATACATGGCATGGTACATTGATAGTGGATGTTCAAGTCATATGATAGGGAATAAGAGAAAATTCATCTCATTGAGAGAGGATGCCTCAAATAGTAAGGTTTGGAGATAACACATCTACAAGCATTGTAGGTAAGGGAACATTGAGTCTAGATAATGGAAAGATAATAATTGAGAATGTATTGTATGTAGAGGGCTTAAAACACAACCTACTCAAGTGTGATTCAAATGTGCAAGCAAGGGCACACCTTGGTATTTCATGACAAAGGTTGTGATATAAGGAAGAGAAAATCAGGAAAGCTAGTTGGCAAGGCCAAAAGGACCAAGAACAACATGTATGTCTTGAAAGATATCAACAAGGATAAATGCCTCACAAGAAAGATTGATGATAGTTGGATTTGGCATAGGAGGTTAGGGAACCTAAATTTTGACAATCTTGTCAAAATTAGCTCCAAGGATATGTGTGAGAAACATGCCCAAAATCATCAAACCTGTTGATACACTTTGCAAAGCATGCTTACATGGCAAACAAACTAGGAGAAGATTCAACTCCAAGGAGTACTCCACAACAAGACCACTAGAATTGATCCATACTAACCTTTTGGACCTACAAGGACTGAGAGCATTCAAGGTGAGAGTTACTTCATGTTGTTGATTGATGATTACACAAGAATGACTTGGGTTGCATTCTTGAAAGAAAAATCAAAATCCCTTGACAAGTTCAAGACATTCAAATCTCTAGTTGAAAATGAGAAAATGTAAAGATCAAATGCTTGAGATATGATAGAGGAGGTGAGTTTTGGTCAAATGAGTTTGATGAGTTTTGTGAAATTCATGGAATAAGAAGGCAATTTTCAACAACTAGAACACCTCAACAAAATGGAGTTATGGAGAGAAAAAATAGGATTGTTCAAGAGATGGAAATAACTATGTTGAATGAGTCCAAATTATCTTATGGTTATTGGAGGGAGGAAATCAATACAACAGTCTACATCTTAAATAGATCCCAAATAAGGATAAACAACAATAAGACCCCCTATGAGCTTTGGAAAGGAAGGCATGTAAATGTGAAACATCTAAGAGTGTTTGGAAGTAGGTGTTTCATCAAGAGGATGAAGACAACCTAGGTAAGTTTGACTCAAGGAGTGATGAAGGTATATTCTTGGGATACTCCTTAGTAAGCTCAACATATAGGTGTTATAACAAAATCCTACAAAAGATAGTAGAAAGCACAAATGTTATAGTTGATGAGACCTATCCAATGAAGACCAAATCTCAGCCAAAGGATACTTCTCAATGCATAGACATCCAAGATGATGATGAAGTTGCAGAGAGAAATCAAGAAGAAGAAGAGGATGAGGATGAAGAAATACTAGACACAAAATCTCCCTCAAGATAGGTCAAGAGAGACCATCCTACAACTTAGATAATAGGAAACAAGGAGGCATGCATACAAACAAGGAGGAGATTGATGAGTGCCCAAAACCAAGAGAACATTTCTCTCTTATCCAAGATTGAACCAAATAATGTTGTGGAAGCCAAAAAGATCAAAATTAGGTTGATGTTATGAATGAAGAATTGGAACTAGATAGAAAAATGAGACTTGGGAACTAGTACCTAGGCCCAAGAATAAGAATGTCATTGGAACTAAGTGGGTATTCAGAAATAAGCTCAATGAAAGAGGTGAGGTCACAATAAATAAGGAAATACTTGTTTGTAAAGGGTATGCACAAGTTGAAGGAGTTGAATTTGAAGAAACATTTGCACCAGTGGCTAGAATGGAGGCCATTAGACTCTTCTTAGCATATGTAACATACAAAAGATTCAAGGTATACCAAATGGATGTCAAGTCAACATTTTTGAATGGGAACCTAAATGAAGAAGTATACATTGAGAAACCTAATGGTTTTCACTTACAGAGAAAAGGACTATGTGTGTAGGTTGAAGAAGGCCCTATATGGCCTTAAGCAAGCTCCTAGAGCTTGGTACAACATATTAGATAGGTACCTAACTGATCAAGGCTTCAGAAAGGAGTAGTGAAACAACAACCTATACATAAAGGAAGAAGGAGGTCATCAATTGATTGTGGTTGTATATGTTGATGACATAATATTTGGAGGAGATAGTGAGAACATGACACATGAATTTTCAGAGGTCATGAAGAAGGATTTTGAGATGTCCATGCTTGGAGAACTATCATTCTTCCTAGGACTACAAATCAGTCAATCTAAGGAAGGAATATTTATATCACAAACCAAGTACATAAAATAGATGCTCAAGAGGTTTCAAATGGAGGATATAAGCCAAGTAGGAACACCAATGGTCATAGATGTAAGCTAAGCAAGGAATAAAACTCACCAAGAGTCAATCAGACCACATACATATCCATGATAGGTAGCCTATTATATTCTACTCCTCTAGGCTTGACATCATGCAAGTAGTTGGTCTAGTATAGGAATATTTCAAGAATATCCTAGAGAAAACCACCTACAAGTAGTCAAGAGGATATTCAGATATCTCATGGGAACCATGGAATATGGGATTTGGTATCCAAGAAGCAAGAGTTTGGGATAAAATATTTCACAGATGTAGATTGGGCAAGTAACATTGATGACAAAAGGAGCACAAGTGGAGGAGATTTTTTTATTGGTAAGTGTCTTGTTTCTTGGCTAAGAAAAAATCAATCTCTTGTAGCCCTATCCACGTGTGAAGATGAGTATATAACAGTTGCATTGTGTTGTGCACAAGTACTATGGATGAGGCAGAACTCTAGAAGACTACAAGGTTGAATGTGATGGACCTACTCCCTTGTATTGTGATAGCACAAGTTCCATAAGTGTGTCCAAAAACCTTGTGTTGCACTCTAAGACCAAACATATCCCAATAAAATATCATTTCTTAAGGGATCAAGTAAGTGAGAAAAGGATCAAATTAGAACATGTGTCCACCAAGGAGGAGGTAGTAAATATCTTGACAAAACCACTCCCAAAAGTAACTTTTGAACATCTAAGGAAAAAATTGGGTGTAATCCCTACCCCTAGTAGCCACTAAAATACTCAAGCCATCAAGAGGGAGCAAGCCAAATGAAAATATGCTCCAAGAAGTTGTAAAAAGTATCAAAACAGGGGAGCTAGCTCACTAGCTTCATGTACATGTTAAGAGGATTAAAAGGGGATATCTACAGAGAGTGAAATGTCTTAATATGAATTTAATATTTTCGAGGGGAGCATTGAGGTTTATTAGTGAACAAGACCTTGCATTCTCTAAAGCCATTAGTGACAAGAAACTGAGCATAATCCAAGAGGGAGATTTCAAAGAAAAACATATGCATTGTTGGTGTTGTGTGCATGCAAAATTACTAAAGGAACCTTTTTCATAGATGTCAAAGGGGAGAGTGCACTCAAAAAAAAGAAAAGAGAGCATTGAAGGTGTTGGTATGAATGTTTTCCATCAAATTTTCTAAAGTTTTTATCATCAATGACAAAGGGGGAGATTGTTGAACCTAGTCTCATTGATGTTGTCATTGATGTCATGTAGCATTGATGGAAAAGAGTGTTGGTAGGTGTAAATCATCCAGGGCATGAAGTTTGATTAGGATTTCCCTATCTAGACCTCATATGGTGTGTATGAAGTGGCATGGTGTGATGCTTTGAGGTGTCATGGTGCATACACAAGTCCTTGGTGCAAAGGAAAACATCTAGGTGTTATGTGTGAACTCCAAAGTTGTCCCACATGTCCTAAGAGGTGTCTCAAAGGTGTGTAAGTGTCTTCATGATGAATAACAAGATAGGTCACATGAAACATGGGTTGAAAAATTTCAACTAGACCCAATTCTAAGACCTAGTGTAAGCATGGCTTGGGGTATGAAGTAAATAAAGATAGGGCAGGTCAATACAAGCATGAGTATCATGTTGTGACATTGTAGAGAGAATGTGAAGGTGCTACATGTCAAATTTAGCTGATGGACGCATTTTCAAGGCCTTTTAAATGCATGTTCTTGAGAACAAGCCAGGTGATCATGGGAAATTCAAGGTGCATTATGAGTTTCAGATAGAGTGCAGACTTAAATGAGCCTTGGGACATGTGAAGGAAGTCAACACAATGTTGAGGAAAAAGTTTCAAGTCAAAATTCAAAAGGAGAAGCAAGAAAAATGGTTTTAGGTTCTACCGAGCTCTCAAAATGGCCATTTCCATCTCGAGGGTCAAGTTTGAAGTGCTCATTCACATGTTAAATATCTGCATGGGGAATTGATCCATTCATCAATGTTAGGGCATGGAGTCAATAAATTTTTGTAATTAGAATGAGGTAAAATGATTACCTATACTTTATGAATGATCCTTAAGAAGTTAAGTTGGTTTAAACCCTCCAAAACCCTAGTTTTGGAGTGATAGGAAAAATGTGAAGGTTTTGGACACCAAATTAGATGGGAATGGTAAATTTTTGATTTAATCTTACAGATAACCCTCCATGTCTCATTTTGGTGGTGGTGGATTTCTCCAGGTGTCATAAGAAACTACATAACATCCCCTATTTCGTGAGGTTTTTCAAGTGCGGACATGTGTTCCTGCTTTCATGGTGAAAGGCCAACTTTGGGAGAAATCTTGGGATGTGCCCTAATTTTCATGAGAAGTTTCAGGTAGGTTCTTTGCAAAATTTTGGTGAAACATGTCACCCAAAATGGCCTAGCGCTAATGGACTAAAGAGACAAAAAATCAGTCATGTTTGTTTGAAAGGGTTTTGATGTGAAGGCATGTTGTGGAAGTGCAATGTGAGCATGGATAGTTGATATAAGTCCAATATGACATGTTTAAGCCAAAAACTTGATCAGGTGAAGTGATTTTGGGTTTAATCCTAGTGGTATAAACCTGCTCCACGAGGTTTGTTAAGTAGGTCTGAGAAACAAGAGTGCAAGTGTGAATTTATCCACATAATCCATGCAAGTGAGTATTTGAGGATGGATTTGAGGTCCCTGGTGAATTTTTTCATGCAATGGTTTGGCATGAAAGTGAAGTTTGGAGTGATGGAAGCTAACTAGGCCAAGACTAGTTTTTATGACCTAAAACCTAGTGTGAGAAGTCTCAGAGATGCAAGCATATTTAAGCTATATACCCTGAAATGATGTGTATTATGTGCTTGATAAGATGTATAAGGATTATATATTTCCATAAATGTGCCATGAGATCCATGAACATGTGATTGAATGAATGAACTTGCTCATTTTGTGAAGACTGGTTTTCTATGCATACAAAATCCATTAGGACCTTGTCCTAATCAGTGTTTCATGGTATGAATGAAGAGTTACCCCATGTATTTTAAGGTGAACCAAAGGTCACATGTAACATCCTCCAAGCATAAAAATCTCTGAAATTTCATACATCAGTGTTGGTTAAACAATCTTGTGATTGTGTTCTTGGTCTACCATAATTGTGCTCATTGAGAAGAAGAGATGAAATGGAGGTCTTATGCCATGACCTGCAACACTCCAAGCACATGGTGATGTATTGGAAATCTTGAATATTCTTCCCTCTTAATTTCATTGTATGACTTGAACCTAGAGTGGGCCTTATGTATCCAAGTTGAAGACTATATTTTGAAGGTCATAGACCTAATAGAGCATATTAGTCCTAATGGAGGCTTGATGATAAAATTGTGATTTGTAAAGATTTTCAAGGATATAGATTGAAATGAAATGACCTTAGTAATGTACACATACCTTCCTAAAACATTTTTCATGGTATATGATAACTAGAAGACAAATAAGTCTTTGTTAAGGAGAAAAAGAAGGAATAAAACCGTTCTGAAAAGGAGTTGTGAGTCTCTGTTTGAAAATGGAATATCGTTAGTGGCATCAGATGTACAGTGAGTTTAGAAACATTTCCTTGTTCCTCATAGGTTTTTAAGTTTCATGATAGGTCTAGAAAGGACAAGGCCTACAATCGACACACTTGTAGATGTAATGATGAATTTGTAACAGCTCTAGGTGATATCATCTAGAATCTTGTATACAAGTTGAATAGGTGATAAGGTAAAGTGTTGGAAGATGAAGTGTAAGAGGTGTAAGAGTGTGTCATTCAAGAGTGTATGAGTGACTTAATGTTCATATGAAACATGTCTTATGACTGTATTTTTGTAGTAGAGAATGAATGCATGAGCAAATAGGTGAATCAAGGTGTGTAAGAAGGAGGATGAACATATAGGAGTTGAATATGAGATCACAAATTTTTTATCTTAAGCAACTAGGTCAGATGAATTTTGTAGACACCTAAAATTTGCTTACGCAGTTTTATTACTTAAATTACACTAACGACCTTCTCATCTTCTCCTCTCGGTCAATTAACGACACTTCATTAATTAACTATTCTTTGCTCCATTCTTGGATGCCCATTCATGACATTCTTTTGGTCATAATCCCTCTATAATCACCTAATTTTGCTAATATACCCTCTTATTAGCTAAACATCCCCCTTTTAACCATTCAAAATCTCCCCATTTCTCTTTAAGACCACTTCTACAAGCTTCCTAGACTATTAATCAATTACATGTGATTAATTAGACCCCTCCCAACTCTCGTAGGTTATTAATCACTTGTTAATCAAGCTTAACTAGCCTAAACCAAGTTTATCTCTTCTAAAGCATGTTTTTCCACTACTAATCAAAAAGTGCATTTTTTCTTTACCCTTTTGTCCCACATGCACTAGGATTCTAAACTTTCCCAAATGGAAACCTATAAATACAAGGCTAAGTCATCCCTTTCAACTTTACACCTTGATTATCATATCAAACACCTTACACACTTTGAGAATTTTGCAAACATCTCATTTGCATTAGCTAAAGCTAGAATCATTTGATCTTGAGCCATTCCTCATTGTAGTAGCTTCTCCATCTTGCATTCATTCCTCTAAGCTTGGTTAGTAGGAGAATATCTAAACATGGTCTTGTAGCCATTTTAGAGAGATCTCTTCACCACTTAGAGAAAACAACACACAACATTGATTTCTTAAGATCTAACTAGGTTCATCTTTATATTAAGCAATCTAGAGAAGTAGAGGTAACATAGTAATGTTAGTTTGATTCATGCATTATTGTAGAAGTTTATCTCATTAAGCTCTCATCTTGATGTTTATGATATATTTAGTTATATTGTGGAACTACTAGGTGTTAGTTTCATGTTATTGTCATAGTTAATCTTTTCATGCATACAAATTTGATCAAAACTTTGTAAAGACTAAGTGTATTATTAGCAAAGTAGGGAGTTGGTGCTTCCATGCAAGTTAAAGCTTGCAAAAGTTGTCAGTAGGTGCATGAAATTATTGGAGTTGGTGCTTCAAGTTGAGTAGGTGCTCAACAAAGTTCTTTTTAATTTTATTTTTATTTCAATCATATGTAGCAATCATGGACTTTCTGAAATATTCCTTTAAATGGTTACGTTCTCACACGCCCGCTGCGGTGTTAAAAATGCACTTTGTGGATTGTGGAAAACATTTTTCCAGCAAGAAACCAACACGTTTAACCTAAATACTCTTTATCTTATCATTTACCATCATATATGTATGTTATTATGGAGGTAAACAAAATATGATTTGTTGAATACTTTTGAGATACCACAAGGAGGATTGGTATGGCCCCTACACAAGGCTACAAACTATTTTGAAACATGCCTCAAAACAATGTGATCACTTGGACTTGTTTGATAGTGGGATGCTACACAAAATGGTTTGTTAAAAAGGAGTTAGAAACTTATAAGAAAATGAATTGACATTTTAAAATCCAGCTCCTCAACCTTATCCATCACCTACTTGATTATGATTGTGCCAAAAACAAGTTCTTTTCTACTATCTCCTAACCTACACCGAGATGGGAAAAATAAGATCATCACTTGGACATCCATCAAATATTTATGAAAAGATAAATGTTTTTAAATTATTTTCTATATGCCAAATCGATATGTTTGCAAAATGTGGGAACTTTCTCAAGGCATGCAAAATGTTTGACAAAATACATCAAAAAAATGTAGTCTCATAAAATGTTTTATCACTACATATGCACAAAGATTTATGTTGAAAGGTCTTGAAGGTTTTAAAATAATGCAAGCAACTAGTATAAAACTCAACTCAACAATATTTTCCAGCATATTCGCAACATGTATGAAAATGGAAGTATTCATAAGGCCAAAAAAATTTGACAAAATGCTTTCATGACGGCCGTAAATCGTGCACTCTTTATTGTTCGGTCACTCATCTTCTTAATCCAAGCATGGCCATCTTACTCTATCCTTACATGTTTTATCATTCTAGTTTTCTAAATTTTAATGGAGTTGTAAATCAAATGAATGAAGAATAATTTTTTAGCTTAATTAAATGAAAATGTTTTATTCAATTACAAATTACACCTTTTTGTGCGCAACTAAACCAATGACTAGGAATGAAAACTCTACTCTCTTTTACCTTTTAATCAGGATAGATAGACCATGATACTAGTTTTGGATTCAAAATCATTTGGTTGGTTGGTTAAACACAAAAATTAGTGAAAACCACTCCTTGGTGACCTTGTGCAACCTTAATAAAAATTTGTTTTTCAATGAGGCACAAAACATGAGTATAAACCCCAAAATGAGAAAATCAAATTTTAGTTGGGTACCTTGTCATGTGGAGTGTTCAATTGAACCCTAAGTTAACCCTTGGATTTCCTTTTTACCTTGTTTCATAATGTGTTTAGGATCCCAGTGAGCTAGTTCCCAACTTTAAACAATTGTTGAAATTCAAAATGCAATTTGGTTTTCACCTACCATTTTGGCCTTGGGTTTTTGAACAAATTTTAGATTTCACATAACTCTAATATTTCTATGGGAAAATTACTACAAACCCTCAACATGGAGAAAAACATCCCACAAGTTAGTTTTATCGATAGGTTTTGTAGGCCTCCAGTCGTTGGGCAACAAGGCCATTTGGGTGCATTTACGACCAGTAGCTTTTCTAAAGGCATGTGTCATTTTAATCTTTTTTTTGAGTTTAGGGTTCTTTCATCTATGAATGCTTCCATGTATATAAGGTAATAGGTAGGAATTTGTACCCTTGTGTGTTTAAGTCTCGAATATTGTTTCCAAACGTTGTTTTTGAGCAGAAATTGTCTAAATTTGACATTTTTGGAAATTTGCTACTACTTGCGAAAATTCTCATGTGAAATTATCCAAGCAAATAACGATAGAAAAACCTTGTAAACACGAATACATGACTGTAGGAAACTTTCTATTGACATTATCTTGAAAAGTAATTGAATGTGGAAAATGGTGTTTTCTATCTCCTCTCTCTCTATCTCTCTCCTTCGCTCAAGAAACGAATTGAAATGGCATTACAATTCTTACTCTTCTTTGAAGTGTGTAAAAAACAATTTAATTATTGTCGAGAAAATTTTAAAAATCATACATCATGCATGGTTGTAGTTTTATTACATGTCATCGGTTGTGTTGACCATGCGGTGGTTGTAGGTACATGGGACAAGAAGGAAATGGTAGCATTGCTGGTGTTTTTGTAATATGGAATATCATTGAAATATACTTGTAATATTAAGTAGATGTATCAAAGACCATTTGTATGAACATGAATGTTATGTATTGATTATTTTTAATGGGTAAGAAATTCATGTTGAATTAATGCAATGGAAAACAAGAATTCTATTTGATTATGACGTTGATTATGAGATGTATGTTGTTCTATGGTTTATATGTTTTGAAAGAAACTTATATAATGTTAATTATTGTCTCCTCCTTATTACTTATGTTGATGGTAGAAACTTTCTATTTCTAAACTATCTAATGGAACCGTTATTTTAACCTTTATTGTGTATCTCTCTCTTAAACAAGTCTTGTATAGTATTACAATACCACTACCCTCTTTAGAAAAGACTCAAACCCATAACTTGTCATATATTGTCTTCCACATTGAACGACCTCATTAAGATGTCTAAGAGACGTAAGTGGAGTTTTTACTACTTTTCCTTCGCATTAAACCTCATGTTTGACACCATTAACCTCCTCTTGTATCTAATTGACCTATGGGAAGATGATTCTCTCTAATGTAAACTTGTATCGAGTTGTGGATCCTTGAGCTCTAAAAGGATATAATTAATCCCGGTATCCCTTTTGAGAGTCTCGGTGAATGAAACCTATGTTGGGTTTTGTCATAGCATTTCTTTTCGAGAATGTTGAGCTTAGAAACAAAGAGAACCATGGAAACCACCTCCTTTCAAATCATTGGTAACCCTTTTCTTGTTCCAAATTTTAGGTCGAGTTGTCCCTTATGGGAACATGTAACTTGATAATGGGACCTTCTTTCTCAAACATGGGATTCATATGACCCATGTGTACCTCAAAATGCATCCTTTCATTATGGTTTATAGTAGTTTAACTTCACAAAATAATATAGGATCTCGGATCCTTATTATCGTAGGAATATGTTTGCTTACATCTAGATATGCAAAACCACCTATAGGAATTATAATAGACCAACTCTTCTAGGACGTTTTTCTATAAGATGATACGAGGTTCATTTTTAGTAATCTTTGAGTTATGTTTAGATTTGCAGCTTTCTTTCGTAGTCTTAAAGTCTTAAAGAAATGTAAGAGTTTGTGTGTTTACTCTGTAGGAACCTAGTAGGGAGTTTTCTTGTGGGTATGTTTCCTATAGGACGTTTGGTGCAAGGCATAATGTCATTTGGTGACATTTAGGATGATATTTCTAGTATGTAATTAGTATGGTTTTTCTAGAACTAAACAGTTTTTAAAAGGGAAGAGATTGTAAGTGCTTGGGATCGCAAGAGTGATTAGGTTATTCATAGATACCCCACTAAGACTCTATTTGTATATGAAGTCTCAGAACTTGCTCTTTTTATTATGAATATATTATGTTGATGCATAATCACAACGTCCCCGATGTCATGAGTTTAAATAGGGCATTCAGTGTGATTGCACAATATGGAGTTATCCTGAGTGTGGGACATTGTGAAATGGGATAGCTCTTGAAGAAGGTCGGTTCCTGCTCCTAAACTACCTGCTACAAACTACTCCTAATGCAGGAAAAATTACTGAATAACCCTAATCTATAGCTTCCAATGGGACATGGAAAGAAGGATTGCCTGAAATGAAAACCTACACTAAGAACGGTGATACACCATAAAAGGAGTGCTAGCCACTTCCAAACCCTATAAAATAATGAAAGGAATAAACCTAGGAAGGGTGATCTTGCACCACAAACTAAATCACATCCAATACACTATTCCTGAATGAGAACAACACACCAAATCTGTAATGAAAAATAAGTATACACAAATCTTGCAAGCACAAAGAGAGGTAAGATGCAAACAATAAACTATAAAGGTTGGACAAGATGCAACACAAATATAGTTTTATTGCTCCATATAGAATTTACATAGTACAATGTTGTAGAAGGGAGAGGCATGAAGCCATTACAAAGTTTGGAAGAAGGCCTAGAGCCCCAAGAAGAATGGGGTGCATGGGAGGAGAAAATGACCAACCCCTTATTTATGCAACCCCTTACAATATTTATAGAAGAAATGGTGAAGGGAAGAGAGAGAGAAAAAGAGATCCCGAAAATTGCTCCAAAACCCATAAAAATTCATTATTTATCCTATAATGAGTGCTTGAAGATTTGTAAAATATCTGCTCTATTAATGGGTTTGCCTTATCCAAGAAGGAATTGGCTATGATTGCACCTAGGTCTAGTCTCTAGCTCCTGTAGCTTCATCATGACCTATTCTCCCACCAACCTCATTAATGGCCTTCACCTACCCAGGTAAATGTTCATTGTTCCTTAATTTAAGAGGTTTAGAACCTCTAAAATCCCAAAATTGATGATTTTACACTTTGGGGTTTCTCTTCACGATTTCAATGATTGGTCATTTGTGAGAAATGGACTCACGGGGTGGAAATTATTTCATTTTGGATTTTGGGAGCTTTTGCTTTATTTTGGGGTTTTATAAACCTCCAAGAAATCCATTTTTATGATCCCAAGCTGAATCCCTCTCTTCTACCTTCCCGTTGACTATGATTTTGTGAGATTTTGATGTCCAAAGCTTGTGTTATGGTGTTTTAAGTGGGAGGGGTTTTTTATTTGCTATGGTCTTGTGATGGCCTTGCATTGGTGAGTTGGCTCAGAAACTTACTTGAGCCGCTTGGTGAGTGGGTTAGTTCTCATTATTCACAGCTTGCATGTCTTTCCGGCATCCAGTGATACTCTTATCTCCATCGAGCCCATTCACCATCGTTAAGTCCTCTTGCGTTCCACCACCTCAACCCACTATCACCGCAAAGTCTCCTCATTTTATGTTGGCAAGCCACTCACTCAATCATGAGCCAAGCTCCTTTGTAATTCTTGAAGCCCCTCATATCTTCTCACTAAATCCTAGCTCGAACATCATTTTGTGCTTGTTAGTGAGCTCTCCTTTGCACATAAATTGAGCTCCTCCAAAATGTTTTCTACCCTCGTATACACATTACCACGGAGCTCAAAAATGCTTTGCTTGCATTCTCCATCGAGCTTCTAGTTTCATGGAAAGTTGTGTTTGGTCCAAGAATTTTCTTGAAAACTCCATTCCACCACCGCATGGGCTAGGTGAGCATTATCCTTTTCCTTACGTTCATCCCGAGTCCCGCATGTTGAATTATTTTCGTTTAGGTCCTAACTTGTTAGTTAGACGAGCTCCTAGTGATGTTATCGATCTCATGAGTTTGGTTCAAATGTCGGTGAGCTCCCATACTGCATTGTATTACACCACCACCTCGAACACCTTGCTCTATATATTGTAAATCTCGAAATCCTTATGGCCTACTCGGCATCTTCCCTCATTGTCAAGTTTCCTCATGCTTTACTCTTAAAACCCACCATTTTGTTCTATGTCAATCTTTATATCAAGTTGTTTTGAACATTGCCAAGTCCTCAGCTAGGTCCATGTAGTGCCCCATCAACTACTTCACCTTTACTTCCCTGACATGATCCAACTTGTTTATCACACTTAACCCTTGCATTTCGACTTTTCCAAATTGGGCTTTCAAACATGGAATTTTTGGGTTTTCAGATGATTCACTTTTGAGGTGGAAGTCATTGTTTATCTGCAAGCCTTCACAATTTCCTCTGACGCTCAAAATTCAGACTCCCACCATTTTAGGCCTATCCTAGTTGATATTTCAATTTTATTTCTCGCCAAGTCTCAAAATCTGTTACCCCCAAACTTCCAAAAGCTTACACCTCCAAAGTCCTAAGTATTTCGTACTTCATACTTCCATGCTCTATTTAAACCTTAAGTTGACCATGAATCCCGAGGGCCCCGGCTTGTGCTTTATCACACCGTTTCATCTGCGCATCGAGTCATTTCTTGACTCGGCCTCAACAAATATGTCTCGTTGTTATTTTGGTCACGTCTCCTCACCGTGACTTGCTCACGTATGAGCTTAACAATCAATCTCCAAGCTCATGAAGTGGTGAATCCACTGGGCTTGTGGATTCCTTCATTTCCATCTTGCTCCGTAATCACGTCGAGTCCGTCTCCTTCTATGCATGGCCGACATGGCCCTTAACTTGCTTGAGTCACCTATTGCTTGTCCTATGCTTGACTTGCTCACTTGGTTAAGTCTCCATTCACCGACCCCAACCTTCTTCACATCTAGCATCGAGATCCATCCCATGGCAAGCTAGCTCTGCTTCCAACGTGGGCTCATTTTACTACTAGCTCAGCCCATAGCCAAGATCCTCATCTTCACTTCATCGTCCATTTCTTGCTTCGGTTAGCCAGAGTGACTTAATTGTTCATGCACCCACATTTTTCTAAGGCGAGTCCCCTTATCAATGTCATCATGGCCCCGAGCCACGTGCCTCCACTTTTGGTTTGTATCGAGTTGGCTTGGCTTGGCAATCCTCATTCCATCATAGCCTCTACATGAGTTCCCGCTTTGATTTTACCTTGACCTTCCATCGTCATGTGAGCCTAGCCCTTTGTCGCTTTTGTGAGCTCGGTTGATCTTGCACTCGCCATACAATATATGGCTCAAACCGAATTTTGATTGGATATCCCAATTTTACTATGTGCCTTTGATCTAACTCTTCATTCTTCTACAACGAGCTTTGTGCTCCAAACTCTTGACAACCAACCAAGCAATTTCCATTTGAATGTCAATTTATTTACCCTTTTGAATTGCATGTTCTGTTAAGCCTTGTGAATTCAACTCACCCTCCATATCCTCACCTATGAGCCCAGCCTACCCTATTTCCCCTTTGATGGTTGTGCATCATCCTCATGATCTATTTTGAGGCTTATTCTACCTCCCCATAGCTTAGCTTATGCTTGAAATACACCCATTCTAGTTTCCTCATTTCGAGCTCAACCGAGTTCCTCCTGTGCATGTGGGGTCGTGTCTTCGCATTGAGTTGACCTAAGATAAATTTCTCCTGTATAGCTTGATTATGAGATTCATGGGGACATCTCACGAACCGTGAGCCACTCGTTGTCAATTTGTAAGAAATTCCAAATTGGGATCCCCAAGAGCTCGCTCTCTTCTCATTTACCCGCCGAACCATATAAACTCGGTTCCCAACTCGCTCGGACGAGTTGCTCATCTCTTTTCTTGGTGAAACTCCTATAGTTGAGTTGGCCTCATGTGATGACTCGGCAAGCTAATTTTTATCTTGGTGCCTTTAAAGGCCCATTTTCAAACTTTGGCCTTGATTCTTGAATTTCGATGCCCTTTAGAGATTTTCTACGCACGAGAAGGTGTCGTGGAGACTAAGCGTGATGTCTAGGTTAAGTTTCTCTTGGTTGTCTAATTTGGCCCGAGGGGAAAATTGGATAAAATACCCTTGTAATGTTGGTCTATAAATCATAAGTTCCATTGAGCTTATTTGCAACTTAATAGATATTTCTTGTGATGTGAAAGCAATAGTTGTGTTTTTTTAGTGAAAACAAATAATTATAAAAGAGGACATAGCTTCTATTTTAGAAATTTAATCCTATGATGTGTAAATTTCGAGATTCCTATAATGGTCAATTGAGTTTTATAATTTATTTTTCATAAGCTAAACGAACTAATTTTGGATGTAGCCATTACAAGTTAAGTGTTAAACAAACTTAAAGAAACATGGTCTAGAAAAGAAAGGAATATGTATGTGCTCATGTTAAGCACTCTTCAAACCCTTGAGGTTGAATAATGAAACATGATTATAAATAAGTAATAAACATAAAAATTTGATATTGTAGAAGGTGCCAATTTTTGTGTACATGTCATCACTGTGTTGTGGAATTCATACTTGCTCATCTACCTAGGTGTGGCATTCATTACATATTATGTTGTTTAGATATTTGTGTGTTCTTCATGTTCGTGTAAACATTGCATGTGGTGTCGTGTAACCTCTTGTGTGTTGTTATGTTGTCACACTATTGTATCTTATAAGTTAGAGTAAAAAAAATCCTTCTATATTTGCACTTGTGTTTGGATCCCACATGGGCAGGCACACTCTAGTTGGTATCAGAGTGAAGGTTCATACTCTCCAACCTCTGGGACATTTTGGTGTTGTGATGGATTATGCATGATGGTTGAGTATTTGGAGGAGTAATGTGTTATTTTGTTGTGATGTGACAAATGTGGTACTTGTGATTATGTGAATGCACCTATTGTGCTTACCATTTGGTGTGGACTTGTTATGATATTGATGTGTTTCTCGATGGGAGTAATTTCTCTCTCTCTTGAGAATCTAACATGAAATTAATGTGTAATACCACCTTGTGTGTGAAGTAATTTTTATGAGCTATGAAAGTGTTGTGATGTTTCATGTTCTAGTGATATTGTATATGTGGGACAACATGTTGCATGACAAAGTGCTTCGTAGTGAAATATGTTACATCATGATAGTATTTGTTGTGTTTTGTTGTATTATGGCATTATGTCACCACATTGCATTGTATTGGAATGTATGTCTTGGCGTTAAACCTATATCGTTGTTGTACATATGTATTCATACATTATGTGATAAACCCATTTCGAATCAGGGACAAATGACATTTTCATGTACCCTAATATATGTTACTCGTACTATAGGTGTGTTATGTGAAAATGTTGTGTGTTGTAATCTGTAGAATATTGTTATGTTCTATCCCCGTAATTTTTCCATGTGTAAAATGCTATGGTTTTTGTGCATAAGTCATCAATGTGATCGTAACATTGTTTGTGTTATGTTGTGTACCCTATACTATTAAACCCTATGGGTAGCATCCAAGTGTATGTGTGGAAAGAGAATTTGTAGACCAAGTGAACATAACCTTGACCCTAGTACAAGTTTAAAATTGGAGTCTCGTGTAGACTGAAAACCCACTTCTATCTATTTGGTATACCTCAAGCTTGCTTAGTATATTGTGGATGTACACCACCTTAGGCTCATGCTTATACAAACTAGTGTCTTGAATCTCTCATATTTTGGTTGTACATCGAATAATCCTATGTGATATTGACTTTTTGGATCCTCTTTTGTGTGATTTGGAGATATATGTAGATATACTTATTTTGGTTATATTTATTTTGCAAGTTTGAGGCTCGATATTCGAGTTCTAAGCAACTCGATGAGTACCCCTTTTGTGGTCGTGGAATGGCTATGTAGTGATTGTAATGTGATCTTTATATGTTCATATTTTATTCATAAATTGATCATTTTCTATTAATAACCAAAAAAATCTTGATTGATGTATTCCTAATTCTTGGGCATTTAACTTGATTTTGAGCTAACAAGAGGATTTTGCATTACTCTGACTATTTACCCATTTAGTTTGCTTAGTTTTAAACTTGATTTTAGAGCTTAAATTTTTCTAGCCTATCCTAAGGCTTGATATTTGTTTCCACTTAGCATTTGATTCTGGTTGATATGTTGGTTCTAATGTCATTATGTGTTGGAATAGGGTCATGGGATCCAACATAGAGTGGTCAAACCTATGGACCCACTTCATTGTATGGGGGTATGCCCCAGGGGGGTCATGGGGTTGTGTAGTATTAAACTACATGTTACTATGTCACTTGGGTGGAGGTGACAGGGCTCTATGTGCCTAGGGCCATAGGGTGATCCACCTCATTAAATGGAGAGATAAGGTGATAAGACTCTTTGGTGAGTGATATGGATAAATAAGGAGATGGGGCTCTATGGTGAGTGACCCAACATGGAGAAATAAGGTGACAGGGATCTATGGTGAGTGACCTAGATTGGTTTTGGTACTATGATTATCTATCTATTAAGAGGCATATGGAGTTCTTTGGGAGGCTTATGGAGATTTGGGAGACATTTGAACTAGGTTTGTATGATTTATGAGTTACTCTTGTGAGTCTTGTTGTGTATTGGTATGTTGATGTTTTATGTTCCTCCTTGTTAGTAAGTATTATTAGATCTTAGATTGACATTGTATGGGTACACTCATGGTTTTGAGTCATGTTATACTAGTTGCATATGCATTGGTGTGATTCCTTATTATATGTTAGGCATGTGGATGTGTTGCATCTATGCTTGGGGCATATGTGTTGTGAATTCTATGCTATGTGGACTACTTGTTGTCTTTCCATCGTGGAGTTAGAGGTCTTGTGACGTGTTTCATTCATGAAAATGTGCTAAAAATGTGTTTTGTGGGTTGTTTGTATTGTGCTTTGTCTTTATACCTTGTGTGACATACTGGAACTTTGAAATTTAAAATCCTTAACAAGTGATAACATTATGAACATTGAACAAGTAAATAGTGTAATCGATACAACTATTAAATGGTGAATACCCTTATGAGAAAAAATATGTGAGAGTTTTCAAAATGATAATCAAGATTTGGATTTGAATCCACTATGGATTTGAACTATTGAGCAACGAAGTCTTTTGAGCTTGGAAACTAGGAACAAGTATTAAGGAAAAGATAATTTGAGTAATAAAATAATGAGTAATGTCAATCTTCACAAAACATTAAGAAATTGAGAAAAAATTAAAATATGCTTAAACTTGTTGGTGGTTGCATTTTAAGAAACATAGCTTTTCTTTTGCTAATCGGAAACTATCATTGTTGACTTTTCATGCTTACTCTATCCTCTTAGTGCCTGAAGTGTGTTGTATCGTGGATGATGATTTATAAGGGGGTAGATGTAATGCCCCTCCTATTACCACCCTCTTGATTGTAGTTGCATAGGCTCGACTTTGTCCTTGGTAAGAGTGAATTCGTTGTTTAGCATCGTGCTTTACGATATGAAAAAATCTTAAAATTAAATAGAGCATAAATAAAATAATACTACATTTTCAATATTTGAAATATTAGATGTTGTTAAAAGATAAAAGTAATTGTATGGATCTTTTATCGCTGGTGGTCATATTTCCTAAGGTCAAGAGCACGATTATCTATAATTACGAAAGCTCAAAAAAATCAAGATTCTGAGATGCTCTATCTCGATGGGAGTCAAGTATCTGATATTTATGGGTTACTACCACCTTCATGGTGGTTAGGAGAACTCTTTCGACCTTTGATGCGAGGTGCATCCACAAATAACAAGGTCACGTTAATTATATCATAATTACCTTTATTAAATTTAATGAAATAATTACGAAATGATAGTATCTTTCCAGGGCATTGTTGAGGTTCAAGTAGTAATAAATTGTTAAATAGTAAAATAAATCATGGAATTAGCATAATAGAAGAGTTTTCATTTAAATATAAATAATTCATTAATATTCTAAAATCTCTCCAAATTCATTTTGGAGCTTGAGCCAAACCTCATTTCAAGAATAATTAATGTAAATTTTTGGGTATTGTGAGATTCATACGTGAGAAGAATTTTGGTAATATTTGGTCTTTGTGTGGTTGAATGCATATCAGAATGATTTGGTGAGAGGAATGTTTGTCTTTCTTTGTCTTTTTCTCATATGTTGGTGCCCTACTAGCTTAAGGGAGCTCAAAATTTACCTTTTGCTTGTTAGTAAACATGTAGTGGTTGTGTGGATGGAATGTATGGAGCTTTAAATGAAGGGAGCATGAGAGCCTTGGTGCACGGCATGGTCATCCTTTAGAAACAATCAATGTTCTATGTGGAGGCATACACATGACATTGGATGTGTTTTTCACCAAATGGACAAGTTTTTAAAAGGCTTTTGAAACTACAAACAAATGGATTTTGACAGGCGTAAAGCCAAACACCACAACCTGTGCCCACACCTCCTCTTCTCCTCAAGTTGCATTTTGCTTTTATATGAGTTGAGTAGGTAATGGGTAGCTTTGACATTGTTGGTTTTTTCCTTCTTTTTTTATTTGTTTTATGTTACAAGGAAGCATACACAATGCCCATGGACTTTCTGATAGATGCCTTGGAAGGGTTACTTCCTCACATGCCTACAATGTTGCAAATGCGCTTTATGGATTGTAGAAAACACTTGGACAAGGGGGAAATAGCACATTTGACCCAAATACTCTCTATATTATCATTTACAGCAAATATGTATGTTATTATGGAGGTAAAAAAAATATGTGTGGGTTGTTGAATAATTTTTGAGATGCCACGGGGATGATTGGCACTACCCTACACAAGGCTACGAAATATTTGGAAAAATGCCTCAAAAAAATGTGATCGCTTAGAGTGTGTTGACAATGGGATGCTACACAAAATGGTTTATTAAAAAGGGAGTTGGAAACTTATAAACAAATAAAATTAACAGTTGTAAAGTGAGCCCTCAACCTTAGCCATCACCTACTAGTCTGTGACTGTTCCAAAACAAGAGCTTTTCTACTATCTCCTAACCTACACCAAGATGGGAAAAATAAGATCAACTCTTAGACATCCATCAAAGATTCATGGAAAGTTAAATGTGTTTCCATGTGCCAGATTGACATGTTTGCAAAATGTGGGAGCTTTCTCAAGGCATGCAAACCATTTGATAAAATTCATCAAACAAAATGTAGTCTCATGGAATGTTTGATCATTGGATATGCACAAAGAGTTTTGTTGAAAGGTATTGGAGGTTTTTAAATCATGAAAGCAAATGTTATAAAAATCAACTCAACAACCTTTACCATTATATTCACAATATGTACAAAAATGGAAGCATTCACAAGGCCACAAACTATTTAACGGAATGTTTGGATGACCTCAAACCTCGCACTCTTTGTTCTTCGGTCACTCACCTACTTAATCCAGGCATGGCCATCTTACTTTATCCTTGCATGTTTTAGCATTCTAGTTTTCCAAATTTTAATGGATTTGTAAATCAAACTAATGAAGAATAAATTTTTAGGTGAATTAAATGAAAACATGTTATTCAATTGCAAATTGCACCTCTTTTTGTACGCAACTAAACAAATGACCATGAATGAAAACACTACTCTCTTTTACCTTGTAAGAAGGATAGATAAACCACGATACTATTTTTGGATTCACAAATCATGCAATTGGTCGGTTAAACGTGAAAATTAGTGAAAACCACTCCTTGGTGACCTCGTGTAACCTTAATTAAAATCCATTTTTCAATGAGGCACAAAACATGAGTATAAACCCCAAAATGAGAAAAGCAAATTGGAGTGTCAACAAACCTATGTACCTTGTCATGTGGAGTGTTTAACTGAACCATGAGTTGTCCCTTGTATGTCCATTTTACCTTGTTTTGTAACATGTTTAGAAATTTTGGCTTCCTCATACCTCTAACATTTCTACAGAAAATTACTAAAAACCCTCAAATTGTATAAAAACATCTCGTAAGATAGTTTTCTTGATAGATTTTGTAGGACTTTGGTCATTAGGCGACAAGGCCGCTTGGGTGCATTTACGACCGGTAGCTCGAGAATGACAAACATCGTTTTAATCATGTTTCTAGTTTGGGGTTCCGTCAAATTTGAGTGTTTCCTTGGATATAAGGGAATATGTAGGAGTTTTTTCCATTGTGTTTTTGAATCTCAAGATGGTTTTCGAATGTTGTTTTTGAGAAACTTTTCTAAATTTGACATTTTGGAAATTTACTACTACTTGGCAAAAACTACCATGTGAACTTATCCAAGTAAATAATGATAGAAAAACCTTGAAAACTAGAATACATGACTCAGGAAAAAAATTTGTTGACACTAGCTTGAAAAGTAATTGAATGTGGAAAAATGGTGTTTTCTCTCTCCTCTCTTTATCTCTCTCCTTGGATCTAGAAACGAATTGAAATAGAATTGCAATTCTTAATCTTCTTCAAAGTGTGTTGAATATAATTTCATTATTGTTAGAAAACTATGAAAATTGTACATTGTGTGTGGTTGTAGTTTGATTCCATGCTAGTAGTTTTAATGGCCATGCGGTGTTTGTAGGTACACTGGACAAAAAGGAAATGGTAGCATTGGCTTTGGTGTTTTTATAATATGGAATATCGTTGAAAGATACAAATATTAAGTAGATGGATCGACACCATTTTTATGAACATGAATGTTATGTATTGATTATTTGTGATGGGTAAGAAATTTGTGTTATATTGGTGCATTGGAAAACAAGCATTCTATTTGAGTATGGCCTTGATTATGATTTGTATGTTGTTTTATGGTTTAGATGTTTTGAAACAAACTTCTATAATGTTAATTATTATCTCCTCCTTATTACTTATGTTAATGGTAGAAAATTTTTATTTCTAAACTATCTAAGGGAACCGTGCTTTTAACCTTTACTATGTATCTCTCTCTTAAACGAGTCTTGTATAGTATTAGAATACCCTTACCCTCTTTAGAAAAGACTCAAACCCATGAATTTTCATATTTTCTCTTACATATTGAACGACCTCATTATGAGATCTAAGAGATGTAAGTGGAATTTTTACCACTTTTCCTTCACATTAAACCTCATGTTTGACACCATTAACCTCCTCTTGTATCTAGTTGACCTATGGGAAGATGATTTTCTCTAATGCAAACTTGTATCGAGTTGCAGATCCCTTGAGTTCTAAAGGGAGAGAAGTAATCCTAATACCCATTTTTGAGAATCTTGATGAATGAAACCTTTGTTGGGTTATGTCTATAACATTTCTTTTCCTACAATGTTGAGCTTAGAAACAAAGTGAACCATGAAAACCACCTCCTTTCGAATCATTGGAAACCCTTTTCTTGTTCCCAATTTTAGGATGATTTTTCCCTTATGAGAACACGTAATTTGATTATGAGACCTTCTTTCTCAAGCATGGGATTCATATGACCCATGTGTACCTCAAAATGCATCCTTTCATTATGGTCTATTGTAGTTTAATTTCACAAAATAAGATAGGATCTCATATCCTTGTTACTGTAAGAATATGTTTTCTTACGTTTGGATATGTGAAACCACATATAGGAAGTGTAATGGACAAACTCTACTAGGACATTTTTCTATAAGATGATAAGAGGGTCCTTTTTAATAAGCCTGGAGTTATGTTTAGATTTAAATTTTCTTTCCTAGTCCCAAAGTCTTAAGGAAATGGAAGAGTTTGTGTGTTTCCTCCCTATAAACCTACTAATGAGTTTTTATGTGGGTATGTTGCGTATAGGACGTTTGGTGCGAAGGGGTAATGTCACTTGGTGACATTTAGGACGATATTTATAGCATGTAATTAGTATGGTTTTTTAGAACTAGACAATTTTAAAAAGGAAGAGACTCAGTAAGTGCTTGGGATCATAAGAATGATTAGGTTATGCATGGATACCCCACTAAGACTGTATTTTGTACATGAAGTCTATAACTTGCTTTTATTATTGAGAATATACCCTTGTGATGTTGGTCTATAAAGTATAAGCTCCATGGATCTTATTTATAACTTAATAGATCTTTCTTGCGATGTGAAAGTAGTTGTGTTTTGTTTTTCATGAAAGCAAATAATTAGAAAAAAGGACATAGTTTCTATTTTGGAAATCTAATCCTATGATGTGTAAATGTCGAGATTCCTATAATGGTCAATTAAGTTTTATAATGTATTTGCAATAAGCTAAATGAACTGATTTTGGATTTAACCATTACAAGTTAAGTGTTAAACGACCTTAAAGAAACGTGGTCTAGAAAAGAAAGAAAGACATATGTGGTCATGTTAAACACTCTTCAAACCCTTGAGGTTGAATAATGAAACATGATTATAAATAAGTAATAACAATGAAAATTTGATATTGTGGAAGGTGCCAATTTGTGATGTACATGTCATGAATATGTCATGGAATTGATACTTTATAATCTATCTATTTGTGGCATTAGTTGCATATTGTGTCATTTATATATTTGTGTGTTCTCCATGTTGGTGTAAACATTACATGTGGTGTCATGTAACCTCTTGTGTGTCTTTATGGTGTCGCACAGTTGTATCTTGTGTTATCCCATTTTCGTGCTTACCGATAAAATGGGATAACCAATCAAAATTTTCATAAAGAACTTGTTTGTGTCTCATCCTTTATCCAAGGATTGCTTTAAGATGCCTTGTGTACTTTCTGACTCATATTTAAAAGTCATTGTTATCACAAATTTGTACCCTTTGCAATTTGGATAACTCATCAAATAGACTTAGCTATTTTTCTCTAAGAAATTTGTGGGACATTAATTCAATTTACCATGGAGTGCAAGAACTTCGTGTTGTGCTGGTTCTCTAACCCATGGAGAAAAGGAGCATAGGTCAAGGATTTTTGTGGGTTTTTGATAAATCTGTGGAATACTAGAAGGCCGCTCTACACATGGTGAGTCTACCAAACAATTGGAAACCCACAGGAGACTAAGCTAATTCGTTGATGAGTTATATTTAAAAGACCATGTGGCATTCATTTAGTTGTCAATTTCAATTATCGCATCAAGCATCGTGCCACGTGGTAGGATTTCATCTCTCCTCAAAGGTTTTGGCTTCGGCGGGCACGTGAGGCCCGCAGAATAATTCACATTCCTCATCATTTCAGTCTGCATGCGACAAAGCAAACTAAGTCAATGCAATTCAAATCACATGTAATAGGTGAAGGAAATGACAGATGGAAGTAGATAAACATTCCCATGTGGGGACACACGTCACCATTTCGGAACTTCTTTAAGAAGATGCATTCTGCAAACCTCAAGTCTGCAAAGTAAACTAGTTTCATAAAGGATTCGGGTCTAGGAAAAGTCAACAAGGTCAACATGGCTACGTTGTAGCAGTTTTCTAAAGCCAAAATTTCTAATTCTGCCCTAAGTTAAAGGTTATGATGCGAAGCCATCAAGATCCTGACAACTGACAACCCCATGACATGTGGAAATTTTTCATTGGCTAACCTTTCGCAGTCTAACATTGTAAAGGTTAAAGGCATTTCGACACATAGTAAATTACGAGAGGCATGGAATGATCTCATTGGTCAATGTTTTGCAGGGGACAGAAGAGTTAATAAAAGGACCGACATTCAAGAAGGGTGTGGAGCTGTCTCATTAGATCACACTTTGCAATGGTCGAGCCAGGGGTTTTCAAAAGGTAATTGAAAGAAACATAGAGCCTTCTCATTGGCTCATGTTTCATAATGGCTATTTTAAGCAAAAGGAATTGTGACATTATAAGGAGCATGTTGATATTCTATTGGCTCACATTTCTAAAGGGAAGACTAGAGTAAAGGATAGTTTGACACTCGTAAAAGAAACATGGCATTGTTTTATTGGCCCAATTCTATAATGCCATAGAACACAAAAGGAAAGAAAAGAAAATCAAATAAGTAGAGCCCAATATCGCAAACTAATGAGAGACTAGCGTGTGGCAAAGACAAAAGTAGTAACATGTGTGTGAAGGTTGTCTCTGAAGCCAATCAAATGCTAACATGTGTCACGTTCCTATGCATCCCGACATGTAAATATTCAAATGGCCATATATTTCACGCTAGAGCTCCAAATCATAAAAATTTGGTCTCGTTGGGAAGGTCTCCTTGAGCCCTTAAATTTGGCATCATTTGTTTTAGAGATTAATGGCATTTGGTGGGAGAAAATAGGAAATATAGTTTGGGCATTAAGGTGCAGTTATAGATGGCTCAACCACCTAAATTGATGGAGTATGGGGCTCTTACCTTATCCTAGAAGCAAAAGAACATTTGGGAATGGGTCAACAAGGTGCCCATGATGTTTTTTAAGGATTAATGGATGATTGACAATGGTTGGGGCTGAGGATCTATGTCGCAAGGAAAGACGGTGATTTTCATTAATGGCAAGATCAAATACAATCTCTTCCTTCTTCTCTTTTCCCTCTTATCTCTCTTCCCTGAAATCTATAAATATAAGTGTTTGGGCACATTTGAAGGGGTTGGAGATTCTTTGTATGAATTGGATCTTGAAGTTGCAGAGACAAAAAAACTTTGTGTTTTCTTTTTATTATCAAAGAACATTAAAGATATATTTTACAGACTTTGTGTTGTGGATGAATCTTTTCATTTAAGGTATTGTTCTTAAGTTCAATACACTAAATGGTTCTTTGCTTTCATATCTAGTTCATTGAATCTACAGCCATTTATTACTATCTATTCATGTGTGATTATCTTTTGATCTACATTTTTCTTAAGAGAAAACACTTTTCTTTCTCATTCTCTTCTTATTCTTCTAAAATTTCTCTTGTATTTCTTCTTTTTCTTCTATCTCTATATGCCTTCCTTTCTAACAAGAACCAATCTACTGGGATGAGATCCCAACCCTAAATGGTTAAATTAGTGTAGATATTGTAAATAGTCTTTGGCATGCCTTTAGATTAGTAATAAACATGGTGCCTTCCTTTATTTGAGGAGGTACTTTGTCCCACATGTTGTGGTTGAAACTCATATATTTTCTTTGACAAAATATCCAACCAACAGTTTTTGGTGACTCCATTAGGAATACGGACAAGAAAGACTAATCATGTTATACTATTGGCAACGCAGTATTTTCTTTTTCCTATTGATTCTTTCCGGACATTATTCTTGAGTGATGCCCAAATTCCGACACCTACCACCTTTAGAAGGATGGTTGGACAACTACAACCACAAGCTTCGGTTCCTTGGGTCCAACTATTAGCCCTTTTACACTTTGGTTCGACCACTACATGATTTTCCACATAGGTCACGTAAGAACTTCCCAAAATTCAACGGTGATGGAAAGCAACACCTAGATGAGCACATAGCTAAATTTTTATATCTTATGGAGTTTTGGGGTGGCTCATGAAAATGTATCTATTTGGTTATTCATTGAGACACTTCAAGGTGTTGTTATGGAATGGTTTTATCATCTTACGGCTACATGTGCCATCGACTAAGATATTATGAGAACATGGTTTGAAGTCATATTTAAACCTGCATAAGATGCACATGCCTTTGAAACTTTTAGTTATGTTGATGAGTCGTATGATGAGTCAACTAGTGACTCAACATTAAGTACCTAAGATATGAAGAAGATGATTGTGAGAATCATGCAAGTGATGGTGGCAACTTCATGGTAGATGTTGATCTTCAGAGGTAGATTCAAGAAATGGAGGCAAGCATGGTAAATATCATGCCTACATGTGCAATCAAGGAATGAAAATTTGGTTTTAGGGTCCCTTGTCTGTGGGTTAGCCCTATACCAAGTTGGTTCACCCTCAATAGAATCTGGATTTTATGGTTGAGATGTTACCCCAAGTTATAAAGTGGGTTGAGTTAATGGGGGCTCATGAATCTAGTGTTAGGAAACCCTATTAATGGGATAATCCTATGATGCGATCTTACAGGGCCTCTCATTCCTCCTCCCTAACCTACACCATGTCAACCCGATTTTCTATTCCTAGCTTTCTAGCTGCTACACAGAAGAAATCACTCATTTCCCCTCGGTCCAAGCTTTGTAAACTCATGTTGAAACCCAGTCCACCCTTACTCTTACATTCCAAAACCCGGTTTGGGAAGAAACAAATTAGAAAACTAGTCAAGGAGGACAACAAATTAAAGAACCCAACATAAAAGAACTTACCAAAATTCTAAAGAAATGGGCTTCAAAATTTGAAACCAAATAGATGTCACTGCTAGTTAAACCTTCAAGAAGATGGGGTTGATTTTATAAAAGAGCAAGCATGAGAAGAATATGATCAATCATCTCTACATTCTCGAGTGTAGTGTGCATGTTGGCACCATATTCACAGAGATTTTTGATGCATCCCAACTTGCAAAATTATAAGAGCGTGAATCAACTTCAAAAAAGGAGCCAAATAGAACAGATTAAATTTAGAGATTCAAGGATTAGAGCCATGAGTTTGAATCTAGAAGGGTTCATCAACAAGAACCTAATAGTCAACCTTTTCCAAGTTCTTCAAAATCAGTTGAGGTAAGTCTCATTCTTGAAAATCATGAAATAATTTTTGAGGAATGGACTGACTCTGAGAGCATAATGGGTGAATAAGTGACCTAGCCCATTATATAAATTCCTCCTATTTTAATTGAAAAATCTGAGCTTAAGAGGGTTAAAATTAAAGTACGAAAGTGGAGGAAGAGAAGCTTCCAAGTGAGCAAGATGTTCTATTTGAATGCAGTGATCCCCACTGCCCTACATGTTTAAAATTTGTTGCACTTTTGGAAGATTGCAGTGGTCCACCAAGAACATCTTCAGATGTTGCAATTGATCAAAGGAAATTTCATGTTGAGGAGGAGGAGAGGTTTGATTTATCAAACTTCTTGTTTGATGAGGAGCACAAGGAAGTTAAGATCAAAGGGGAGTGTCCCACGAATTTGATCATGAAGAGGTTGATTTCTTATTAGAATTGGAAGATTGCATTGATGAAGAAGAACCCATTCAACTCACTTGCTTGTGCATTTTCACCATCTTTCTTCCTCCTACCGAAAACTCCCATAAATCATCCATGGAGGAAATTTTCAAAGTAGAGTTTGTTGTCAAAATTAGTCTACATGATGAGAATGAAAAGGATTTTTATCTTTTAGACTTAGTGATTGAGAAAGAGGAGAGCCACAATGAATCAATTGCAAAATTAAAAGTCATCATGGAGAAGGAAATGTCTTTTGCGAGTTGTTAGTGGAAGCGAACAAGGATCAAATCAACTTGTAAGAAAATTTATTCATTGAAAGGAAAGTCTGTAGGATGTCCCCATTCGTGGGGATGGAATTCAGAGAGATGGGATAATCATAAGGACCAGGCCTTTCCCAATAAGATATCTAACAATTTTAGAGCCACCCAAGGAGTTGTAACTAGTCATGCTTATTTTAAAGCATGAGGATGAGCTACAACACACCAAAGATCGGTTGTGTGCCTCTCAAATCCAAATACGAGTAACTAAAAGAGGTATTTATTTTGTTTCCAATTGATACTTTGAGGATAAGGGTAGAGTACCATCTTTAAAGTTGTCTTTCAATCTTATTATAGGTGTTCATTGCCAAATTAATTACATGGCCACATTTTATAAACAAGGGAAACTACTTCTTCCTACCTGTTGTAGGATTTTTTTGAGTTTCCTTTGCCTCAAGTTAGAGTAGAGTAAGTAGGTTTGTTCTAGTAAAAGAAATGCTTGTGCACATTCTGCATGCTTTACTTGAATCATGTATGATTTTACATGTTTGTATATAGTTTTGTGGGACTCTGTTGATATGCACGCTTCATTTCATGGTGAAATCAAATAGTTGGAGCAATTTCTAAGCTTTATTTAGAGCTCCACATATCAATTTTTGCTAGTGGTCATCCAAATAGCGATTCTGATTCGGTGTCAAGTTCATAACAGATTCGTGAGACTAATTATCAAGGAAAGGATCATTTTCTTGATGTTAGACTTGACTCCGTAGCTTTGATGGATTGACACTTCAAAGATTTGTATTTCCTCTTTCTTCAAAGTATCAAAGAAAGTCCCTAGTCGGAGCTATGTTATCCCATTTTTGTGTTTACCAATAAAATGGGATAACCAATCAAAATTTTCATGAAGAACATGTTTGTGTCTTGTCCTTCATCCAAGGATTTCTTTAAGATGTCTTACGTACTTTCTGAATCAACTTTCGTAGTCAATGTTATCCCTAATTCGCACCCTTTGTAATTTGGATAACTCATCAAATGGACTTATCTATTTTCTCTAAGAAAGCCTCGGGACATGGTCTTCTGTGGGTTCTCCTAACCCACAGACTAAAGGATCATCGGTCGAGGAATTAGGTGGATTTTTATAAATTCACGAAATGTTAGAAAGCTACTCTACACTTGGTGAATCCTCCAAACATTTGGAAACCCACATGAGACTAATCTAATTCATTGGCCATGTTAACACGTGTCACATTCATGTGCATCCTTGCATGTAAATATTCAAATGGCCATATTTTTGCCCCAAAGCTCCAAATCACGCAAAATTGATATCGTTGGAAAGGTCTTTGTACACACCTAATTTTTCATGTGCTACATTGTTATAATAGTTCAAAATCCCCAATCATTAGTAAATATCTTTCCAATGGTGTTAGAGTCCAATTTCTCATTTACAGTATATATTTGTAGTCTATAATGCTTCTCTTATCCATTTCCATGATTTTCCCACTTTCCTTTATCATCTTGCAAGCCTTTTCTTAACTTTCGGCTTTAAGTCACATAACCATGTCGGTGGTGATGCAACTACCCCGACGGTTGTGCAACCGCCACTCTACGTGAAGCACTGCGACTTTTATATGCATTTGATTGAGACTTTCTAGTATGATTTAAGCATGTGCCATGATCTTCCATTTCATATTTCTCAAATGTTTCTTGTCTAAATTGGTTGTTCTTGAGCTCTTTAGATGTGTGTAATCCTATCCCTCCTAACTTACTATTATTAATGAGTGAACTGTCACTCCCATGAGAGAGGTGGAATTTCTTGGCTACCAAATGGCTTATACCATTTCCCTATCTTTTCCCTATAAGATCCAAGCTTCAGCCTGGAGCATTGGTTGGATATTAATGTTTTGAATTGCATTGTTATGTTGCTCATAATCCTACCAAGAAATACACAAGAAGGCTTAGTTATCTTTCCTTGTAATTCTCTTGTCTGCTTTGCTACTGATTGCTTCAGCAAGCCATTCCAGCTCCAACACCTCTTCATCATTTCTTCCACACAAGCCAGCACAGTTCCCTGGACTTTTTAAACACCAAATTGGAAAAGAAGTTGAGGGGACAGCAAATCAAAACCATCATTGGAATTGTTACAGTTCTACATTTCCAAGTTAAGAATGCATTTGGATTCTTAAAGTTTTCTTTGTTTGATTAGATCTTATTCCACAATGCATTAGAGTATATTAATTCAAAGAAGTACAATTACAGTAGTTTTTCTTTATTTACAAGAAGCTTCTATTGAAAGTTACTTCCTACTTACCCCTATGGATTTTCAAGAGAATTTTTTCTAGAAGAGTCTTCTATACCTATTTAGTATTAGTTGTAATTTCCCTTCATTTTTGTAAGCTTCTATAGTTCTTATTGTAACTCACGGGAAGTTTAAGGGGAAGAATTGCTTCTAAGAAACTTTTCATTCTTCTCGTGACTCTGAGGTAATAAAAGAGGAAGTTGTATATCCATGAGTACAAATTGGAAAATTTATGTTTTTATTAGAATAGATTAGATACACTGTACACAAGGAAATAGCCACATCCAGTTGTTTGCTTTTTTATTTTTGTTCATTTTAGTGTAGAAGTAATTTTCACCGATTAGAAGAATTTTGGTTTGTATGTGCACATTTCTTTTGTTTCCAATAAACATAAAATACAAAATCATTAGATTAATTTAATTAGTTTGCTTTTATTTTTCTTTCTCCCTTTTTTAAAAATAATTAAAAAGTACAAAAACAAATAGATTAGTTTGTTTCCTTTGTTTAATTAGTTAACTTCCATTTGTTAACTAGCTACTTGAAACACGTAGATTTAATTAAATTCGAGGATGTAATTGAATTGGTTTGATTTAAATCTGTTTGTTTTCATTTGTTAATTTAGGAACATAGAGTTAATTAGAAAGGAATTAACACATCTCCCCACGTATCCCTAGTTGGCTTAGGACTGACCTTTCCCTCTTTCAGTTTCTTTGCGAGATTGTTTGTTTCTTTACTTTAGTAATCTACACATCCCACATGACCATTTGAGGCCCTAGAAAACCATGAGATTACATTTGTGATCCAACGGTGCCACAACCAAAACTAACACCATAATTGGCAGACATTGACCAAGGCCTTAGACATCTTGTTTTCCACACCACCCCACTTCCACCCATTATCATCACACAATTGATAGCTTTAAAGGTCAAAGCGGACATTGCTTACAAGTTCGGAAATTTCAACCTGGTTGCAACTAGTTCCCATAATTCACTTGTTTGTCTTATTCACATGTTTCATCCCATATCTCCATAACCTTTTCTTGAGACTTCTACGAGGCAAATGCGGACAATTCCCGGCATTCCATAGGTAGTTCAAATGGTGTTTTTGACACTAACATCAATAGAATCTTTTGTGTTTCCATTCTCCTTGATCACTCCATTTCGCCCATCTAAGTGAGGCAATCATTCATTGCTTTAGACGAGTAGATTCCCACAGTGCCCATTGAGGACATTTGATTGCCTTGATCACTTGTTAGCCACCTTTCACCCATTTTCATACATTTCACCTATCCACCCTATTTATCCATTCCATAGCCACATTCCATTTCATATCGGTTGTCCTAGCACAACCTCGAGAGGTCGAGTGCATTCTAGAGTCATGTGTTGATTCTCGGACATACAAAATTAGTGAACCCGACATGAAGGACTAGTTATTTTTCATTTCCTCTATTTCTTCCTTCTTTCATCCATCCTTCTCCTCTCCCATTATTCTATGGGTATTTATATACCCCTTGAATATGTTGGGTTAGGAATATGGCAGCCCATTTTGGGTCTTGAAGCGTATTATTACCATATGGGTATGTAATAATCACCCTCACTATCTGGGTGGGCTGATAATTACTCATCCAATTTACCTTCCCCTCACACTCCTCCTCCTTAAGGTGCCAACAATAGTTCATCACCAGATCGAGGAGATTGATCAACCTACGCATAGCCCGCAACCTGAGCTCTCTAGCTCAAATAACATGACATTCATGGGAGAGCAAGGGTTCCAACATACAAACATACAATTTAATTTGCTCCCATCTTACCTATTGCCAAACGATGAACTCCCCGACACACTTCACTTGACTGCAAATCAACATAAAATTTGATTTGCTCCCATCTTACCTATTGCCAAATGATGAACTCCTGACATACTTCACTCGAAGTGATGAGCGTCTTAATACATTAGACTAGACCTTATACCAGAGGCAAGAGTATAATGATGTTCTTCTTCAAAACAATGTTACTACCCCTCCTCCTACAATAGACAATACATCCAAAGAGGGGTGGCCTCCCAAGAATCAATCTATAGTAGGACATAATGTGCCTTTGCTTCCCAACTAGACTTAGAACACGCCTAAGCTAACTACAACATCATCTTCGGCTAATGTAATTTCAACATTAGTGGATAGAGTTAGAGAGCTAGAGCTTCCCCAGCATCTTCATGTTATACCTTTTGCAGGGCAAGGAAAGATCCCCCACCATGTGTAGAACTTTGGTTATGTGCCCTCTACACCTTCACCTCCTCTAGTCTACATGGGTGTTCCTAACCCTGGAGACCTTCTTACTAGATCGGGCACGTTAGGTATGCCTTCTCACACTTCTTATGGATATCCCCCACAGGTTCCAACTAGAAGCACGTTTTCAAATGCCATCCCAACTAGCAATGCGGCGTTCCTTGGTTTCACACCAACTAATCTATACCAAAGCAATGTTTCCCCATACCTCCACATGTATTCTAAATCACTACAAGGGGACATGTTTTCCTTTCTCACTCATATACTTAGCCTTAGGGGATGCCTTACACCCTTACAAATGCTTATGTTGCACCATATCAGCCTCCTATTCCTCCCCCACCTCCCCATCAAGGGTCTTCCATGGTAGAGTCTTATGTGTTGGCCATATATGTTGAATATCTTAAGGATCCCCTTGAATTTACCATATGAAGTGTAATGCTTTCATGACACTACCTGATTTTCCAAAGTTTAAGGTGAGGAGGAACCAAATGCGCATATCAAAGCGTACATGATTGCCATCAAAGAACTACTACCATGGGACGCGGTAGTAGCTAATATTTTCCTCAAGACCCTCGATGGGATTGCTCTTGAATTTTAATACATGATACCATAAGCCTCGATTCATTCATTCAAGAAACTCGTTTTCTATTTCATAAATGATTTTGATACAAACAAACTTTTAAGAACAAGAATAAAAGAATTCCTCTATATCAAACAAGAGCATAATGAATCGCCACCCATTTCATTCAGAGATGGTGGCAAGTCCTATACTCCTCTGTTAGTACTCCTAAGATGGATCAAATGGAGATTTGCAACCTATTTCTCCATTCTCTCAACCGAGAAACCAAGGAGGAGGTTCAAAAGTTTCCTCTTATGAGTTATGAGGAGGTCTTAGAGGGTGCTCTCTGCATTGACCAAGTGGCGATTGATAGTGGCTGAAAGACGTACAACTCAAATGGGAGATTGGTCACTCCCTCTCAAGGTAATTCAAATTACCCAAACGGTTCAAATAACAATAATTAAGAACCCAAAGTCCTCAATAAGAACCATGGTGCTACGATGGATGGTGTAATTGACCAATCCAAGAAGCCAAATGTTGTTAACACCAACAATACGAATAATAGTAACAACAATGTGAATGTGAACAACCAAAGGAGTAACAATTTCACTCCTTTTGTTAATGCGGTGGACTTTAGTCATCCTCCTCCACCTCCACAGTAGGTCCAAACTGTTGATGGCAAATCGCAGCACCCCTGAATGTCTACAACACGATGGGTTGAGACTCTCAGTGTGATTGCATAACATGGAGCTTTTCCCAAGTGTGGGACATTGCGAAAATGGAAAAGCTCTCCGGATGAAGGCCGGCTCCTATTCCTCTGTTCAGATGCACACGTAGAAAATGCAGAGGGTTTACAAAAACCTAATCTAACTTGCCAAGGAGACAGGGTAAGAAAATGCATAAAATAAAACCTAAACTACAAAGGTGATGCACCGAGGAATGAAGAACACCTGTCTTGCCAATAAACACAGACCATTAAAATGCAATGCAAGATCATACATAGATAACCAGATTCATAGTGAAAGATCGGGGGATGCAAATGAATATAGAGAGGGTTGAGAATCATCCACAGACATGCATTAATTTGCTCCAAAGATTGATACAACACACTGCAAAAATGCCAAGAGGCAAGGTTGCATTACAGTTTCAAATGGGAGGTTTTTACTCCGCAAGTTCACTTGCCAAAGAGAAGAAGGGAGGGGCAAAACAAAAATGTCCAACCTTTAAAAAGAAGCCCCTCCTTACAATTTATAGGAAGAATGAGAGAGGGAAGAGAGAGGAAATCCAAATCTACCCCAACCACCCCCATTGTATTTAATTTATCTCATTATGGTGGTAGGTGAGAACCCTAGCGAACCCAAAAATTGGTGAACTGTATTTTACATTTTTAAGAATTTGTTGGATAGAGGACCTCGTAAGCTTTCTAAAAAGTCCAACCTTGCATGAATCCGAGCTCCCAGTCAAAAGTTATGGCCATCTGAATATCTGCGCCAGGGTCTGCTTCCTGTCAGCGCTCAAAATGTTGCGCCTCCTGAAGGTGCACCATAGGCGCATCCGTGTGTGTGTCGACATCCTCTTAAATGCGCCAAGGTGTAACTTTTTCCCTGTTGACACTATGTGTCGTGCGCCATTTCCGTGCGCCAAGGGCGCATCCTTTACCCTGTCGACATCCATTTCTGTGCGCCACTTTCATGCGCCTTGGTGCATACATTACCCTATCGACACTCATTTTCGTGCACCATTTCTATGCACCAAGGGTGCATACATTACCTTGTCGACATCCATTTCTGTGCACCACTTTCCTGCGCCAAGGGCACATCCTTTACCCTGTCGACACTCATTGTCGTGCGCCATTTCCGTGTGCCAAGGGCGCATCCTTTACCCTGTCGACATCCATTTCTGTGCACCACTTTCCTGCGCCAAGGGCACATCCTTTACCCTGTCGACACTCATTGTCATGCGCCTCTTCTATGCGCCAAGGGTGATAAATGTCAGGGATTTTAGCTTCTTTGATTTCTATATTATTTTGCTTTTCTATATCTACCTGGGGGAAAGATATATACAACAATTTGGTGACTCAATGGGATCACCCGCTGCTAGGTAGATCGGTGGCCTTTTAGCAATCCATTGGGCATGGATTCATAAGCAATAACCCGAAACCAACCTAATATCTGATCCCAATCGATATCGCAACCCCTTCTTCGAGAGCATGTTGAATCTGTAGAAATCCAACCTAGAGCAACAAAACTCGTGCAAAGCACTTAGGGAAACCAAAACATAACTACAACAAGACAAAGTGCATACGCACTTAGAGGAATTGAAAACTAGGCTAATATTTACAAGGGTAAACCTTTTCCTTTTAGTAGCAATGTTTAAGATAGATTCCGTTAACCGGAATCGGGAGTTCTCCTCCATCCAAAGTAGACAATTGGAAGGCATTACTACTTTTACATCCCGTGACCATGTAGGGGCCACTCCAAATGGCATCAAACTTGGAATGCCTTCCTGGTTTTTCCCGATCTGCATCCCATTTCAAGACTAGGTCCCCTTCCTGGAAGGTCCTTGCTCTTGCTTTCTTATCAAACCATATTTTTACTAAGGCCTGATCTTTCTCAATTGTTTGAATTGCATGTTCTCTAATTTCTTCCAATTCCATCAACTCTGCATACCTGGCCTCCATTGGTTCAAACTCAACCAACTCCAACTGCTTCATGAACTCCAATGTAGGCGGTTCTAATGATATAGGCACATCGCCTCTTTTCCATAGACCAACTTGTAAGGGGAATTACTCCGTAGACCTCTTTGGTGTTATTCTCACCCCATAATGTTGATTTTAGCTTGGTATGCCATGTTCTTTGGTTTTCATCCGAGTCCTTCGATGATTCTTAGCAAATTTTTGTTCATGGACTCTGCTCATTCCATTACCCTACGGGTAATAATTTGAAGAGGTGCTCATATAGATTCCATTCTTGACAGCCCATTCTATAATCTTGGAACCTATAAATGCCAATGCATTGTCTGATATGATAGTGGCCGGCACACCGAACCTGGTCACTATTCCTTCATAAAAGTCTAGTATGTTAGACTCATTTGCTTCTTTGAGCGCTGCTGCTTCGGTCCACTTGGTGAAATAGTCCGTTGCCGTGAGAATCCACTTGTGGCCTTGGCTTGAGTTTGGATTGATGACCCCGACGAAGTCCAATCCCCATTGCATAAATGGTTGGTCAACTAGAATTGGGTGCAATGGAAGTGCTACTAGTCTTTCTTTGCTTGTGAAAAGTGCACATTTCTTGCACCTTCTTATCCATGTATAGCGATCCTTTGAAAGACCGTAGGCCAATAATACCCTGCCTTCATTATCTTGAGAGTTGTTACTCGTGGGGCGAAATGTCCTCCAGAATCTCTATCGTGAAAATCTCGTAGCACCCTTTTAATTTGATTTGTCCTAATGCACCTCAATAGAACTCCATTGATGTCTTTCTTAAACAAAATACCATCAACAAGCACATATGGAATGCCTTGTAATCAAGTATCTCCTCTTTGCTTTGCTCATTTCTCGGGGCATAGGCTCTGTCTGCAGGAAGTGTATCATATTCTCGAGTCCAACAAGGAGTAGGCACATCATCATTTTCTTGTTCTTGATCACCCCGTAGCATGTAGTACGGCGCTCTCTTTTTCATCACCCGATTCAACTTGTTGACTCAAGGCTAGCTACTCACATAGTCCCTTCCCACGTACTAGTTTGGTGACCTTGATCTTGATGTCATATTCCATGACACAAGTTATCCATCCTGCACGTTTCTCATTCGATCCTTGTTTAGAAGGAAGTCCCGACTCCCGCATGAGAGACCAATAATTGGATCTTGTTGTTTGAGACTAGGTGCTTGAATTTCTTTAAGCTCCCGATTCACGCAGGACATGCTTTTCAATGAAAGAGTACCTAGTTTCATATTCCTCCAAGCCTTGATCAAGAAAGCAACTAGTTGTTCTAATCCTCCTTTGTTTTGTTGTACTGTGATTGCAAAATCGTGTCCCCACCACCAAAAGCATATAAAGACGAAGTCCTTGGAGAAGTCTGGATTGACGAGAGTCGAAGCTTGAGATATAGCCTCTTTTATTGCCTCAAAACTTGCCTTGCCTTCAGATGTCCACTTAAATGCCACTCTTTTTAACATCGCGTTATTGGCTTCACAAGAGCAAAGAAAATTGGAACAAACCTCGTGGACAAAATTGATCCTTCCCAAGAAGCTTTGAAGAGCCTTCTTATGACTTGGCAATGGCAATGCTCGAATTGCTTCAACTCTTTCTGGGTCAATCATCAATCCCTCCTTTGAAACAATATGGCCTAGAAGTTTTCCTTCGTGAGCTAAGAATATGCATTTTTGGGATTCAATGATACCCCAAATCTTCTACACCTCTGAAATACCTGCCTCAGATGACAGAGGTGATCCGCTGCATTTTTTGAGAATACAGTGATGTCGTCAAGATATATCAAAACTATTTTATTGATCAACCCCTTAAATGCCATATCCATTGCCCTTTGGAAAGTGGCCCCAACATTTGATAGCCCAAATGGCATCTTCTTGTAGGCATAGGTCCCCCATTTGGTGGTGAAAGCCGTCTTGAATTGGTCATCTTCTTTCACCATCACCTGATTGTACCCTGAGTAGCCATCTAGGAGAGAGAATCTCTCTGAACCGGATACTACTTGCAATATTTGTTCCATTGAAGGAAGTGGGTAATGGTCTTTGAGAGATGCCCTGTTTAGGTCTCGAAATCCACACACAACCTGATTTCTCCACTCTTCTTCCTGACCGGAACCAAGTTTGTGACCCAGCTTGAGTGCTTGATCGGGAAAATAATGCTTGCCTCTATTAGCTTATTTAGCTCTTTCTTCATTAGAGGTTCAATGTGAGGGTTGACTGGTCTCTGCTTCTGCCTGATGGGCTTAGCATCTGGATCCAATTCTATGGTATGTTGTGCCAAATTTGGATCGAATCCTCTTAAGTCTTCATAGCTCCAAGCGAAGACATCTGGAAATTCTTGGCAAAGTTGTATGAAATCTGATTTCTCCTACTCAGTGGCCACTTTACCAATTTGAAGTGTTTTGCCTTCCCCAACCAGAATTGGCTCTGAATCTTCTCTCTTGACCTGTATGTTAGCCTTTTCCTTATGAAACTGGTCGTTAGGGTTGAAGATAGACTCCAATGTTACTAAACCCTTAGGAAGCTTGTTTGTCCACAACTGCACTACTTGATCCCCATACTGCTGCTCTAATTTGTCCTGATTCCTAGCTGAGAATTCAGCCTCTTCTTGTAAGAAATTGACGATCTGTTGATCGTTCTCAAACACCTGCCAGCTTGTGTTATTATCTCTGGAATCATCGCCTCATAATCACATGGATATGTGGCTGTGTTTTTTTCCTTCTGATGTTGTCAACCACATCAAACGTTGCTCTAACTGCTGCGAGCCTATCTGCGACTTCATTTTTCTTCCTGGGTATGGACACAATGTTGAAAGCTTTGAAATCCTCAATGAGGTCCCATACCCTATTCTCAGTAGCTCCTTAGCAAGTCGTTCTTTGAAGCATGTTGTCCCTAGCTTGGTTGATGATTAGCTCGCTATCTCCAAACACCTCGCAAGTTCTTTATGCCCCTTTTCCCGCCCAATGAATTCCATGAATCAATGCTTCATATTCACCGTGTTGTTTGAACAGAAAACTGAAACGAAAAGTCTGAAAAATATTTGATATCTTGTGGTGAAATCAACATTGCACCACCTCCAAGACTCGTCTCGCTTCTCAAACCATCGAAAAATAATTTCCAAACTTTGTTTTCATCCTTTTGTTCAGCCGAATGATGTTGGGAATGGGTGAATTTTCTTCGTGTATACAATACACGCCCAATTCGATTCTTCAATTTCCTCAGTATGGGTCAAATTCATGACTCTTGTTTGCCCATTCATCCAAAGTTAAATCAGAATTCCCTCGACCTTAGTACTGCTTCTAGATCACTTGAACACTCCTCCCGACCAAAAGCCGAGCAATTTGCATTGATAGGATTTGGTACATGAGGCTTAATATGGAAATTGGCAATTGGTTCGACTTTGATTGTTGCTTTGCTCCATACCTTGTCCTAAAAATCATGTGTGACCAATCTACGATAAATATCCACCAATTTTTACAAAGTGAAGTCTCTTGATAGACACAACGCAAAGAGTGGCGGAAGGTCAATCACGATACATCTTGCAGAATCGTAACATTAGGACATGAATGTAGTGTTAGGCTTAACCCCTTGATGACTCCAACCGTTGCCACGCTGCTCCATCTAGCTGTCTTACTCCTTTCAAAGATCGGCTCATATTTCAAACCCAGTTGATCCGCTATTTGCTTTGGCATCACTGAACTACTTGCTCCTGAATCTATCATGCAGTTGTGTACCAAGTGGTTTCCAACAACCAATGACACATAGAATGGTGGAGGCTTCAAATTCTTGCTTGTCTGGCACCCATCCTGTTGCACTGCATTAGTGAGAACTTTCTCATGTC
The DNA here is from genome assembly GCA_018340775.1 of Taxus wallichiana var. yunnanensis. Classification (NCBI taxonomy): domain Eukaryota; kingdom Viridiplantae; phylum Streptophyta; class Pinopsida; order Cupressales; family Taxaceae; genus Taxus; species Taxus wallichiana. Next base: position 163,666,766 of record CM031234.1, read on the forward strand.
CCTGGTTTGATACATTTGTGGTAGACCAATTAGCCATTGCAGCTTGCAATAAATCTCATTGCCCTGGGATCGCAAGTGATTCCCACATGGAAATGTTCACATGTGTCTTCTTCATTTGATCGATGATGTTGAAAGGGGATGAATTGTCCTTTTGTTGTCCCTTACTTGGCGCAACCTTTTCTGGAGCTTGAACAGTGCATGTGTTGCTACAATAGGTACCTTAGGTTGATTTTGCACATTTGGAGCTGCGTTTGGTCTACTGACCCCTTGTTGTGTAGGAGTGGACTGAGAAACAACTGGATTACATGGTTGTCCCTCTCTTATATTTCTCTTCTTTGACCGTGTGTTGGCAGCCATGCCTTGAAAAGGTTGTTGGTAAACTCCACAGAAGTCTTATGTTTGCCAATTGGCCAATGTGGTTTCTATTGGAGGTCCTTCTTGTTGCATTTCTTGCTTTGTTGATTCTCCTCCAGGCTTGGTTTTTGAGGAACACCAATGGTTTGCACCATCAAGGCCTAATTTAGTGCACCATTGAAACATGTTGACCGATTGTGAGCTAGATTGCAAGGGTAACACCACCATACTCATACTCCTATGCCATGTTATTTTGTGTCGGGACCAAAGCTCTTGAGGACGTCGTTGTATTTGGATCATACGGTCGAAATGGCCTGGCAGCTTGAGGTTGTCCTTGGTTTTGGTTTTGATTTGCAGCCTGAGGTGGTGGTCTATTTTGTTGGTATGGGGGCCTAGCTTGGTACTGTGCTTGAGGCTGATACGGTCTAGAACTTTGAGCTTGTTGTCTTTTAATAGTCACTAGCTCATTTCCAAGGTTCTGCAGCTGTTTCATGACCTCCTGCAATTCCTTTGAAGTATTTGAAGAAGTCGACGCCTCATTATTGCTTTGATTTCTAGGAGTTGGAATGGGATTTAACTCTGGTGCTTGACTGGTTGTAGGATTTCCCATATCCGGATAGAGAGGCATTGGTGGCCTTGGTGCAAGCTTGCTAGCTTGGATCAAACAGTTCTCTGCTCTAATAGCTGTGTCGTAGGCCCCTGGCAGCGTTGTCCCTCCCATTGATTAGATCATCATGGCTATGTTTGAATTTATAGCCTTTAAGAAATAAAGGAATGCTCCTTCGGCGGTTGGTCTCACAGATATTGGAATCCTGTCCCATGTCCGTTGGAATCTGAAGTTGAAATCTTTCATTTGTTCGTTAGGAGCCCTTTTGATTGTTGTCAATTGTTCCAATAAGGACAAATTGTCGCCTCCTCTCCCCGAATCAAGCCGAAAGAGTCAAACAAAGTGGTTCCATTGTAATAGACCTGCCGCTAGAGGCTCCTAAACCATTGTAAGGCCTTACCTTTGAAAGATGAAGCCAACAACTTGACTGCAACATCCATTTCATTTATTTCGTGGATTGCATATGCATTAGCAATATCCTGGATGTGATCAATAGGAGTAGTATGATTTTCTCCCGTAAAATAGGGTATATTCTTTAAGACCGCAACTAGAATTTGATTCTCGAGCATTTAGGTCAAGTGGACTACTACCCATGAAATTGAAAAAGGGATTCGGTGGTAGATGTGCCATTATGATTGGCCTAAGAACCCAGTCGATGCGAGAAAAGGCCTACCAAGTGGAGGCGTAGACAAAGTCCAATTAGGTGGAGATGGTGATCTTTGTGGTCTTCTTCCTCTCCTTCCTCCTCCCGGTGATAGTTGCAAATGGACAAATAGCCCTCTTCTCGAGTATTGGACCTGGTTCGAATTCTTCTCATATGCCTGGCAACTTTTGCTTTCTAGACATGAATTCTACCTTCTTGAGTCACCAGATGTGTTAGAAAAAAGAGCCTCAAAATGTAGACTTACGCCAAGTTACACACCAAACTGACAATATTTAAAAATAGAATTTTAAAAGACTCCGTATTTTTGAGATTTTAGAGTTTGGAATTTGATTTGGAATGACAAATCCAAAATCCAAAATGCCGACTTAAAACCCGAAATTTGAAAATAAAAAAACCATGAAATTTTGAAAGTCAAAATCTCAAAATCTAAGAATACCCTTCTCAAGATTATCCCCGATCTATCAACTGGTGGAATTTTGACTTTTTTCGAGCAAGTTAAGTCCTTGAAAATTGATTTCAAATTTCAGCCCAGAAGGTGAAAATATGAAATTATAAAACCTGCAATTTTTTAAGTCTGAATTTCTTGAAAGTTCCTTCAAACCTCAGTAGGATGACCTCTTGGTCCCACCGGGCGTGCCAAAACTATTGATGGCAAATCGCAGCACCCCTGAATGTCTGCAACACGATGGGTTGAGACTCTCAGTACGATTGCATAACATGGAGCTTTTCCCAAGTGTGGGACATTGCGAAAACGGAAAAGCTCTCCGGATGAAGGCCGGCTCCTATTCCTCTGTTCAGATGCACACGTAGAAAATGTAGAGGGTTTACAAAAACCTAATCTAACTTGCCAAGGAGACAGGGTAAGAAAATGCATAAAATAAAACCTAAACTACAAAGGTGATGCACCAAGGAATGAAGAACACCTGTCTTGCCAATAAACACAGACCATTAAAATGCAATGCAAGATCATACACAGATATAGCCAGATTCACAGTGAAAGATCGGGGGATGCAAATGAATACGAGAGAGGGTTGAGAATCATCCACGGACATGCATTAATTTGCTCCAAAGATTGATACAACACACTCGCAAAAATGCCAAGAGGCAAGGTTGCATTACGCTTTCAAATGGGAGGTTTTTACTCCGCAAGTTCACTGCCAAAGAGAAGAAGGGAGGGCAAAACAGAAATGTCCAACCTTTAGAAAGAAGCCCCTCCTTACAATTTATAGGAAGAATGAGAGAGGGAAGAGAGAGGAAACCCAAATCTACCCCAACCACCCCCATTGTATTTAATTCATCTCATTATGGTGGTAGGTGAGAACCCTAGCAAACCCAAAAAGTGGTGAACTATATTTTGCATTTTTAAGAATTTTTGGATAGAAGACCTCGTAAGCTTTCCAAAAGTCCAACCTTGCATGAATCCAAGCTCCTACAAAAAGTTATGGCCATCTCAATATCTCGCGCTGTGGTCTGCTTCTGTCGCCGCTCAAAATGTCAAGCGCCTCTGAAGGTGCGCCATAGGCGCATCCGTGTGTGTGTCGACATCCTCTTACGTGCACCAAGGTGCAAATTTTTCCTTGTTGACACTCGTGTCATGTGCCATTTCGGTGCGCGAAGGGCACATCCTTTACCTGTCGACATCCAGCCTACATGCGCCACTTTCCCGCGCCTTGCGCATACATTACCCTCTGCCGACACTCATTGTCGTGCACCATTTCTATGCACCAAGGGTGCATACATTACCCTGTCAACATCCATTTCTATGCACCACTTTCTGCGCGCTAGGCACATCCTTTACCCCTTGCCGACACTCATTGTCGTGCGCCATTTCCGTGCGCCAAGGGCACATCCTTTACCCCTGCCGACATCCATTTATGTGCGCCACTTTCCTGCGCTGGGTGCATCCTTTACCCTATCGACATTCATTGTCATGCGCCTCTTCTATGCACAAAGGGTGATAAATGTCGGGGATTTGAGCTTCTTTGATTTCTATATTCTTCTCGCTTGTCTATATCTACACTGGGGAAAGATATATACAATACGGACCTAGGGCCATATTCAATACTAGAACCAATATCCGAATCAATTCCAAAATTAGTATTAGAACCAAGGCCAGATGCCACCAAACTTCAATTATAACAACCAACAATAGAAACTATGGGTTGTAATAGAACCATAATCAAATACCTCGTGATTACGACCCCAACTTATACTTCGACTTCTATAGGGTCATAGGACATGATGCTCAGACATGTCGTGATTGCAATAAATTCATACAATGGCTTCCAGAGGACTAAATATATATCTTTATTAAGATGTTCCTTGTAAACCCCGTGACACCTATGTAGAGCACTCATATGGAGCCTGTCTCCCTATAGAATTATACTCTCTGTGTTTATAGAGACCCTCTTCTAACGTGCCTTGAGAATGGAAAGCTCAATCTTCATGGTACTAACAAGGGGGTGCCAGTTAGAAATAACTATCATGAGGCATCCACATCTACAAACCCTCTAGTATCTCCCCCTTTAGATGGTCAAAATCATACTAAGATTGTGGGCTTAGTAGAGCTAGAAACCGAACCTGAGGTTAACGCAGTGACCTGCACTTGAGATTACTCTTCAAAACCTCTTCCCATATATCCTTCTATGTCGATGACACACCGGTAGATCCCAAACCAATAAGAGCTTATGATTTGATTACGAACTTGACTAAGACCTTCTCCCACATTTCCTTCTTGGATTTGTTAAAGAATTCTCCTGTGCATAGATCAACTTTATTAGAAGTGTTAGGTCTTGGCCATCTTATCCATGTCACTCCTCCTCTAGAGGCCCAAATAAATCATATAGAATTTGATGTCTATCCCCAGGACATCCTGAGAGAGATGTTGGGTTCGTATTCGACATTAGCAAGATGCCTACTGACGCCGAGTTGGCATGAAGAGGTGATCCTACATTATATCTCCAGGTTTGGATTTATAACAACTATGTTAAGCACACAATGATAGATGATGGGGCTGATGTTAATATAGTCCCTTTCTTTTTTTTTCTTAAAAAGCTAGGCTATTGAGAAACAAACTGCTCTTCAACATGAAACACATTGAGAGCCTATGATAGTCTCAAAGTGACTTCTATTAGAACTATAGTGCTTCTGTCACTCTAGGGCCCAAGATCAGTATTGATTGTGTTTTATATTATAGATTGGGAAACTAACTATAAAATGATTCTTGGTTGACCTTAGATTCATAGGATGAAGGAAATTCCTTCTACATTATTTCAAGAGGTCGATTCTTGCATCTAGGAAGGTCTTCATGGATCAGGGTAACTGAAACTATTTGATATCCATCAAGCCAATATAAAGAAGAAATCAAGGGTTCATACCGAATTAGAACTCCTAGCTAATCGGTTAAGCAAGCCTTAGGGTTCAAAATCTAAGTCCCATCTTGTCCCTATGACTAAGTTGGAAGAACCTAAGGAAATTGAAGGGGTAAATCCTAATAAAAAATTCGTTATAGTAGAAACTATATCAATGAAAACTATGACTGAGATAGTTAAGCTTCTAGAGAATGATTTGCCTATCATTCTTCCTTTTTATTCCTTGGGCATAGGCCATGCTCTTGGAATCGCTACTCTTTTGGTTGATGGATTTGAAGATATTTGCATGGTTGAGGTTTTAGAAGTCAAAGAGGAAGATTCCATGAATGATCAAGCTTCCATCTTCCCAAATGATTGTTGGACTCTTAACTACAACGATGCAAATTGTCATTTCGGCATTTGGGCTGAGGTGATCCTCACTTCTCCTAAGGGGATGGTCATGCCTTTTTCCTTTAGGTTAAATTTTTAATGTACAAACAACACCACAGAGTACGAGGCTCTTCTTCTTGGTCTCATCGTAGCCAAGAGGATGGGCATCAACAATGTTAGAGTTTTGGGTGACTCCCAACTTGTTGCTAACCAAGTATCTGAAGTCTATGAGACTAGAGCTAAGCACCTCAACTCTACAAATTTTCCCTACTGGAACTTTGTAAGGGTTTTGACTTCATTTCTATCGAAGCCATACCTAGAGAGCAAAATCAACTAGTTGATTCCATGGCCACATCTTCCTCTCACTTTTTTCCAAGCGAGGACTTGAAAGAAAATGAGTTTACGGTCTCAGTTTGATATGAACCCCTGGTTCAAAAAGTTCCAACCAACGTAATTTTGGCATATGTCGAGGCTAAGAATGAGCCACCACTTTGGATTATATGGAGAATGATGAGGCAATCCTAGGATACCTCAATGCTTATATTGATCTTCATCCCGTACACCATAAGAGAGGTTTTCTCTTAGACCTCACCCTTCCTCCTACTTTGGAGATTGCACATTTTATCCTTCCTCATCAAAAGGTCATGAGATCTATGAGGTAGAGGAAGAATAATTGGAACTACCTCCCGCCCCACCTGAGTTTGAAGAGGGTGATGCCTCTTTGATATATATATCAATATACAAACAGAGAAGGATCCCAAGATCTTGAATCTTAGTTTTTCTCTAACTCCAAATAAGATAGAAGCACATGCGAAGGTGCTTGAAGAGCATTCAAAATCCTTCACCATTAGAATTCTGAAGGAAATGATGAGAATCTCTCTTGACATGGTGGTTCACAACCTCATCATGAAGTCGATGCCAAACCAATGAAGCAAAATTCACGACCCATGAAGCCAAAGGTGGCTTTAATGGTTAAGGAATAAGTAATGAAGCTCCTTTAAGTGGGTTTCATTAAACCAGTAGACTATTACATGTGGGTGTCTAACATTTTCTCGGTCCTTAAAAATAACAGAAGATACGTATTTGTATCAACTTTAGAGACATCAACAAAGCTTGTCCTAAGGATGACTTTCCATTACCTTCCATCGATTTCATTGTAGATGCAACGGTTAGTTATGAGTTGTTGTCACTTATGGATGGCTAATCACTGCCTGCAATAAGATAAGGATCTCTAAGGAGGATCAAACTAAGACTACCTTTACTACTCCTTGGGGAACCTTTTGCTACGCGTCATGTCATTTGACTTGAAAAATGCTAGAGCTGCCTACCAATAAGTGATGAAATACATATTCCATGATCTTATTCATAAGATTGTGAAATCTTACATCGATGATCTATTGGCTAAGGCTAAGAAATGTTGTGATCACCCTGAGGTGCTTTGCATTATCCTCTCTCGTCTTATCAAATACGGTGTAACATTAAATCCAGAAAAGTGCATATTCAAAGTGATGGGAGGAAAATTGATGGGGTATATCATTTCTTCTCGAGGAATTGATGTAGATCTAGTAAAGATTTGGGTGGTTCTGGAGATGACTCCACCTTCAGATGAATCAAGCATTAGGTCTTTTCTGGGTAAACTTGGGGCAATCCACAAGTTTATTCCCAATCTAACTTGCACCGTCCATCCCATTAACAATTTGTTAAATAAGGAGTGTGGAAAAGAAGGGAATTCTTAATGTCATGAGGCATTCAAGTCAATCAAACACTTTCTCATGTCACCACCTACACTCATGCCACCCAAAGTTGATCGTCTTTTGATCCTATATTTGTGATCCGTTGATATCTCATTAGCATACATATTAGCCCAAGAGGATGATGATCATTGTGAGCGTGCCATATACTTCATCAGTCGTACTCTTCTTGATTAAAAACATGTTTGAGTGTGCCATATACTTCATCAATCGCACTCTTCATGATTACGAAACACGTTATACATAACCAAACAAGGAGTGCCTAGCCATAGTTTTCGTAACCAAGAGGTTAAGGCATTATATGTTTAACCAAGAGATGCGGGTGATCATCAATTCTGAGCAACTATGAAATTTTTTGACTCAAAGTGCCCTATCCAAAAAGCATGGATGTTTTCTTACATTAATGGGTGAATTCAAACTCACCTTCATCAACCAAAAGTCCGTCAAAGGAAAAATTATTGTTGATTGGTTGGCGACAACCCGATGGATTTTGGATACCTAGCAGACCTATATTTCCCTAATGGTTATGTATTTTATGTGGAATCAAAGCCTCCTATTGCATCATGTCCATGGTATGTTGACATCATTAATCATATTATGGATTGTACGTATCTTGAGGGAGAAACCTCACAACAAATTTGATGGCTATGTTTCATAGCTACCAAGTATGCAATTATAGAAGAAGTGCTCTATCACAGAGCCTTTGATGGAATGCTTTTGAGGTGTGTGGATGAAGAAGAGTAAGAAAATATGCCCGCAACAGTAGTCTGGGGGTCACTTTGAAGGGCATGTTACCACTCTAAAAATTCATCGAATAGGTTATTTTTGGCCCACCTTAGAACATGATGTTGTATATTATGTACACATGTTTCATAAATTTCAAGAATTCTTGCATGATATACACATCCTTGTTCAGGCTCTACAACTAATTGTGACACCCTTTGACCCTTTTCTACTTGGGGTCTAGATTTGATAGGGAATTTTTCTCCCTCATCAACAAATGGCCACAACTTCATCATTACAGCCATAGAATATTTTACAAAGTGGGTTGAGATCATGCCTCTCACTAATAATACACCTAGGCCTATGATCACCAAGTTAATTTTGAATCAGATCATCTATAGGTATAGAGTCCCACAGGTCATTATCTCAAATAATGGTATGTCCTTCAAAACAAAGAGGTGCATGAGTTGTGCTCACAATTAAAAATATCACATCACACAGCCTCTTTGTATTACCCTTAAGCTAATGGACAAGTTGAGGCTACAAATAAAACATTAAAGTCCATACTCCTCAAAATAGTCAAGGAGAATAAGTGTGACTAGCATTTAAATCTATTTCCAGCCTTATGGGCCTATAGGACGTTAGTGCGATACCTACGAGGGAAACCCCTTATTCTTTGGTCTTCATATCTGAAGCAGTCTTACCACTAGAAGTTGAAATACCTAGTCTTCGCATATATTTGCAAGGTATCTTAGGTGAATATGAGTATCGATAGGCACTTAGATGGCTCAACTTGAAACTCTGGATGAAGCTCGACTTAGAGTTGAACAGTGTCATTACATATATGCTAACAATGTGTCGTCAATACAATAAAAAGGTCTATGAACGAGAAATACAAGTAGGAGATTTGGTTTTGAGACTAGATAGTCGGATCGATAAAAATACTAGCAAAGGATGAAATTTTAGACCAAAGTGGTTAGGTCCATATCGGTAATGGAGAATTATAAGAATGGCATGTATCATTTGTGTACTTTAGAAGGTGAGGAGTTTAGTGAGTCACTCAATTCACTTCACCTTAAATGCTTTTACGCATAATTCATTTGCATCTCCACTTGTACATTATTGCATTCATGTTGCATATCATCTACATTACCATACAGTGAAATTGTAAATCAAGAAATTTAATTTTCAAAAAACTTCTAAAAACTTATAAAGTTTTGGCAAAACACATAATCATGTCTCTTCAAACATCCATCATATTATCATAAAATAATTCTAATCTCTTCATCGCTTCAACAATTAAGGAAGAAATTTGGCATTGTTCTTACCAAGGCTTGCTACTTAATTCTAGTCATAGTTTCTTCTAGCTCAAGTGTATTTTTCCATAAGTTTGTTTTAGAAGCTTCTTGATGTCACATCTTTCCCTGAAAATATCTCTCATAACAAAAGCAATCTAAAACATTTCACCTGGAGCTCTTGTCCACCTATCTCAACCTTCGGTGATGAGCCCTCGCATCCTACTGGTTGCATGGGGTTGAGGCTAGGGGAAATTTTCCCTCCTAAAAGCACAATTCAAAGTCAAAATAATATATATATATATATATATATATAAAAATCAAACAATAAATACAAAAACTCTTTCTTTTGCAAAATAACACCACATTTCCTTGCCCTACCAATATTTGGTGATGAGCCCACACTTCCTACTAGTAATGTGAGACTAGGAAAGGAGGGAAGTGCCTTTACTTGCCTATATCTTGTCATCGGTGATGAGCCCATGCTTCTTACTGGTAACATGGGGCAAGATGTGGGGGTCCTATCAAATAAGTCAATAAGTTGTAAATAAGTTAGCAAATAAAAAGTGCTTTGAAATCTTAAAATTCCCAAGAAAATGAATTAGATGTGTATGTTGTAAGAGATTCAAATCCTTAAAACCATATTTTTCAATCAAAAGGCCATCTATGGATCTAAGTCTAGATAAACTTACAAGCAAATCACATTCTAGACTGGGTAGTAAATTGTGCTTAGGGTTGAGTTGTAGGTTCCTAATTGGATCTTTGTCAAAATATTGTCTTCTTATCACCATCTTCATTCATCAAAACCATATAACTCACGTCCCTTCTAGCTCTCGGTGTTGAGCCCTCGCATCTTACTAGTTGTGTGGGGTTAGGAGTGGAGAGAGTTCATTTTCTTATTATATCACATTCATCACATTTTGCCAACAAAACAGAAGTGCTAAATATTGTTTGAAAACCAAAGTATCTAATTACAATTTGTTCTCATGAGCATTAAAAACACACAAAAAAATCATCATTTTGTTAACACAATTGCATATTCATCATCCATTGCATGCATTCATAAGAATCATATAAAAACATCAGAGATTCTACGCATCTAAGAGTACACAAATGAAGCAAGTCATGAGCGAGTAAACTCTTACACAAGATATCTAAGCCAAAAAGAAACATATGTGTGTGTGTATATCTCGTGATCAAGTTTTTATAATATGTCATCACACTAACAAGTTTGGTCAAAATGCTTGTAATGAGCAAAAAAATCCAAAAAAATCGATATATGTGTCCTAAAATGTCCTAAAGTAATAAAGGTGCATATGAGGGTGTAGGCGTGGGATCCTACTACGAGATCCTATGGCATGAGTGGGAGCCTCCATTTTATGATCGATGTGAATGACCCCGAGATGGGGCAAAGCCATGGCGAGTCGTGGTCTCATTACAAGAATGGCCTCACCTATATCTCCTCTCGGCTAATTGGTATGAGGCAAGCTCTCGGCACTCATCATGGTCGAACCTCTCGTAACTCACCAAGCCAGTGTAAATACATCGGTATGGCATCCGGCCATCTCTAATTGCCCCACATCATAGGAGCTCCTCATGTCTTCCCGTGGGAAATGTAAAAGTTTCAACCAGTGTTTCAACAAATAAAGTATCGCTAACCATCACCAATGGTTGAAAAATACGAAGGAAAACAAAAGTAGGTTAGAAAACTTTTGAAAACAAATATATATAGTGCGTAATTCACTAATAAGTCTATTCGAAAGATTAGAGTCGAGAGAAGAGTGTTTTATTTACTCAGATCTTCTAGTTTCCAAGTCATGTCTACGAGTGTTGGTGAGGGTGGTGGATTTTTCATAGGTACCTCCTCCTGCTCTCGACCTCCTCTCCCCCCGACCTCCTCTGTGGCCACCCATCATCCAAAGAATGACTCCTCATCTCCTCCTCTCTCATGTGGAAGAGGCTCATTCGAATGAAAGGTCTAAGCCTCAACCTCACCATCATGGCTATTGCAGAATCCTCTCCCGTGGCTCTCCACTGTATCATTGTCCTCCTCACCCCCTCATGTTCCTCCTCCTCCTCGGCTCCTCCTCGGTCTCGCCTCTACCTTAGCCTCCTCCTCCTCCTCTATTATGTGTGGGAGCGACCTTAATCAAGGATTTCCCAGTCTAACTGGATATGGGGCAGCTTGCGGTGTACCGATCAGGGACCCAGTGTAACGATGGTCCATTCAACCTAACCCTTAGGGCCAGCTCTAGCCTCTTGAATCCCACGGTAAATAGTCGAGGACCATTGGAAGGACGCGTCAACATAAGGCAGCCCAAACTGATATGACACTTTTTCAACAAGGTGAGTCTCAACCATGTCGGTTTGGTCTACTAACTGAAGAGAGTTATTGCATGTAACCATAATAACCCTCTCATCACCCCATAACTTAGCCATATCTTAGTATGACTATGTTATCATGTCCTTTGTAGTAAGGGTGGTCACTAGTTGATGTCACCCTCTGAGTGGGGCCATAACTTTCCATCTAACTGCTTTAATAGCCCCAAGATCAACTATCCCAACACCCCTCTGATAGGGGACCATGTGCTCATAGACCTAGCACATCACTAATGTAGGATGACTAAGGGCCTTGCCCTTTATTTGAACAACCCTATAAAGATCATGATATGTGGCTCCCAAGATATCAACACCCCATGTGTATGTGCAACCATGTTGCTCTATACTCTGAATGATGGGAGCCCAACAGTAGAGTAGCTTGTCCCCACCCTTGTCCCCAACTAAGCGCGAAGCCAAGATGCCAATGATGGCCTTATGCGCAAGGTAGGGATAGGGGTGGAGACAACTAACAATAACCTCATGTCATGTTTGGCACATATATCGGTGTCAATACATCTCCCATATATGAAGCCCAACTACAAGACTGCACCATTGATGTAGCACTGGAGATATTCAACTTCCTGCCCATGATAGGAACACCCAGAATCCTATATACATCCTCCAAAGTAATAGTCCTCTCTCCTCAGATTCCATATAGCTTAAACTGTTCCAATCAACATCCCAATAGGTCAATAAGTCGCATAGTTAGGTGACTTGTTGGCACTCGCTAACTAAGTTTGGATATTCTCCATATCTCGACCCTATGCAATAAATCTCTCTCCTCCTGAGATAGTGAATCTAAGATGGGAGGAATCCAATCACACTCTTTGGCTCAACTCCATCTAATGTATGGACCCTGCATTTACAAACACCAAGAAAAGAGCAAGTTAGAACCTTTCTATGCATAATAAGCTCATTAAAAACATCATAAAACATTCAAAAACCAAAAAAATCTTCATACTTAGCTAATTTTCAATTCTACCTTGGCAATTATGTACCCACCCCTCTGCGAGAGAGGTAGTTGTGCAACCGCCTCTCGCAGGTGCAGAGTGGTGGTGCATAACATTGTGGTAATTTTGCCTTGGCCCTAAGCTCTTTGATGGTTACGTAATCGATGCAATGGTTGTGCAATCATAGTGGCGGTTGCATCCGCCGATATTGGGTCATGCCTCTAGGCCCTAAAACTTAAAAAGACAAAAAAACACCTTTTTTAATGAAAAAAATCCACATCCCATGTGGCGCCCCCTTAGTGAACATTTTAACTATAAAATCACTGAAAACCTCCCCCCTAAGCTGTGTTTTTCACATTTTTCATACTTTAAGGTTAAATTAAACAAATGTAAATTACTCACTTGTTTGGGGCCCGCTTTTCCTCCCATTAGTTGGGCTGCCATCACGTTGAGTGCTCTTCATTTGATTGCATTTGGCGCGCGAAACCGTCACAGTTGATTTAGAGTTCAAAATCTCTAAGGGGGTGAGTAAAAATGATTTCTAGAAATAGTAATTTTGGTTATATATAGCATGTTTTAACTTTATTTTGAGTGTGTGTTTTTGCAGGCTAGAGCGCTAACGTACGTATGTTTCTATCCCCGGACATGGTAAGTCCTCTTGTCATTTTATTTTAGCATGTTTTGTCAATTCTACATTATATTTGCACTTGATTCTCGTTTACTTCTTGCAGGTAGTGGGAAGCTTGGATGGGTATCATTTCAACACATAGACGTATCAAGTATAATTTCTAACCCTCCCATTTAGGAGTGTCATACTTAGACTCGTGTTTTACATCTCTTCATGGCTAAAATAATTCTCCAGGGGGAAATATGTATGCACCCAATTTTACATGTGCTACATTATCGAATGGTTCAAAATCCCCAATGATGAGTAAATATCTTTCCAATGGTGTTCAAGTCCAATTTCTCATTTGCAATGTATATATTTGTAGCCTAAAATGCTTCTCTTGTCCATTTCCATGCTTTTCCCACTTTCCTTTATCATCTTGCAATCCTTTTCTTAGCTTTCCATATTTAAGTCACGAAACGGCACGGTGGTTAAGCAACCACCCCCAGGTAGTTGCACAACCGTTGGTCTACCCTCAATGACGATTATTATGTAATCACGCTTCTACGCAGACCAATGGTTCTGTGTGTATTTGACCGAGACTTTCCAGCATTATTTTGAGCGCGTGTCATGATCTTCTAGTTCATATTTCTCACATGTTTCTTGTCTAAATTGGTTGTTCTTGAGCTCATTAGATGTGTGTAATCCTTTCCTTCTAACTTACTATTATTAGTGAGTGAACTGCCACTCCCATGAGAGAGGTGGCATTTCTTAGCTGCCAAATGGATTAGACCATTTCCCTTCCTTTTTCCTATAAGAGCCAAGCTTCTACCCAAAGCATTGGTTGGAGATTATTGTTTTGAATTACACTGTTATGTTGCCTATAATCCTACCAAGAAATACACAAGAAAGCTCAATTCTATTTCCTTTTAATTCTCTTGTCTATGTTGCTTTACCAGATTGCTTGCAAAGTTACTCCATCTCCAACACCTCTTCATCATTTCTTCCACACAAGCCAACACAGTTCCTTAGACTCATTTGAACACCAAATTGGAAAAGAAGTTGAGGGGACAACAAAGCAAAACCAACACTAGAACTGTCACAGTTCTACATTTCCAGGTTGGGGATGCATTTGGATTCTTAAAGTTTTCTTTGTTTGAGTAGATCTTATTCCATAATCTATTAGAGTATATTAATTCAAAGAAGTACAATTACTATAGATTTTCTTTATTTACAAGAAGCTTCTATTGAAAGTTGCTTCCCTGCCTATCCCTTTGTGGATTTGCACAGGAAGTTTTTCTAGAAGAGGCTTTTGTACCTATTTAGTATTAGTTGTAATTTCCCTTCATTTTTAAGCTTCCATAGATCATGTTGTTTCTACTAGGGAAGTTTTAGGGGAAGAATTGCTTTTAAGAAGATTTTCATTCTTCGCGTGACTCTGAGGTAATAACAGAGGAAGTTGTATATCCACGAGTACAAATTAGAACATTTATATTTTTATTAGAATAGATTAGATCCACTCTGCATGGGGAAATAACCACATCTGGTTGTTTTTTTGTTTAGTTCTATTAATTTTAACGTAGAAGCAATTTTAATTAATTAAAATAAGTTTAGTTTGTCTATGAACATTTCTTTTTTAGTAAACATAAAATACAAAAACATTAGATTAATTTAATTAGTTTTCTTTTATTTGTCTTTTTCCCTTTTTGTTTAAAATCATTAAAAAGCACAAAAACAAATAGATTAGTTTGTTGCCTTTGTTTAATTAGTTAAATTCCATTTGTTAAGTAGTTTTTGGAAACACGTAGATTTAATTAAATTTGAGGAAAGTAATTGAATTGATTTGATTTAAATCGGTTTGTTTCCATTTGTTAATTTTGGAACATAAAGTTAATTAGAAAGGAATTAACACATCTCCCCACGTATCCCTAGTTAGATTGGGATTGACCTTGCCCTCTTGCGGTTTCTTTGTGAAATTGTTTATTTTTTTAATTTCGTAGTCTGCGCATCCCACATGACCATTCAAGGCTCTAGAAAACAAAGATATTATGTTTGTGATCCAACGGTGCCACAACCAAACCTAGCACCACAATTGGCAGATGTTGACCAAGGCCTTAGATATCTTATTTTCTAGACCACCCCACTTCCACCCATTATTATCACATAGTTGACAACTTTGAACATCGAAGCAAATAATGCTTACGAGTTCGGAAAATTCAACCTAGTCGCAACTAGTTCCCATAATTCACCCATTTTTCCTATTCACATGTTTCCTCCCACACCTCCATGACCTTGTCTGGAGACTTCTACGAGGAAAACATAGGACAATTCCCCCACATTCCATAGCCAATTCAAAGGGTGTTTGGTGACACTGACATCGATAGAATCCTTCGTGTGTCCATTCTCCTTGATCGTTCCATTTCACACGCCCAAGTGAGGTAAGCATTCATTGTTTTAGACGAGAAAATTCCCACATTGCCCATTGAGGACATTCGATTGCATTGATCGCTTATTAGATACCTTTCTCCCATTTTCATACATTTCACCTATCTACCCTATTTACCCATTCCGTAGCCGCATTCCACTTTCATATTGGTTGTCCCGACACGAACTCGGGAGGTCGAGTGCATTCTAGAGTCACATTTTTATTCTCGGACATACACTCTCCTCGAGCACTTCAATTTGGCATCATTTATTTCATAGATTAATGGCGTTTAGTGGGAGAAAAAATATAAATATAGTTGGGGCATTAATGTGTAGTTACTGAGATGACTCAACCACCGAATTGATGTAGTATGGGCCTCTTACCTTCTCCTATAAGTAAAAGGACGTTTGGGAACAGTCGGGGGTGCCCATGATGTTTTTCAAGGATTAATGGATGATTGACAATAGTTGGGGCTAAGGAGTTGTGTTGCAAGGAAAGATGGTGATTTTCATTACTTGACAAGATCAAATTCGATCTCTTCCTTCTTATATTTTCCCTCTTATCTCTCCTCCTTGAAATCTAAATGTAAGTGCTTTAGCACATTTGAAGGGATTGGGGATTCTTTGTATAAATTGGATCTTGAAGTTGGAGAGACAAAAAAACTTTGTGTTTTCTTTCTTATTATCAAAGAACATTAAAGATGTCTTTTACAAAATTTGTGTTGTGGATGAATCTTTTCATTTAAGGTATTGTTCTTAAGTTTAATACACTAAATGGTTTTTGCTCTCTATTGAATCTGCAAACGAGCTTATTACTATATATTTGTGTGTGATTATCTTTTGATTTGCATTATGCTTAAGAGAAAGCACATTTCCTTCTCATTCTCTTCTTATTCTTCTGAAATTCCTCATGCCTTTCTTCTTTTTCTTCTCTCTCTACACACCATCCTTTCTAAAAAACCAATCTACTAGGATGATATCCCAACCATGGATGGTTAGATTAGTGTAAATATTGTAAATAGTCTTTGGCGTGTTTTTAGATTAGTAATAAACAATGCACCTCCCCTTTATTTGAGGAGGGACTTTGTCCCACGTGTTGTGGTTGAACCTCATATTTGTCTTTGAAAAATATCCAACCAACATCTTGTAAGTTAGAGTAAAAAAGAAATATCATGTTATATTTGCACTTATTTTTGGGTTTCACATGGTTGGGCGCTACACATGGTAAAAAGAAGAATGGAAAAACTAGCTAGATGATGTGGAAAATAAAGACATCCAATGGATTATATGGGCCTATTATTAGAATTAAAAATGAGGAAGAATATGTGTAACCTCTATGAAGAAAAATGAACAAATAGACATGGATATCCAAATGCTATGCAATTTTATTTAAATCATATTAATTCAAATAGAAATCAGAAACCCTAGGGTTAATTTCAAACCTTAGAATAACAAATCCTATGGTGAATTGTATAAAACCTAGGAACTCGAGGAGAATTTGTGTAAACCCTAGGATATATTTTAAGAGAATTTATCTATACTCTAAATAAATTCTAATCACCCTATGATTAATTATGTAAATCTTAGGATGAATTATGAAAACCTTAGGATAAATGAGAGATCATCCCACATAATGATCTATATTCAAATCATTTATGATTATATGGGCATGAAATTAAATCCCCTTACGTAGAGCTTGAAGATTGGCATAAGTTGTGAGTACAAAGTGGACATCATGAAGTGGACTTGTTTCAATCATGCACCTACCATTCTTATAAGTTTTTCAATATCTTTGATATTATGTTTATGTTGGTCATACCCAAAAATTGTAACATTCCTTGAAATCCCATCCTTTTCAAGACGTAGACACTAAATTTTGAAATTGTTCCTTATGTAATGCCAAGTTGGATCGCGTTCCTTCTAAGACAAATGCTCACATCCAAAACATAATCTTTGTATCTCTCTAGATATTGTAGAAGTATTATATTTACAATATGCTCTTTCATCACTTATGAGAATGTTATTTGATCAAACTAGCATTAAAATATGATATTCATGACAAAACTTTCAGTTTTGGGTTTCATCTCTCTAGTTCAAAAACGTATGGAAGGGTTCGTATGTGAGGTCTAGTCTTGGCTGACATATATGGTCTTGCTCCTTCACATTCATCAACCTTGATTTCAATTATTCTCTAGACCGTTTCATTTTCCTAGGGTCAGTCTTATTACAATATTTCACCTACGAAAGGCTATATGAGCAAGTGATTATCACTTAATAACTCACCTAACATTCTTACTTAAAACATGCAAAGATCATTCCAAAAGCATTCAAAGGGATCTTAAATCTTCTCAAATCAATTTTACATCATCTAGAGCAATCCCCACTAAAATTTTAAAGCAATCAACCAATTCTAATATTTTAGCCTCACCTATTTCCAAGCATGAAAAGATCGTAAAACCATGTTTTAGCAAGAGAAAAGTCACTCCAAACATTTCACAAGGGTTTCAATCAACAAATGGTTAAGTCACATAGTTGAATCATACCATATATCACTACGACTATGATGGGTATAGTCTATACTATACGCTTATCCTAATATCTTGGTGGTCAATAGACACAAGGGAGCTTGTAGGAGGTTGGTTATCTATTCACACTTGTACAAGCACCTATGACAACTACATGAGACTTGATCCCATAATGAGGGCATGTAGTGTAACATTTGTATTGGTTCTACAACTGAGATTTTGACCACTAAGGGTAGTCCAGCCTCTTCGTACACACATGATTTCTCCTTTGGGTTTTTTAATGCTCCAATGAAGGGTTCCATAGGTTGTTATGGTTTCTTCTTTATTGCAAGTGATTACAGTGATCCCAAATTAATGAGAACAAGAGCAGTATATAGATAAGATAATTACCTAACAAGTGAAGCACATAAAATTTTACCATTCCGCATCACAAAGTGTCTAAGACCATATGATTTTAGGTCATGACCATACAAATTATGTCTAATACCATATAGAATGTGTACAATCATTAACCTATTGGGTTTTTAGTTCAAGAACTTCCATTGTAAAATCTACATTTTAGATCAGCCTATTTCACTACCTCGTATATCAAGATCATCCCCGATTTACCTTATACAATTGAATTTATCTCTCCTCCCTTATATTTAAGCAAATACTTATTACTTGATCAATTATTATATGTATGAATGTAATATTCTAATTATCAATTATTAATGTTAGAAGTTAATTAGATCAAAGTAATCTACATGTTACAAATTGTTACTAATAATAAACTAAACTCATATAGAGATTTAATTAGGTTCTAAACATTTAGTGAACTCGAATCTAGATTGAATCTTTAACCTTATTTTAAACCCTACTTTATTGAGGGTTTGTTGACTAAATTGTATATCTAGATCTAAATGTTATTTTCATCTATCACTTTCCCTAAATATGGTTCACAAAAATTTCCCTATGGTCTTAGGGTCGGTCCTACCCTTTGGGTCTCTTTCTAGGCCTTCCTAATTGTTGAATCACCTTTTATTGCATATTTCAAAAATAAAAAAACTCTATTTTGAAATTCCTCATATGCTTTTATTAATTTTTATATCATTAACGAAAACCTCTTTTTGTTTTCCTAATTAAGTAGCACAATTCTTGGGAATGTAAAATTACTATTTTTAGTAAATACAACATAATCAAATAAATATACTTTTTTAAATTCCCTTCATGGTTATTATTTCTAATGTTTATGTCCTAAAATACCTTTCTTGGCTTCATAAAATCCATTGTATATTATTAGAAATGATTGTTTTGTTGATTCAACAACGACCACTTTTACTACACATCACACTTGGTCATCATGTTCTTTTGAGACATATAGGGATTATAAAGACTCTATGTTACATTTCCTCGAGGTTTTTATTTATTGTTTTATATTAAAAAAATTGTCTATTTGATATAATTTTCAAGAAAAAATTAGAAATTTAAAATTACTACTTTTTAGTAAGTAAGACAAAATCAAAAAAATTGCACTTTTTCCAAATCCTCGGAGGTTTTAATTCCATGTAACTGTTGGTCCGAAAATCATCACGTGGGCGGATCTATGGATAAACGAGCCAACAGCAGTGCAGGGCATAGCCCTCTTTGAGTCAAAGAAAGTGAAACTGGTTTATTGCTATTCTACCAAAGAGGAATCTATGCGAAGTCTCACGATTACGCCTTCGGGGTTTGGGATCTCATCCCGGTAGGTTTACTTCCTACTGCGAAGAGAAAGGAATGAAAGAGAGGAAGAATAAGGAACAGTCCAAAGGGAGAAAAGAAATGAATTCCAAAGCGAGAAAGGTCGAGATTTATGTTTTCGGGTTGGTAGTAAACAGAGCCAAACCTACTTGCATAAATAAACAAAGCAATACGATGACAATAAAATAGAAGCAGATCCAACAGAATAAACACACAGATCTAACATAAGAAAGATCTAATGTATATAACACAGGTATTCAGCACAAAGTCTAAATATTGTATTACTAATTTGTTCTGTTACAAAAAGCTCAAAGTCTTTTCTCCTTACTCCTATTTCTCATCTGAAAGATATTCATCCATCCATCAACACAACAAGTGTTGGGGTATTTATAGAAGAAGAGGAGAAAAGAAGGCAAAAAGGAGCCAACAACTATTTACAAAGATATTTACAAAATATCTAAAAGTCATGTTGACTTTTTACAACTTGATGGATGACATCATCCCATGATGCAACATGGATGATGTCATCATTTGCATCAACATACTTCAGACATTCCAACAAGAAAGTCGGAGAAGAGAGAGAAGAAGAAGGAGGAGGAGGAGCAGCTACTCGTCGTCATCATCCTGCGGCCGAAAGGGAGTAGCCTGCTTTTGATGCTGCTCAGGTGATGAGATATGGAACTGAGCGCGGTATTCCAAAAACTTGTTAATCATTGGCCCAAATTGATCCTGAGAAGGATCCTTGTGCAGCTCGCTGATCACCTCACAAGTCTCCCGCTCATCTATGAGCTTCTCTGGGAGTTTGGAATAATCCTTTTCCGCCTCAATGAGGAACCCGATGAAGTCCCTACAGGCCAGCAGGTTGTTGATAGATTCAGTGTCAAATGTGACCTCTGGCCCTGTTCCTTGAGAAGCGATCTCCTCAAGATCGGGATGGTTTCATCACCGACCTTAAGATAAAGGAAGGAGTGAGCAACCACGGAGACATGTTGAGAACAATTCGCTCCATTTGGTGCATTGCATCCAGTACGCTTCCTTTACCTTGTCGATTTTTTCCGAATAAATTCAAGCCGATCCACCCTTAGTCAGAGTGGACATGGTTTGTTGAGGGCCCTTGGATGGCCGAAGACACCGAACTTGACCGCATCTTTGACCAACAGTCGAACATCTCTGCTGTGAAGGTCTCCCGTTGGAGTCTAGCATGATCTAGCTCTTCTGATATGGGCCCCGCTAATGCTTGGAGCTCTTTGTTCGCCTTTCCGATGCTCAGATACAAATTGACAAACTCGGCGATCACTCTTTCACTGTCCTTGAGGATCTGGCTCCTCCAAGCAGAAACGGCCATACCTTGCTCGCCAATCTTTGCATATTCGTTGATTTTCTCCTGGCTGAGAAGCTCAGAAGTTTCGGCGGTAGTTGTGGGAGGCGCACTACCCATCTTCTGTAAGGCTTGGAGCAGATATTTGTTTTGCTCTTTTAGTAGCCTTTTCTCTTCTTTTGTTTCTTGAAGCTTTTGACAAAGGGCGTCGACATGGAAAGAGCTTCCCCCTGGAGACTTTCAGAAGATGTCCCCATTGTGACTTGGGTCACGGTAAAATCTGTCGGAGACAGATCCTTTTTCTCTTTGAGGGGATTGGGGTATGTAATTTCCATGATTCTCTCACCTGCAACACTTTTAGAGAAGCGTGCAATAGGCTTTAGCTTCTTTGCCCCTTTGGCTGGGATCATCAAAAGTCCATCGAGCGATGGGAACTTTCCTCTTTTCTTTGGCTCATTCACCGAGATCCAGTGGTCCTATGGAAGAAGGACCGAGAAGCAGAGGAGGGGCAAACTGCAGGTAGAAGAGGGGAAAACGTGGAGACATGTGGCGGTGGTATTGAGAGAATAGCCAAGAAGTGTCCATAGGAGGAAGGGAAACTGCAGCTGCGAAAGACATAGGAAGGGAAGGGAGCCCTGAGATGAGGGAAGAAAAGGAAGAGGATAGATCGAGGAGGAGGAGAAGATAGACGAAGAAGCAGGGGAAAGAGTAGAAGAAGGGACAGAGGACACGACCAAAGGGATGGTCGCTTGAGTCACTCGAGGAGGGGAAGGAAGAGAAGAAGAAGGGATAGAAGGGACCTCTGTTGTGGTAGCAATGCCGACATCCTGAGTGGATGGGCCTATGGGACTATCCTCTGCTACTTCTTTCTCTGGCGAATCCAGAGTTATTACCTGTTCTGGCGCTGTGGAAAGAGGACTCTCGGGGCTTCTCCCTGAATGGTGCTGGATTCACCTTCTACACCCTTGCCTTTAAGCTGCTTTTGGACCGTGAAGGTGCGTTGCCCAATGGGGAGGTTGTGAAATCTACCCCGAGGTAGATTAGGCCGTTCATCCGGCACCAGTGTTCTGTCCTCCGCAAAGTCTCCTTGACCCTCTCCTCAATTGTCTGAGGAGCTTTAGTTCTATCATGGCCGGAAAAGGGCCAATCACCCCCTCTGTCGGTATATACCTTGTCTACTTCATCTTCTCGTTGTTTGGTAGCCTTTGGGGACAATGGCTACCCCATATTGATGATTTCTCGCCAATGCTAGGCGAGAATGATCCTTTCTTCTGAGCTCTACCTCATGGAGGACGTCAATATAAATATCCTCGATCTAAGGAACGTGGATTGGATCAAGCTTTGCTCTTGGCAGCGGCTCCTTGGGTCGAAGGTAGGCCTGGCTGGGAAATCATGCTTCAAATTAAGTAACTCCAGCTCTGCAAACATTTCCTTCGCCTTGTGGTGGGTAGAGCATGTATATCGGCCCACTGTGAGGGGGAAAGGAGTTCCACCCTTCTTTCTTTTCAGGCACTTTTCGTGATATGTGATTAGTGCCTTGGCACTCTCAAAGCGAGAATCAGCTTAGGCCCGGCATACCTTGGTAGCCTGGTTGGCTCTCCCAAAAAGTTGGCAGCCCTCAGATAGGTGAATGTAGGAAATTGGGTGAACATGGCTCCCCATTTCTCCGTGGCTGCCACTATGTTTTTGGTCGTACGACCATGAGTCAGATTTGGCCTCAATAGGCAGATGATGTGATAAAAGAATGCATCGTTGATTTTGGCGAATTGGGCGATGCTATTCTCCAGCTTCAACTCTGGATAATACTCATATATTTTGACCTGAGGCCAAACTCCACTTCGTGCTAGGCCTGGATAATCCCTCTCTGATGCTGCAGCGTAGACCACGTAGGAGTTCATATGGAATACTCCCGTTGTCTTTGAATCAAGTAGAATGCTTCGGAAATGGTGCTTCGCTTATAATTTCCCAAAGAAAAGCGTTGCTCAGGCACATTCTTATTCATTGTTTCCAAGTAGCACAACATCCATTTATGGAAGTAATGGGCGTCAGAGAGCCCGAAGACCCTGCTCAGGAAGGTAATGGTATCGCTGAGCTCTTCTGAGAAGTCACTGCGGTGGATGATTTGGGGCCACCGGGTTACCACCTTCTTGTTCTTCAAGTAGACTTCGTTCATTAGTTGCATACATTGGTCTTCATTGTCTTCCCAGGCCTTGATGCACTCTGCTTGGCTGACGGCCACGAAGTGCCGGTGGTGAGGGATGCCAAGTATCATCTCAAAATGACGGGCAGTGAGGTTAATGACTACCTCGCCCTTACTGTTTTCGACACATCTGGTGTCTTTGTTGTAAGACTGAGCAACCACCATCATAAATTCATTGTTGACTGTGCTGACGGGGATTCCTCCGGTGAAGTGCAGGGCACTGCCTATCAATTTATCCATCCATGGAGTCCTTGTAACTTTCTGAGTTCGGCGCCTGAATTCCTCCATGTCGACATGCCCCACCCCGAGTCTCTGACATCCATGCTACATTCGGCCTGTGACTCGGGCATTCTGACCCTTTGATATTTATACTTCATCTCTTCCTCAGTAAGCTTAGCCTTTCCTTTTGATTTGGTGGGTCTCTTGCTGGATGTAGACATATGTTCTTCTAAGTTTATCTGTTGATCTGCATGAAGAAGAAGCGAGACCCAATCCGAAAAGGTTGAATTAGCCATTTGATCTTCCATTGGAATGTTAGCAGAAGAAAGAGTTAGAGATTTTTAGGCTCAGGGCGCAGGAAAAATGCAGCTTACAGGGCTAAATAGGCGGTGGCACACGGAAAGGGCTGTCATTGCGAGGTTAAATCGGCGCCCAAAGGCGCATGGCGCATGCGCATCTTTGCAGAGTGCATTTTAGTAAAGGGCGCATGAGAACAGCGTGTTGCATGGAGATAGGATGCGCCAAAGGCGCATGGACATTTCATGTTACATTGGGATTTGGTGCGCCCTTTGGCGCATGGGAAAAGCGTGTAACAGGGACTTTTCGTGCGCCAAAGGAAATATGGCGCGGCGCACGGAGGGTTTGCACAACACGAATGTTATTGAAAGGAGCGATGTGCCTGCGCTTTTACGACTATACTTGGCGCAGATATAACTTGTGTTGCATGGGCACAGGGCGTGCTAAGGGCGCATGGAAAGGCAATGCAACACTGAATGATGGTGCGCCAAAGGAGCGCAAGTTTAGCTTGTGCAGCATGTAGAAGAGGCGCGCCTTGAGGGCGTATGAAAACTTGATGCAACAAGCATGATGGGTGCGCCATTGGCGCGGGTTCTAGTTATGCTGCAGGGGGGAACAGATGCGCCATGGGGGCGCAACTGTTTATGATGTTGCACGACGCGCTGGTGCGCCCAAGGAAAAAAACAGGGTTTGTTCTCCATGGTTTATCACTTCATTCTTTTTAGTTCAAAAGCTGCTTTGGGATATTCAATGGTTCAAGACAAAGGGGGTTCAGACCAAGTTTTCAAAATGACATCCTCTACCAGCAGATCTGGAAAGAGGGGGAGGCTAGCTCAACAAATGCATATCAACAAACCAACCAGCAAGCCAAAAACCAGAAAATAAAGCACATGGACGAGAAAAGAACCTCTTACCCGGATAAATAGTGAAAATCTTGAGCACGGGTCCACAACGTGTTGAAAACGACGAGGCAGAGGCTGACAGGCTCAGAAAAATCACGTGCACAGCGAATAGTGAAAATGACATTTGGGCGCGCAAACCATATATATATAGGTTAGCTGGACATTAATGCGCCACCCACCTTTTGAAAGGCGCATGAGAGTGGCTGTCGGCAGGGAAAAGCGTGCGCCCTTTGGCGCATGAAAATATTTGACAACAGGAAATTAAGCGCGCCTTTGGCACACCAAACGCTATGTCGACACAGGCGCATGCGCCTTGGCGCACGCAGGGAAGGCTCGACACACTTTGGCGCACCAAAAGTTGTGTTAACACTGAAAATCACGCGCCAAAGGTTTTAAAGGGGGCACACCAAACGTTGGTGTTACATAGAAATTTCATGCGCCCAGCCAAAAAAGGCTCAAAAGACTAAGTTCGAAAAACCAGATTTCCCGGGAAGGGATTTTACAACGTTTGACGCAAGGATCCCTAACAGGATCGGAACAAAATTTCTTATAGTTATCGATAAAATTTCCTTGTCAATTTTACGGGATAACATAATCTAATTTCAAAATACATATGTTTGTTTCATTCAATTCACTATTAAGTTAAAAATGTTTGACACTTTCTTAATTTGATAACATTAACTTTTACTAAACATCACTTTTTGGTCTCTTGATTGTTGACCTCGTGTTTCTCATCAAGTGTATAATACTTGATCTAAGGTAAATTATCCTCATTATAATCATGACTTGTTGTGATGAACCAACCATGTCATTCCTTTAGTTCCTTCCACTTTATCTATTATGTAAAAGCATTCTCTATGACATCTTTCTCAACACACAAACCCCTCTTGCTACACCCCTTGATGTCGTAACTTTCATCCTCGTTGAATTGAAATTATTTGATGAAACTATAACATTATTTTTCATTATTGTTAGAATTTGTTCCAAGGATTCCACTATATCTTTCCTTGAACACATTCAATTTAATCTTGTATGTGAGGATATCATTCATAGATTCTTTCAATATACAGAGATCCATCCAAGCACATCCCTTGCATATGTGGCATTTTTTCTCAAATCAAGTTTTTGTTTTGCACTTCATCTACATGTTATTGATGGCTATAATTGTAATTATGCTTCAAAAAAGTATAATGATGTTGCACATGATGGTACTTCTTTATCTTCTATTGAAATTGACATAAATAACGATACACTTGAAGATATTGTTGTTATATATAATGTTACAATGGAATTATGACCTTATTCATGATATATCTATTTGTGATACTTCTCTTCTACATAATAATGAGGACAATTTTTACACTAAACATCTTTCTCTTGTGGCTATGCTCACTATGGTTATATATATAATGCTTCTCTCTTTAGGGGCAACCCATATCCCACTTTAAAAGGTTACGATGACTATGGTTTTTACACATAATGCTTCGCACATGCCTAAGTCCTCATATAATGCTATAAAAGGATACATTTATTTCTTATGATCTTTCCTCTACTAAAAAGTGATGCATCCGGCTATTCTTTGTTGGTTACATATTATATGGTACCACTCATGTTACACCCTTAACCATAGGTCTTATATCGGGATATTGGTAGCTAACATGTGGCCAACATAATCTATTATCATGTCATATCATATTTTTTATGCTTGCATATGCTTAGTGGGTCTTCCTTAATGCTTTGTATCATGTAGTAGGGTATACATAAGAGTTAGAGAGTAGGATATTGTAATCATATTGAAAACTATGAGTCTTATTGTATGGTTTGGAGGCCACCCCGTGAAAGTGTTTAAGTCATTCTACTTGCATATTATGATAAATTCTCTATATTTTGGTGTTATTTGGTGTTATATTGATGTTGATATTTTGATCTATCTAAGTATTTTCATTGTAAGTGGTATTAGAACATTGATCTAGATAAAATTAGGGTTTAATACTTAGCCATATCTCCAATATAGTGGTGAATGTTTTTGCAATTTTAAAACTAAAGTGGCTAAATCATTCAAGTAAGTTTCTCCCCAAATTTAGAGATATGTTGAATTGTATTCATACGTTATAGCCATTTTCTAAAAATTCATAAAATTGCTCCCAGGATATTATTTTGGGAAAAATTTCTAAGTTTTTATATTTTCATAAAGCATTCCAAAAATTAGATAGGGATTGTTCTCATTGTTTCTCTCTATTTAGCCAATAACCATACAAAACCCCAAACCCTAAATTATTAATCCTTGTATCCCAAGACCCAAACCCTACATCATGATAGGGAGATCAACTAGAGGCCAAGGAAGGGTCAAGCCACTCCAGGAATGACTCCAAATAAGGAAGATATGGATTTGGAATCTTCATATTCTAGAGTATAGGTATTTAACCAAATCATGAAAGGGTTAATAATATGGTGAGTAAGGAGGAATTCCACCATGATCTTCAAACACTGAAAGATAAAATGGAAGATAACCTTCAAGCACTAGGAGGTAACATTCAAGACATGAAGAGTGAAATGCAACTATGGTCATGGAATCAATAAGAAAATATATGATGAGAACTCTTTCAGGATGAAGATGGGAATGAATTCCCATTCAAGTCATAAGGGTTCCTCAAGCTATGTGCACCCGGATCAAAATCACACAAACTAAGGAGGATCCTCTACACAACCTAGTGGATCTTTTAGATAGTGGCGTAACATTATTCCAAAATTGGAAATGCATAATTTTGATGGAAATTCCCCAATCAATTAGATCAACCAAATGGAGATTTTTTTATCTCGCATCAAGTATAAAGTGGGTAGAAGGTGGTAACAGAATCCTTGTATCTAGAACCATATAAATTCACTTAGTATAATTAGTTTTGTACTAAAAATTAGAATGCCTTTAATGTCATTTGGTTAGTTTTAATGGAGGAGCAATAAATGTACTATAGTAGTAGTGTGGATGAGAACGACTTGGATGTACCCAAGAATAGAAGAGAGTGGACTACTTAAAAATGTCCCACAAATAGCAAAGGGAGGGCAACTAGAAGGTGACCCACACTTGACGAAGATGAAGGGCTCCTTGGCGTTGACCCCATAAGATACTGTGATTGAGGAATTGTGATAGACAAAGAGTGATTGGGTGATGAGAAGATAGGTCGTGGCTCAATGTAAGACCCAAGAGTTTCATCATGTAATGGAGAATGTAAATAAGGAAGAATAAGAGGAGGATCAAGTTGCATGATCTGAGGCTCTTCCTCTGTTTCTTGATAAAAGGAATCAACCTTTTCCTCACGATACGTGAACGCATCAAATTCTAAAGAGAATCCTTGCTCGTAATTCACTAGAGGAGTATCTTTGTGTGCCCCTATAAATGCCATGATCGTTCCTTCATTCTAAAATAAATCAATTGGTATAGATTGTCGATCAATCACAAGGGTTTGATTAGACGAAAAGGAGCAACTAGTGTGAAATATTGAGAAGATTTTTTTATGATAATTGATATAAGAAGGTGACGTAAGGGATAAAGTAGATGTGTATCTAGATGTCTCAGAGTAGAGAAGAAGGTAGTGTGGACCTACCTATACGATGGTATATCTTCAGTAAAATAGTAGGATTAATTCCAAAGTCTACGGTTTGCGATGCAGAGTCGATTCAAACATTTGACTAGGACTTTGAGTTACACAAATCTTCAAAGAAGGAAGAATACGTGGGGGTGACCGATGAAGAAGGTCCTACGAAGAAGGGGAGGACCATGATTCAAGAATTGCATTAGATGTTTGATTGGAGGGACTTGGATTCATGTGTATCTTCAAAGGAAGAAGACATCATTGAGGCGATTGATAAAAAAGGTCATGCGAAGAAAGGGAGGATTACGACATAGGATTCACATTAGATGGATGATGAGGAAGGTCCTGTGAAGAAAGGGATGACCGTGGCGTAGGAGTCGCATTAGATGGATGAAGAAGAGGGTCCTATGAAGAAAGGGAGGACCATGACATAGGAGTTAAATTAGAAGAATGATAGGAGAGGTCCCGTGAAGAAAGGGAGGACCATGACGTAGAAGGTAAATTATATGAATGATGGGGAGAATTTGTGAAGACACTAATCTTTAGAGGAGGAGAATGTCGTTTAGCCAATTGGTTATTCCTTAGAAGAAGGTCGATTGGATGAAGTTCTAGAGACGGATGAGAATCTGAATACTATTTTGGATCAGAATAATCAAGATAATCAGATGAATAGCTAGGATTATAAGCCTTTGAATAAGAAGAAATGTTTAGATTAGAAACAGAAGAATCATACCACCGATTATGAGATGAAGATGGGGAAAGGTGTATCTGGATGGGTTCTTTAGCGCAAAGAGCTAAATGAGGTTTAGTCATGATGGGTGTATTTTGATGTGAACATCAAAAATTTGATTCCTTATTGTTGTATGTATAAGGGACCTTGCAATAATCAATCAATATTGGTGTGTGTTGGGTTCAAATGCTTTGAGACCTAGATTTTATGATCAACCTTCTTTAAAGTGAAGAAGGTTTCATGTCAATTTAGGCAGCATAATGACAACCAACTAAACATTTCGTAAAGATGGGGATGCTTGTGTGATTTTCCAAAGGGGTTCTAAGGAAAACATACATCATGATAACATAATTTCAATAATCCAACAAGTTTTGGACAAGTTGAGTGCAAAGAATCAAAGGCTCAAAAGGATTGTCCTTAGAAATATAAGTCTATAAGGTGAACGATCACAAGGAACAATCATGCAAGCTCAAAACACAACGCCAATCAAACTTAAGTGATAAACAATGACCAAAGAATAATGAATGATAAAGAATCAATGGATCAAAGTGATTGTCCTAAATGGATAAGTCAAAATGATGAATAATTGCAAGACACAATCATGCAAGGTTCATTTTAAACCAATCAATCATTGAATTACTTCCTAAGTTGTTTTCCATATGGTAGTTTGATGTTTAAAAATGATCAACGAAATGTCACCACTTATGTCAAGTTCAAGAATGAACAAGGCATAAGTAATAACAAAAGGTTGATATGATTTCCAAACAAAGTATACTTAAAGCGAGTTTAAATCCAAGCAAGACCTAAATTCCAAAAAGTGGGGGTTACGAATATGAACAACACAACAATACCACTAAGATACGTTAACCAAAATTTACGAGAAAAGTAAGGTATTAGTATCAAAATAATATTGGGACAATGCGCACAAAAGTAACAACACCTTTCAAAATCGAGGTAATGTTTGAAATCAAACCAAGGCTAAAGTATACCAAGGAATTGTTAAGATGTGTGTAGCGTAACGTTACAATTTAGACACATAGGCCGAGTTTACAAGAAACAAGACGTAAATATCAAAATTGTGGCGATACGATACAAAACAATGTAACACTTCAAAGGAGAATCAAGTGAATAGTCAAGCCTAACTACGATGACAATCTTGAATTGGGTATCAAGATCAAATGGCTATGAATGATGTAAAAATGCACCCACACACTTTAGATGTTTAACAACTCAGCCGCAAACATGGATGAGTGTAAACAAACATAAAAGTGGTAAACACAATTGATTGATAACACACATATGGTTTATCTTCTTTTGGTCAACAAAGTGTTAAAAGAAAGCAAAGTAAGTAGATCAATTGGGGTTGAAAAATTTTTGGCCTCACTTTGGTAGAGTTTCGCCTCACCTTAGGCGAGTGAAAAACTAAGCAAAAGTAATGTCGCACAAATTTCGTGATGAATAACACATATTTTGAACTTTAATGGACTCTCCCTTTGTTTGATAAACAAAGTTTCAACTCTAAAAAGTTCTCCCTTTGTGATGGCTCTCAAAATGATGGTACAAATAAGTTGGCTCCAAGTCAAG
This sequence comes from Taxus wallichiana var. yunnanensis, assembly GCA_018340775.1. Taxonomy (NCBI): domain Eukaryota; kingdom Viridiplantae; phylum Streptophyta; class Pinopsida; order Cupressales; family Taxaceae; genus Taxus; species Taxus wallichiana. The sequence continues at coordinate 163,697,347 of CM031234.1, forward strand.
ATAACTTCCTAGGTGGTTCACTCAACTAGGTGTCACAAGTTTTTCTAATGCAAGCTCGATTTACCAAGGTTTCCCAAGGAGTATCTCAGATTTACTCTACCACCTTCTAATACAATGAGCAACTAGTGCATTCAGTTGTATTGTCATCGAGGTCGTGATATGGACAACTTTGATTCTAACTCATAAAGGTAAAACTAATCAAGTAGGTGTGCGGAGCACTTCCTGTTTCGTCCAAAAGGTTCCCTCTTACATGGATTACTTTGGGGTTCATAGGACCACCCCCATTATTGTAGATTAAGGCTTATGCCAAAGGGGTTATGTCCTAGCTAAAGTGGATGGGGCATACCCTTATCCGAACCTGCAAATATAGTGTGGTGATTGTGGTGTGTTTTTTATCTTTTAAACTTAATGTGGTTTTAGTCACACACCATTTGGCAACTTGTAAATCAAACGTGTATTAGTAGTTTTATGTTTCAAACCTTCTTTCTTTGATAAGCGGATTAGGTCCTTTACACGAAAGATTAGTAATTTTACACAAGATCAAAATATCATGAAAGAGGGTTTAAGTGTTGTTTTTGATTCCTAGGATCACCTAAAAGGTGCGAGGGAAGAGCATACACAATGCGAAAACCCAACTATGTAAAAATTGAAAAACACTTTGTGAATTTAGAGTGCAAGATAGTTCGTTTTTAACCAACTTTGGTGTTAATTACCTTAGCAAATAAGTATAATGAGATGTTTTATAAAGCCTAACAAAGATATAGAAGTTGTTCCTGATTCCCAAGATCACCTAAAAGGTGCGAGGGAAGAGCATACGCAACTATAACCTCTTGAAAAAACAAACAACATCCATTAACTTTAAACAAACCAAGTTAGCAAAAGCATGTGAATATACCCTACAATAGAAGTTAAATTCAAATAAAACCTCTAAGAAGTTAGTATATTAAGAGTGCGATCTTTTTCCAATTTTTAAAGTAGACCTTAACTCTTCATCAGAATGCTTGCGCACAACTTTAGGTGTGTACACACCTATTTCAAAGTGTGTACGCGTCTCTCGTGAAAACTAATAGTGGAATAAACATGTACGCATCCATAGAGGTGTGTACGCATGCATATGAATGCATACGAGTGCCAATATGGCATGGTCAATGTAGAATGCTTAACAAATGTGTACACATGGATATGGGTGTCTACTCGCGGGTTTTAGTGTATGCTTGGGTCAAGCAGATTGCAGGAAAATACAGAGGGCAAATTTTATGTACGCAGAAGAATAATGTATAGCATTTTGGTACTGTGCACAAGTTTTGATGTGTATGTGCCCCTTACAAATTTTTACCTATGCGTGTACCTGTAGATGATGTCAAAACATGGGAATCTAACGTATACAACTTCAAAAAGCTCAAATTTTTCCTAATTTATCTCAAATCCAATGACAACCCATCACAATAAATGCCATAAGAGAAACTCAATGCATGTAAAGTTAGTGAAATAACCTAGGAATTTAAACTTATTTCACATGTGCATGATTTGGGTTACCAAAAATTGAGAAAAACTTGTAAAACTCATGAAAATCAAAGAGACTATGAATCGGTCCCATCGGGCATGCCATATGTATCCATGTATTAGTTAGCTAAGTAAAGAGAATTGAAACTAACACCTAATAGTTCCAAAAAAAGCTAAACTATACCTAGATCATCATGTTAAGAGCTTAAAGAGAGTAAATATCAACATTATGCATTAGAACTTTGAAGGAAACTCAAACTAACATGCTAAACATTTATCCTCTACTCTTTGAAAGCTAAACAAGAGATGGACCTATGTAGATCCTTAGCTATCAAAATGTGATAGTTTTTTTGATCCCAAGGGTTTGAGAATGGATCTCAATCAAGACTTGGCTACAATACCTCCTTGATCTTCTCCATATGACTCAAAAGCTTGGATGGATGAAGATACCTAGCTCAACACTAATGGAAGATGCTCAAAGATGAAAATGCCTATAGTTTATGTTATAAGCATACAAAGGTGTGTGTGAAGAAAGGTAGGAGGAGGGTTCTTTATATAACCCTATGGTTTGAAGGAGCTTTGCATCCTATTGTATGTGGGATAATAGCAAAGCTAGGTTAGTAATGGATAAGCATGGTTTAGAGTGGTTGAGTTTGCTTTAGGAGAGTTTAATTTGTCCTTTAGTGACTCATGGGAATTGAGGGGGTGCATTAATTAAATCAAAGTGATTAATTAATAGGGATGTGCAAGCTTATAGAATCTTTTTAGAAGAAAGTTAGTATGATCTAAGCTATGAGAGGAATTTAATCAAATAAATGATGATTTATTGATCTAATAGAAGAGAGAATTAATTAATTAAGAATAATTAATTAATTTAGATAGAAAGGGGTATTAATTAATGAAGGTCATTAATCGTCATTTTGAGTGATAGAAGGGCTAATTAATTATCGTAATGTAATTAATTAACGGTGATAGAGGAGAAATGGCGAGCTATTGATGATATGTCGTCAATTTGTGGGAAAAGGGATAATCAATGCAATTTAAGTATTTAAATTGCTCGATCCAAATTACAGTGTCTACACAAGGATACATATTAAACAATGCATTCAAATTTGCTTACTTTAAACAAATCTCAACAACATTTTCCAATATTTTCTTAGCATGTGTTGAAACAGACATGAGAACACTATGTATTCTCATGAAAAAACTAGAAATTATGGGACTTGACAAGTAGACGTGAAAGCAAATTATAGAATTAAATAGAAGACTCGTGCTTTATTGATAAAATACCTCAATGTAATTCACTTTACAGACTCTAATGGTTATTAAATATGAGCACAATAAGCTTGAGACAATTGTAGATACTAAATCATGCACTTGGGTACATTTCTAGGTCCTAATCACATGCATTGCATTCATATGTTTTCTAAGGGAGAAAAGTACTAATTGATCACTATATTTGGCCTCTTAGGTTCCTTTCTATTCTCCCTCTTGGCCTCACAGACCCTACTGCCCAGTTTGACCCTCGATACTTCACTTTCTCTGGATTTGGACACCGCACCCAATGGCCCTCGTCCCCTCTAGGTGCCCTAGACCTCTTTGTATCTTACTCACTCCTTTTTGGGTCCTTTCTAGTTGTTGGGCATCCTTATCTCTTAGGGGTCAACCTTTTAGTGATCAATTACAAAATTCAAGCAAGGGAAGCATATAAATACAATGTTATGGGATCAAATTAAAGGACCAAGCTCTAAGAATCTACTATCACCACTTAAGGTTACATCTAAAGGAATCTAAAGAGCATCATTGCATCCATCTAGCTTCATCTAAGGGACAAGGGTTGGTTATTCTGCATACACTTCATAAGAGGGGAAGTTCATTTTTCCATGCACACATCTATTTACATCTTTTACATCTAGCTACTTGCTCGTTATCAAGTACGACATGCATAAGATCCTCCTAGGGCACAATTCCACACACACACACACACAAACTACATTGGTTCTAAGATGTAGTGTAGCGCTCGATTGTAAGATCACTCATTTGACAGCTAAGGACATTTTTAACCCTCATTTTGCATCTTTATTTTTTAGGATTTGATGTGGTTTTGAGGATTTTGAAGGTGGTCTTCTTTATTGTAAGTTATTAGTGACATTGGTGATCATAGTGCGACATTATAGTGACAAACAAAAGGGTTTTTAAACAAGTTCATGACCCTATAAAATTCAGTTTCCGAGCATCTGCACAGACCCTAGCGCCTAGAGAGGGATCGTAGCGCCACAGTACAAGTCTAGGCACCCTGGTCCCTATTTTTCTTGTTGCATTTTTTGGGCTCGGCCATGATATCCTGAACTTATGTTTTGCCAGTCTTCCACCTTCACACACTGCCAAGATTATTTGTGAAATCAACTAAGTGTTCTAACTCTTAATTGCACTTAGGGATTTACTTACTTTGTTTATTTTTAGGTCGATTCGTGCTTCATTGCTATATTACTTGTTATATCTAATGTTGTAGTTTATCTAGAAGTTAATAAAGAAGACTTAAATAGTTTATTTTTGTCAAATCAACAATGTCTTCTAGATATTCATGTAAATGCAATTGGGATTTGAAAAGAAAACTTCACTAGTCTTTGACAATACATGTCCAATAAACAACCAAATGTTGTAGTCGTGGCTGCCCCAATAGTTGTGTATGTGAATAGTGCTTACAAAAGTCACATGCATTCAACACAATATCAATAGAACATGGCCTCGTAGACTATAATGATCATTGGATATAAGATAAATGTACTTGTTGAAGAAGAATCCTTACATTTTTTTTGGATAAATGCAATTCATAGGTCTAAAGATAAACATAGGAATCTTTGTGAACATCCTCCAAGCAAATAGAAGAGAGCATGGTTATTCCTCTAGGAATGGAAGAAAATTTCGCAATCAAAATTATTTTTTCCTAGCATGATAAATGTGTATGCATATTATGTAACCCGATTTTTTACATATTTATGTTCGTAGTGGAGATTCCTTCGGAGAAGGGAAGTGACAATGTCAATAAATTCCATAAATAAATATAAAATTTACATGAAAAAGGTAGAGAATGAATGCATATAAACAAAAAAAAGTACAAAGCTAAAGCAATGGAATTTAGATGAAGGAAATCAAATATTTTTTTAGATAAGGTAAAAAATATTTGGTTTTGAAGGGACCAAAAACCCTATACAAAAAGAAGCCAGACAACAAAAAAGCCACTAAAAGAAAACAAATGGACCCGAGTTAAACAAACTTTACCAAGAGGACACCTCGAAAAGGCACGACCCAAACCAGTGGCTATAGATTTTGTAGACACCCATAATTACGCTCGAACAATTTAAATATTTAAATTGCGCTAATTATCTCATTTCCTACAAATTGGCGACATATCATCAAAGGCGCTCATCTTCTCTCCTATTGTCATTAATTAATTACACTACGTTAATTAATTAAGTTGCCTATCCAACAAGTACCCTAATTAACGACCTTCCGTTAATTAATCGTTCCTTCTATCTAGACTAATTAATTAATATTAATTAATTAGCTTCCCCTTTCATTTAACCAATAAATCAATATTTAATTGATTTAATCCCTTTCTATAGTCTAAATCATGCTAATATTTGATAAGAACCTTGCATATAATAAATCAATAAATTGCAGAAGATAATAAAACACAAGAGATATGGGGGGCCAAGATGCCCTAATATCAATATATGCAGAATAATACCCTTAAGGTAGGGCAACACCATACAATGCTCCTTAAGGAAGGAGTAACTCCATAATCTCCCAAGATGGGAATCCACTTCGAGGGGGACACCTCCAATATACCTCTACTAAGTAGAAGACTCAACTCATACATCCATTACCTCATAATGATACTCACATCCTTTAAATAGGATGGGTAACACCTAATCCCAATGTAGGCCGACCCATTACCCAATATAATTAATTCCTATGTGAGCCCATATAACTAACTAAGGGGATGTGTGCCACATGTCGGCATCTCCATCAACCCATATACATTATAATATTATATCCCATGTGAACCCATACATATAACTAAGGGGATGTGTGCCACATGTCGGCATCTCCATCAACCCATATATATTATATTATCATATCCCAAGGTACATAGCATTGCCTCCCTCTTTGACATGTTTTTTCCCTGAAACATAAGAAGAAGCCATATAATGAGTTTGCTTTAAATTATTGCACACACGTGTCGCCATGCTCGATCATCTAACCACCCATATGAAATCCTAGTGGGTGATGTTGCTCCAAACATAATTCTATATTCCATTGTGCTCATCTAGATTCCATCATGGTCCATATGTGTTCCTCCTCGGCATCCATGCATATCCATAATTATTATTCATGTGATTCCATGTCATATAATTATTGTTCCATTGATTCCATGTATAGCCAAAATTATTACTCCTCCAATTCCCTATATATCCATATAGATTGCTTCCCTTGTGTGTCCTCGCATGTCTCCATGATTTTTTCCTCTCATGATGATGTGGGTGTCTATATGGTGCAACCTTAGTATGCTCAACGTTATCAATCTTTTCCTCCACTTTCTTTTCCTCTTCCAACTTGTTTGCTATTTCTTTTTTCTCTTTAGTAGAGAAACTATTTTTTACTTTTTCATCATGTTCTTCATCCTCTCCTTTTGATTCATCCTTATTCCCTTCTTCACCATCTTCAAATTCATCTTCATGATCCAATTTTACATTATTTTTTTCCTTGCTAAGTGTGATATCTTGCAATGTAATTTTCTTGCTCTTGTACCATAATTTCATGAATTTCTTTTGCACATTAATATTAATTGTTCCCAATGTCTCTAACCAAGGATATCTGAGAACAATATCCATACCATCCATATCTAAAGCATAAAAATCTGAATGTAAAACATATTTATCCATAGAAAGCTTTAAATCTTCAAAAACTTGAATATGCTTACCATCCATTTGAGATTCCTTGATATGCTTTGTTTGCACATGTAGATTGTGAGCTACATCCATATTGATGAAGTTATATTTGCTGCTAGGGTTTATGGAAACAATTACCTTTTTTCTTTGAATGCACCCTTCAAACTGAAATATTGAAGCTTCCTTCCTTGGAGATGCACTATCCTGTGTAGCAGCTTCATCATCAACATTTTCTTCTTCTTCATCATCAACATTTTCTTCTTCTTGTTCTTCTTGTTCTTGTTCTTCTTCGATGCTGCTTCTTCTTCTTCTTATTCTTGTTCTTGTTCTTCTTCTTCTTCTTTAAAAAAATTGTGTTTCTTTTTTGTTTCCCATCTAGCTAAGAAAATATCCTCCATTTCCTCCCAATCCCAATCCAATAGATCTATATCCAAATAAGAATACCAATGTCACGCTTTCCCACCAAGATGAAGATAAAAACTAACCCATACTAAAAATTCTTCAAAATACATTTGTTTAAATTGTATCCACCATTTTTAGCATCAATCCTACCATCTCCAAAAAAAGCTACCATCCCCATGATCCACAAAACTAGGGTTTTAGGAATAGACCCTTTTGATCAAAACTTTTCTAACCCTTTCGGCCAAATATCGACCAAAAATCAGAAATCATAGAACACAAACCCCAATTTAATTTTTGAGAGGTTTCCGAAAATGTAAGAAATTCAAGAAAATTCCTCAAATTGCAGCCTATGGAGCAAAATAGTGAAAAACAATAAAAATGAAATAACTCTAACAAAATAGATCCAAATTTTTTGAAATTTCAGTGGTATCACCTTTGAATATATTACCATCAACCCAAAAAAATATTTCCTAATTCATCATTATTCAGAAGATATAGACGAAACCATAGAATTAGGGTTTCAACCCTAAAACAGACACAACTTTTGCAAAACAACTCCAAAAAATCTGAAATTTGGAGGGAAGATCACTTGAACTATGTATCCACTCCCCACAAAAATATCTGAAAAATTATAATTCAATCTCTAGATATAGATGAATCACCAACATTAGGGTTTCATCCCACAAATTGCCCGGATCACTGCTTTGATACCACTTGATAAGAACCTTGCATATAATAAATCAATAAATTACAAAAGATAATAAAACACAAGATATATGGGGGCCAAGATGCCCTAATATCAATATATGCAAAATAATACCCTTAAGGTAGGGCAACACCATACAATGCTCTGTAAGGAAGGAGTAACTCCATAATCTCCCAAGATGGGAATCCACTTCGAGGGGGACACCTCCAATATACCTCTACCAAGTAGAAGACTCAACTCATACATCCATTACCTCATAATGATACTCACATCCTTTAAATAGGATGGGTAACACCTAATCCCAATGTAGGCTGACCCATTACCCAATATAATTAATTCCTATGTGAGCCCATATAACTAACTAAGGGGATGTGTGCCACATGTCAGCATCTCCATCAACCCATATACATTATAATATTATATCCCATGTGAACCCATACATATAACTAAGGGGATGTGTGCCACATGTCAGCATCTCCATCAATCCATATATATTATATTATCATATCCCAAGGTACATGTCAAAGATCTCCAACAAATGGACCCGGGTCAAACAGACTTTTACCAAGAGCACACCTCGGAAAAGGCATGACCCAAACCAAGGCTATAGATTTTTAGACACCCATAATTATGCCCAAACAATTTAAATACTTAAATTGTGCTAATTATCTCATTTCCTACAAATTGGCGACATATCATCAAAGGTGCTCATCTTCTCTCTATTAATTAATTAATTACACTAATTAATTAAGTCGCCTATCCAAAAAGTACCCTAATTAACGACCTTCCGTTAATTAATCCTTCTTTCTATCTAGACTATTTAATTATTATTAATTAATTAGCTTCCCCTTTCATTAAACCAATAAATCAATATTTAATTGATTTAATCCCTTCATAGTCTAAATCATGCTAATATTCCTCTAAAAAGCTTTATAAGCTTGCACATCTATTAATTAATCATCTTGATCAATTAATAAACCCCCTTTATCCACATGAGTCACTAAAGGACAAGCTAAACTCTCCTAAAGTTAACTCAACCCTATCTAAACCCCCCTTATCCACAACTAACTCAACATCTCTATTATCCCACATGCAAAGGATGTAGAGATTGCTTATCCATTGGGCTATATAAAGAGCCCTCCTCCTACCTTTACACTTACACCTAAATTCCTTGAGAAGACAAAAGCAAAGCACATAGCAAATAGACTATAAGATTTCCTTTGTTATTCTTGAGAAATTCACCATTTGAAGAGCTAAGCCTCCTTTCTTGCATTTTGCCAAGTCTTGGGTCATATAGGAATAGTCAAAGGGTATTGTAGCCAAGCTTTGATGAGCTCCCATTCTAGGTTCTTGAAGATCAAAACAATCAATTTGATTGCCATGGAGTCTACATAGGTCCATATGCTTTTTGTTGGTAATCTAGAGGAGTAGAGGTTTGAATACTTTAGCACGTTAATTTGAAGTTATTGATTAACATGTTAAAGTATTCAAACCTCTACCCTCTAGATTACCAACAAAAACAAATGGACCTATGTAGACTCCATGGCAATCAAATTGATTGTTTTGATCTTCAAGAACCTAGGAATGGGAGCTCATCAAAGCTTGGCTACAAGACCCTTTGACTATTCCCATATGACCCAAGCACTTGGAAAATGCAAGAAAGGAGGCTTAGCTCTTCAAATGGTGAATTTCTCAAGAGTAACAAAGGAAAGCTTATAGTCTATTTGCTATGTGCTTTGCTTTTGTCTTCTCAAGGAATTTAGGTGTAAGTGTAAAGGTAGGAGGAGGGCTCTTTATATAGCCCAATGGATAAAGCAATCACTACATCCCTTTGCATGTGGGATAATAGAGATGTTGAGTTAGTTGTGGATAAGGGGGTTTAGATAGGGTTGAGTTAACTTTAGGAGGGTTTAGCTTGTCCTTTAGTGACTCATGTGGATAAAGGGGGCTCATTAATTAATCAAGATGATTTAATTAATAGATGTGCAAGCTTATAAAGCTTTTTAGAGGAATATTAGCATGATTTAGACTATAGAAGGATTAAATCAATTAAATATTGATTTATTGGTTAAATGAAAGGGGAAGCTAATTAATTAATAATAATTAATTAGTCTAGATAGAAGGGAGGATTAATTAACGGAAGGTCGTTAATTAGGTACTTGTTTGATATATGCGACAAATTAATTAACGAGTGTAATTAATTAACGACGATAGAGAGAAGATGAGTGCTTTTGACGATATGTCACCAATTTGTAGGAAAGGAGATAATTAGCGCAATTTAAGTATTTAAATTACTCGGGCATAATTATGGGTGTCTACATTTTCCCCTCTTTGGGGTGGCGTAAGTGACGCCACTTCAAAGATAGTAGACAAATGAAATTTTGAAGGGGTAGAAGAAAAATTAGTAGAAGTGAGAGATGCCCCCTCGAGTGTCGATGGGGTGATGAAGGAAGACAATTGACGATCGAAAAAGGTGAGAAATAGATAGAAGAATGGGCAGGGGCAGAATGCCCCGGTGAAATGGAAGATTAGGGGTGAGAGGAAAGTGATGTAGAAGAAATATGGAGAAGTGGAGAGAAGAACTTAGCCTCTAGCCTTTGTATTGGAACAACTTCAGTGTCATCATATTGCCAAAAGATCTATGTCATCGGTCCTTATGAAAAATAGAATGAACAAAAGTGTAGTATGACATGAAAAGCCATATACGAACAAATGTCCATTACTAAAAACACAATGCAACATACAAAATGCAATGCATTAACTTCAAATTAACATGCTAAAGTATTTAAACATCTACTCCTCGAGATTACCAACAAAAAGCAAATGGACTTATGTAGACTCCATGGAAATCAAATTGATTGTTTTGATCTTCAAGAACCTAGGAATGGGAGCTCATCAAAGCTTGGCTACAAGACCCTTTGACTATTCCCATATGACCCAAGCACTTGGAAAAATGCAAGAAAGGAGGCTTAGCTCTTCAAATGGTGAATTTCTCAAGAGTAACAAAGGAAAGCTTATAGTCTATTTGCTATGTGCTTTGCTTTTGTCTTCTCAAGGAATTTAGGTGTAAGTGTAAAGGTAGGAGGAGGGCTCTTTATATAGCCCAATGGATAAAGCAATCTCTACATCCCTTTGCATGTGGGATAATAGAGATGTTGAGTTAGTTGTGGATAAGGGGGGTTTAGATAGGGTTGAGTTAACTTTAGGAGAGTTTAGCTTGTCCTTTAGTGACTCATGTGGATAAAGGGGGCTCATTAATTAATCAAGATGATTTAATTAATAGATGTGCAAGCTTATAGAAGCTTTTTAGAGGAATATTAGCATGATTTAGACTATAGAAGGGGATTAAATCAATTAAATATCGATTTATTGGTTAAATGAAAGGGGAAGCTAATTAATTAATAATAATTAATTAGTCTAGATAGAAGGAAGGATTAATTAACGGAAGGCCGTTAATTAGGGTACTTGTTGGATATGCGACTTAATTAATTAACGGAGTGTAATTAATTAACGACGATAGGAGAGAAGATGAGTGCCTTTGACGATATGTCGCCAATTTGTAAGAATGGGGATAATTAGCGCAATTTAAGTATTTAAATTGCTCGGGCGTAATTATGGGTGTCTACAGATTTACATTTTTTTAGGATAATACATAGTAAAATCCGTGGCAACAAGAGAAAAAAAACCAGTCAAGCCTAGGACAGAAGTGCACCAAAGTTTCACCATCATTTCAATTTGCTCAAGGAGGTTGTGCTTTTAGTTATAACACTCGGACCCTGTCCATGACTCCATTGAGATCATCTTTCCAATAAATGGTAATATTTTTAGGGATATTCTCGGTAGGAGCCTTACCATCATTTTTATGAGCTCATCATCCTTCAAGATGCTCATCTCCAAACACATTTTTTCCTTACCATCCTCAACAACAGTCTTGGCAATTTGATCTTGAAGAATGAAAATACTTTGTTCTTGCATGACCATTTCCACACTAAGCCCACTAATTCTCTTATTCTACACTTCAATTATTCTGTGGCACTCCCTAACCTCTTGAACAAGGTTTTTGTTAACCAGGAGGATCATGTCGGTAGTGGACTCAATCCTAAAAACCCTAGCTTCCCAATCCACCATGTTTTTGTCCCTCTCCTTGCTAGCAACACTTTCCCCAAGGGATTTATCTCCCTATTTCAGATTGAGAGGATATTCACTTATGTCATCTTGACTATCTTGTTGCTCTCCTTTTTAATGTGAGACATCCGCTCGACAAGGGTTTCATTTTTCGAATCCACCTCCATATGAATAGGGGGTTGGGTTGTAACCAAAGGTTTACCTTTCTAGTACATTAACATAATCAACCCATGATGCAACAGAGTTTCAGCTTTGTCATTTTGATAATCATTAACAAAGGAAGTGAGGGATCTCAGGAGAAAGAAGGGAAAACTCATGGCTTGGTTCCTACACAGGTAGTTGAGGATATAAAGATGGTAGGAAAAAATATTTCTAAATTTACCTTCCAGGGTAAGGTACTTCATGACCACCATGCACACATCCGGCCAATTCTCAGGGAGACAACTTCTTGCAATGCCATCATTAAACATGAGGATTCTCTCATCCAAGCCAAAGAAAGTAGAAATTTCATGCCTTCTTTTGGTTTTATCCTTAAAAAGTTTGAGACCTTCCAAGGATAAGCCTGTGGCCTCGGCTATAGACTCTTTAGTGACAAATTTCCATACCCCTCATTTTGACACACCTCATCCCAAGCATTACCAAAATCAATATCCAATTGGGGATCATTACCTTTTAGTCTCTTGATGTAGTTAGAGAAGCCACCTCTTCTCAACAATCTCCACAGAGTAATATCCCTCTTGATATGCAGTAAGTGGTCGGCTCGGTGTGGACTCTATCACCTCCCATGTTTAACCCGTGCTTTATGCACAAGCTTGAGACAAATAACAATGAGCCTCGTAAACCTAAAACAATAAGACTAATCCCGAGTCGGGGTGATTAATTCCCCCAAAAAAATAATAATAATTAACCTTCCCACAACACCACCACACGAGATCGGGAAAGCTATCATGCCATAACTTGGGATGTCTTGTCATCATTAACAAGGTTTAATATATTATTCCACAATGGTATTATATCTCCTGCAGCCAGTCATATTTTCCGGATGTCATTTGTCATGATTAGCTAATATGTTGGCAAGTTTATTCCCAATTCTATAAACATGGTTAATCTCCACCTTCTCAAATGAGTCTAGCAAGATCCTAGCTTCAATGATGATGTTGTTCAATTTCCAACCAATACCCCCTGTTGCTTTATAGCATTGACAACGCATTGAGAATCTCCCTCTATAATCAAGGACTTGACATTCATGGAAGCGCATAGCTTGAAACCCCATAACATGGCCATGGATTCAACATAGTTGTTTGAATGATTACCCAAAGGGGTCGCATAGGCTTTAAAACACACACCTAAATGATCACGAATTAGCCCCCCCCCTAGATAGCCCCTCTAAAGTTCTAGCATATCCATCAAAATATAATTTGAGACTACCCTTAGGCAGACATCTCCATTTAATTTTTTTATTCATTCCCACATCTTTGCTATTATCTCGTTTTGTGGGTCTAATAATCAAATTACTCAAGATGGAGATTTCAAAATCCGAATAGGGATTGGAAGATTTTCTTTTGATGATCTCGTGAATTTTCACTAAGAGTTTGACTAATTTTCCTAACCACCTTCTTAATGTTATAACTCTGGTTATGAAATATTCTGTTATTTCTTTTGTTCAGGATGCCCTAGAGTGTGAGGACAAACACGATTCCGGACCTCTTTGATGAAGTCGTGATGAAAATTGAAAAATCATTATTCGAGAGATTAGAAATATCCCCAGGGAGGACCAACTGCACATTAAAAAATCCAAGAACAATAAAAAATAGGAAGGCAAAAATACATTCCAGAAAAGATGATTGGTTGTTTCTTCTTGTTGTTTGCACAGACTACATCTGTTAATGAGTATCATGCCTTTCTTCCTAAGTTTTTCCACTGTCAAAATTTTCTTCTAGACCACTTCCCAATAGAAGAAATTGATTTTGGGATAAGATTTTTATTCCAAATTTTCTTCCAGTACCCATTAGCCTCAATTTGCTCAAAATTCAAAAGATAGCCAAACTTCACCTCATAATTCCCGAATCCATACCACACCAAATCAATTCATCATGACATTGTCTATGAGGAATGTGACATTCCTTTAATTCATTATTTAAGACTACAAAAGGGATTTGAGGACCTACATAATTTGGAGCAGGGATTATTTGTAACCATCTTCTCTCATTTGTCCAATAATCACAAACTAGCTCTCCATATTCATGTTTATAGAATTAGATGAGATTCATCCATGGTTCTTCCATCTTTAGGGGTTTATTTTTTGATCCAAGGATCATCCTAGAATTTGATTTTTGTGCCATTCCCTAGATTCATTTTGTGCCTTTGACCAATAACTTCCTAGCTCTGAATAAGATTGTTCCAAAAAATTGGTCCTTTTGGAAGTTCTGATTAGAGAAGAAACCTAAAGTGCCACCAACATTTCACCTTTAAAAATATCAATCCAAGTACCTTCTTCTTTATGCATTCTCCATCCAATTTTGGCTATAAGAGCTTGATTCATTATCTGTAGATTTTTCAGACCTAGTCCTCCTCAATCTTTTGGTTTAATAACCTTGTCCCAAGCTATCAACATAATCCTATTCTTAACCTCCGATCTGGACCATAAAAATCTCTTTTGAATGCTCTCAATCGAATTTCCTAACTTTTGTGGGAATAATGAAGATAAACATCATGTAGATAACAACTCCCTGCAAAGAGCTTTGGAGAAGTTGAGCTTTACCTGCCTACGAAAGCAAGGATCCTTTCCAAGAAGCTAGTTTTTGTGGAATATTTCAATAACTTTATTCCAGCCCGTGTCTTCCAGTTTATTCCCACAAAGAGGCATACCTAAATAATTATCCAGGAGAGATTTTATGTTTCACTCCATAATATTGGCCAACCTAATCTTTGTTGCTTGTTGAAATTGATGAAGAAGCAAAAACTCTTGTGGAAGTTCACTTTTTGTCCCGAGACTTCCTCATACTGTCTTGTGATGTCCTTGAATGAGCGAGCCTCTTGAACAACCTCCTAGACAAGGAGAAATTTATCATCCATGAATTGTTAAAGGCTCTCATTAGTCACACCATTAGTAACCTTAACACCTTCTAATCTTCCTTCGGCTTTGGCTTTGGAACACAATCTACTCAAGGATTCGGCCATAATGATATAGAGGAAAGGGGAAAGCGGATCCCCTTGCCTTAGACCCCTTTCCGCCTTGAAGAATCCTTGAGGTTTGCCATTAATGATGACCGAGAACATGGGGGAAGAGGTGCAAGGCTTGAATCATCTTGATAAAGTGAGGGTTAAAGACCAATTTGTGCAGGAGGAGGATCATAAAATTCCATGAGACCCGATCGTAGGATTTTTGCATGTCTAATTTGATGAGCATAGCCTCATGATTGTATTTTTCCACTGAATGAATAGTTTCATGGATAGAGATGATGTTGTCCAAAATTTGTTTGCTTAGGACAAAAACACCTTGATTGGGAGAAACAAAATTACTGAGAACCTCCCTCATTTGGAAAGCCAAAATTTTCAATATAATTTTATACAAAGTGTTACATAGACTGATGGGTATAAATTCTCCCAGATCTTTGGCCCCCATATTTTTATGGATGAGAGCTATGAAAGTATGATTGACTTGCTTGAACAAGCTACCAGATCTGAAAAAGTCTTGAACCGCAACTACCACCTCTTTCTTCACAATGTCCCAATAAAGTTGGAAGAAGAAAGTAGGAAATTCATTAGGTCTAGGGGTTTTATCCCCTTCCATATCTAAGATGATGGCTTTGATATCCTCCTCAGAAGGTATGGTGATAAAATCTCTATTGTCCTCTATACCGATTGTAGAGTCAGAAAGATTTAGAATTTTTGTGACGGATTCCCTGAAGGGAGGATGACCCTTAGCAAACAAATTTTTGAAGAAGGAAATTATAGTATTTGAAATGTCATTATCCTCCATCACCACATCTCCATCTTGTTTCATTATTTCTTGTATACGCCCTTTGTTAGCCTTAATAGTAGCAGAGATATGGAAGAACTTTGTATTCATGTCTCCCTCTTTAAGCTAGTTAACTTGGGGACTTCTGTTTCCAATAAATTTCTTCCTTACTGAGGATAGTGTGTAATTCGGATAAAAAAACTTTTCCTTTTCTTTATCTTTAGTACTCCAAACTCCTTCTTCCATTATTTATTCCATTTCTCTCAACTCCTCAGTTATTTTACTCTTTTGCAAGAAGATATTGCCAAATGTATCTTTATTCCATTTTTTTATCTTGGTCTTGACATTTTTTAGCTTTGCCATAACTTGAACATGCTATTACCTCTAGTATCTATGATCCACCATTCCTTAATCCTTTTTTCAAGCTCTGGGTGGGTGGTCAATGTATTCTCAAACCTAAAGGGTCTACCTTTATTTTGCATCATTTCACCAAAGCTGAGGAGGATCGGATTGTGGTCAAAACCAACTTGAGCTAGAGAGGATAGAGAATAATGTTGCTCCTGTATCCATTGATAATTAACCAATAACCTATCGAGTCTAATCTGGATGAGATCATCACCACTACGTTTGTTATTCCAAGTATATTTTGGGACACTGAGTTCTAGATCCAACAAATCATTCAAGTTTATGAATTTTACAAGATCCTCCATGCTATCAATGTAGGATATAACTCCAACTTTTTTTTTTTGGAGGGAATCATGGGTGTATTGAAGTCCTCACCTATAACCTAATTTAACTCTTTAAACATCTTTTTGAAACCATTAATTTCCTACCAAAGCTCTTGTCTACCAATGGTTGAGTTGGGGGCATAGACATTAGAAAGGATGAATTGTTTTTTAGAACTTAGAATGGTGAAACAAATGATTGTATGATGTTGGCTATTAAATAAAGGAAAAACCTCCAACACATTCACATTCCAAAGACAGAGAAAACCTCCTGGAGGTCCCCACCGAAGATTTGCTTGATGAAGGAAATCAATTGTAATAGATGAACTAATGATGCATTTGAAAAAAGATATACTTTCTACTAAAGTAGAAGATTGGGCCCTATATAATTATAAGTTATTTGATCATGCTTATCAAATAAGTGTTTGAGCATCTTTGATGTTTTTCGTTGTTACAGTTGCAAATTTTAATGAATTTCATAATGGGAATGAAATGGGGAGCATGTTGATTATATATCATATTAGGGAAAGAAACAAAAGGAATGTTTAAGTGTTCCATGAGTGAATTATTACCACTAGAATTAAAAGTTTCAAATATTCTATATGGTGGAAAGATAAAAACCCAAAACAATCCAAGTGGAGCTTGAAAGCTAAATAACATCTATTGTGTAGTTGTGCTAATCTATTTCCACCTCTACATGATTTTATACACCTGGAAGATGATGCATGTCCATTTCATTAAAAAAATAAGCATACATTAAGACTTATTATTAGTTGAGCATCTACTTCTAGAGGTTTGAAAATAAAGAAATAGTTTCTCTAGAGAGAGAGTAGAGTGTTTTTCTTAAGTAACAAATAAAAAAATGTATTTGTAAGCCAAAATTTTTTTATTGGAACCTCTATCGAAGACCCCTCCAAAATAAGTGTGATGGTTGGAGACTTGGAGGTGACACCTAAGACACTTGAAAATTCAACTTTGAGTTGTATTGTTTGAAGCTCCTTCTCTCATACTCTTCACAAGAGTGTTGAATTCACAAACATGGTTCTGACCTTCGGTTTTAGAGCTCCTTCCAAGTTCCCGTTGTTAGCATTGTTAACCGCAATTAAAGGTCCGCAACATTAACCTTGGCCGCTGGAAATTAAAGAAGACATGACCGAATTATAATAAATATCCACACTTCAAAATCTTTTGAAATCTTCAAAAAAGGTGAATTTTTAATATTTCATTTGCAATTACACGGAACACCCGCCAAGACTCCAAGCTTAAAAGTTAACACGGATCACATATGACATAAATTATAAATAAACTAATATTAGTTACGCTTGTAACTTGCAAAGGTGATTATTTAGTTTACTGTTTATTATTTAGATGCTTATTCCTAGCCTCCTAGAGTTAACTACTAATATTATTTACGATTGCAGAGGTGAATTTATGTGGATACCAAATCCAATCGACAACCCGATTCATTTCTCACAAACTCAACGCTAGCTAGTTGTATTTACAACTTGTAATTTAAATTGGTCAAAACTTAAAAGTGAAGTGTGAGTCGTGACTTGGAGTAGAACTTGGGAGTTGGGCAACCTGTTGAAACATGAGAGACCAAAGTTTAGAATATAATTTAGATTTATATATGTATAGTAATTTCAAATGGTTGATTTTATAAATCGCATGCAAAATGGTAGTTTGCAAGAAAAACCACCCATCTTTTGAGTACACAGGGTAAAATTTAATTTACTGTTTTTACTGAAATAAAATCTCAAAAATATGTAAGCGGTCATCAAATTTAACCCCGCCGCAAATTACAATTTTAATCGGTCAAAACTTAAAAGTGAAGTATGAGTCGTGACTTGGAGTAGGTCTTGGGAGTTGGACGACACAATCAAGCGTGGGAGATTGAAGTTTAGAATTTATTTTAGATATATATATATATATATATATATATATATAGTAATTTCAAACGGTTGATTTATAAACTACACGTCAAAATGACAACAGAAGAAAAAGCGCCCATCTTTTTGTACGGTAAAATTTAATTTGACTGTTTTTGAGAAAAAAATCTCAAAAAATGTGTAAACGGGCATCAAATTTAACACCAGTTTGCAAATTGTAATTTTAATTGGTTAAAACTTAAAACTGAAGTGTGAGTCGTGACTTGGAGTGGGACTTTGGGTTATGCGACACGATCGAAGCTTGGGGGATTGAAGTTTAGAATTTATTTTAGACTTATATATGTATAGTAATTTCACATGATTGATTTTATAAACTACACGTCAAAATGATAGTTTGCAAGAAAAATCACCCATCTTTTAGTATGGGGTAAATTTTAATTTTACTATTTTTGCGGCTAAAATCTCAAAAAACGTGTAAAAGGGTGTCAAATTTAACCCCGATCGCAAATTGTAATTTTGATTGGTCAAAGCTTAAAAGTGAAGTGTGAATTGTGACTTGGAGTAGGACTTGGGAGTTGGGTGGTACAACTGAAGCGTGGGACACTGAAGTTCAAAATTTATTTTAGATTGATATATGTATAGTAATTTCAAACGGTTGATTTTATAAACTGCACGTCAAAATAACAGTTTGCAAGAAAAATCACTCATCTTTTGGTACGGGGTAAAATTTAATTTGATTGTTTTTATGGCTAAAATCTCAAAAAATGTGTAAATGGATGTTAAATTTAACCCCACAGTTGCAATTGTAATTTTAAATGGTCAAAACTTAAAAGTGAAGTGTGAGGCATGACTTGGAGTAGGACTTAGGAGTTGGCGATCTACAACCAAGCGTGGGAGATTGAAGTTTAGAATTTATTTTAGATTTATATATGTATAGTGATTTCAAAGGTTGATTTTATTATAGACACCAATTTTTGGTATCCTTTGTCTCCTTCCCGCATATGTTCCCCTTCATCGTCATTTTCAACATACATACCTCTCTTCTCATTTAAATCCCCCTTTCCCTCCTAAATTCTATTTATTTCTTTAATTGTTATTTTCCACCTTAATTCTATCCTAATCACATCATTAATCTCTAATCCTCCTTAATTGTCCGTAAATCCCTTCATTAATCCATTTATCCTCCTTAAATGCCCCTTTTGTCCTCCCTAGGCCTTCATTTAATAATTTTACCTCCCCTTTGCCTTTATTTAATGTTTTCTTATCCCCAACTACCCTTTTGTCTTCCCTAAGCAACCCTAACTCATATTTACCACTCCAAACCCTAATCCTCGAATTACAAGGGCTCATTGCCTTGAGCTCGTCAATCTTCCACCACCAAAATCAACGAACCGCTGTAGTCACTAGCGAGCCATCCGGGTCGCCATAGACCCTACAAATATGACCATACCCCTCCTTTCAAGATGAAATTTTGGAGAATTTGAGCTTTCTTGCGATCTTGCCTTCATTTCTTGCTCATCTTTACAAATTTGTTGTCACATCCTTGGACCTACTTTGGAGATATTTTGCATCACCCTTGGAGATTTAGAGTCTTTCCTTTGTTTGGTACCACATCTTTGCATGTTTGGAATCTCCATTACCATCCCATCATCATTGTGTTTTCATTTTTGTAGGTTTCTCGACCATATGGCAATTATGCCTTTGCATTAGTCATCTTCCATCCCTTTTTGTAGATCGCCCTTTCCATCCATTTTTATCCATCAAACCTTAGATCTCTCCCAGCCGCCCTCAACCCTACCCGATCATTGGCCAACCCGATCCACTTTTGTTTGATTTTTTTGTCATCCATTCTATCCCCTATTTGCTTTCTGGTCTCACAGCCCCTCATAATTTGTCAATCTTGCCATTTTGCATACCCGCAACTTCGGATATCGTCTTCATCACGCCTAATCGACATCGATCGGACTCAATCGCCGACGACTTGTCAACAAATCTCTTTTTCTTTAATTTTCTTACATCCTTTATGTTCTCATTCGAGATCCGATTCCTTGCCTCATCTCAAAGATCGGTTCCCAGCTTCTAAATCAACTTGAGAATAGTACTTTTTAGATCTGTCTTTTCTACATCTCTTTTTTTGGCCTACTTTGTCCTGTCATTGCCGATCGTGTTTACGCTGATCTTGGGTCGCCATCGACCCACTCAGTTTGGTTTAGATTAACATTTTCTACAATCATATATGCATCTTGTCTTTTCTTGCACATTTTTGATTTTCTCAGTATCGGTTAAACTTTCATTATCACTTATCCATCATTATTTTATCTATCTTTTTAACAAAAAGTGGATAGATATCCATCCTAGAAAGTTTTCACTTCTCGGGACCGGCTTTGTTAGCAACCCACCATCCTATCTACTAATCCTTTTTCGTGTTGAGTTTCTCTTTGTTGTGCAGGTTACCAAACTCGTTGTGAGGAGGATCTTTTGCGCCCATATTCATCATCATCTCATCTAGAGGTAGCTTTAAACCCTCTCATATTGGAGTTGCTTGTTTTCTTGTTACCATTTCACTAATCTAAAACAGGAGTGAGAAAATTTGTTCAACATTTATAAACTACACGTCAAAATGACAATTTGCAAGAAAAATATCCCATCTTTTGGTACGGGGTAAAAATTAATTTGACTGTTTTTACGGCTAAAATCTTAAAAAAACGTGTAAAGAGGCGTCAAACTTAACCCTGGTTTCCATTGCAATTTTAATATTTATTAACATTATTGATTAAATTCTTCAAAGTATTTAATAACGGCTTTTGACTCCTCCAAATTATTGAATTAATCATCGAACAAAGAGAGAGTCGGAGCGATGTATTTGTTGCAGGCACGCCCACAACACACAGCGATGTCTACTTGTATCAGCGTCACTCCTCTCAACCGCATGCACTTATCGCACCCACCAACCACTTCTTATCCACATTTTCCCACTACACACCGCCGGACTAGTATCTGGAGGTGCCAAGCTTCAAATGAGGACCCCAATGGAGATTTAAAACCTGCAGATAAAAGCACTAAGGCTGTAGATATGGTTGTTCCCGACAAACAAATCAACAGGCGAATTGGATTGGTCTCAGCTTCCGCAGCAGTTACCTTGTTTCTATCAAGGAGGGGCTGGTTTGGAGGCGTTGTTTCACTCGGCGATCTTGCTGCAACTGCTATTTCCTATGATGAGGTATGCCTATTTACTTTACCACTTTAAAATGGTTTTAGGAACAACAGAACCCACTTTGCATTTTGGGAAAATTTTTTTACACGAAATGTGAGGAAAACGGGCTGTTTACATTGCCGAGGATCATAGGCCTCTTAATTTTGTGTGAGCTACCTCGCTCATCATCAGGGAAATGTGATTGGAACTGTTTTCAGGTGAGATGGAGAACTAGCTCTGATTACAACTTTGACACGTTGGTTTTTATATGTTTATTTCTGCCGAAGTTTCCGAGCCTTTTTCTAATTCGTTTTTGGGTCTTAGCCAAGCCTTATGCCTATCCGGTGTATGAAACCCACCTTGTAGGAGGTCAGAAGGGTAATCCTGTCCGTTTACCTTATATATTGTTCAGATTTTTTAGACCTAGGTTTCAATCTCATGACCAAGCTCGGCAATAATCCTACCTCGCTGATCCACCTACACTTGAACAACACCCCAAGTTTCTGCTGTTTCCTGGCCCGTGACATCCCAGGTATGCCAGTCCAGGGTTTGGAATTATTGATAATTGAATACATTGTGCACGTTTGGTGCCCAAAATCCTTCAGAAGCGCTATTCAGGAGCTTATTGCACTGTCATCGTACTGAGGTCAAAATCGTCTCTTAGGACATGAAATGTTGAGGTAAAAATCAATTCAATGTTTTACTTTTTGTTATAAGAAATAGAGCTTCTTGCTTACATGTTCTTGCTATGGAGTCTCGGCAATATTTATGATTCTGGAATTGGTCCCAAGGTGATGTCGAACGTAGAAAAGATTTTTTCCTCCAGCAAGCTTAAATCTCATCATTGAGTACAAAAACACAATCCATATGCATTTACATGACCAAGTACATTTTCAAGATACCAGTTTCATCTTCCATCTGTTGCAGAAGCTTTGCAAAATATATGTGCCGACAGAATATGATGGAAGGCTTCTGATTTTCTTGCTGATATTGCTTCCAATAATGCCAATCAAGTGATAGTTGTTTGGGAGCAGTTCCTCTGCATTGAACCCTGACATTCTTGGTAGCATATGAGTGTTGAGAATTATTTAGAAATTTGAATTTTTTTTCTCTCCCACCATTATTGCACGGCATCTGCAATTCTGCAAAATGCAAATTGTGTTCTGACCTGAGCTGAGATCACGGCAATAGTTCCGTGTTTGTGTAATTCTCATACATTTCAAAGTTTCTGTATGAAAAACATATCGAATTCTTAAGAGAACTAAAAGTCAAACTGTCTTATGTGCTCACATGATTTCAAATTTGATTCAACTGGATGCCAGCATGCTTGCAAACCTCTTTTTGATAGCTTGCGTATTACTGAGATCAAGGATGATATGACAACTGTAGTCAGAATTTCTTTCGTATTTCGCATACTAACCTCAGGAAACCTGGTTATCGGATAATGTAACTTTTAATGCCACACCACACCAGTTGGACGTAAACTCTGGATACCATAATTGCAAGTCTGCATTTGCTAAATATTGTCTAACACAATGGTTGCAACACATGATTGATATGCACAGGAAATGATTGCTTGAAATTTTCCTGAAGTTCAGCTTCAGTTACACAACTCTCTCTGGATAGCTAATGTGATTAATTTCTATCATTTTTTCAGTAGAGGAAATAGGACATATAATTGTAACTAGCTACAGAAGAGAAATAATGCTGAATCTGAGTAATAGGTTTATTTTCCCAGTAAGAATGTGAAATAGTCTGAGCTGTAAAATCTGGTGTTTTGTTTTCAGGCACTCATGAATGGTATGCCTACGATGGTGGAGTTCTATGCAGATTGGTGTGAAGTTTGCCGTGAACTGGCTCCTGATGTGTACAAGGTGGAGCAGGAGTATAAGTAAGTTACAATTTTATCTTTTCCTTACAGATATCATGTTTCTATTTTTAAGATGCAGCTATATCAATTTATTTCTTGATTGAACATGAGCACATTCCATAAATAAAAAAATAGGAGCATGGCATGTCTGCTGGCCATATAAGTCACCTTGGATATATGTCCTTTCACTGCAGTTAAAAACATTTAGGCCATCTATGGCATCTACTACATGGTACCACTACCAACAATATAATATCCACTCGCTGAGAACCTTAATACCTCTCACCTATGTGTAATTCGAATTAAACATGATAAGCAGATTAGCCACTAAATTTGATTCTGGTTCACTGCAAATTTCCCTTGCCTGGTATTATATTTGCCATATAAAAATCCCTTAAGTGGATCCCTAGGAGTAGTATGTATCATAATAAGTGCCTTCAATGAGCAATTGTTGTTGTTTGACCAAGGACATAGGTACACCACTAAAGTTGCATTTGTTGTACTTGAAGGAAGTTTTCTAGCCCATTATTGCATTTTCTTCCTTATTTACCAGTGGCAAATCTGTTAGTGTTTTGATATGCATTGAGTTATTATACTTGCTTTTCCTAAGGCAAATAGTTTGCGATTTGATAGACTAGCTCTGTCTCGAGGAGCGTATTTTCCTTTTCCTTGTTCTGAAGGAAAAAGTGCAAGGCTGTGGTTTTAAACAACATGATCCTCCACATAAAAGGGCTTTGATTGGATGGTGTTTTTATGCTGTCGAACCTTTTTCATTACATGTTCAAAGTTCAAGATCAAGTTACAATTTGAAGAGCTGTCAAAATTAAAATGAGAGTGCAAAGATAGACTTTCATACCTTTTCCATGGCCAAAGGCATAATGCAAGATATTGTTTTTGGCTACATCTAACTGCAATATGTTTGTATGGACTGCAGGGGATCTACTTACCAAAACCTAAGATAAGCATGCATTGAACTTCAACATGACTTCACATTGTAGATGTTGAATTCTGAGTTGAAATTCTTTTAAAGTGCAATATAACTCCTTAGACCATGCCATTCTTCACACAATATTATGGTGGCTCTAGGCTAACTCACAAGGTTCGTGTTTGAGTTCGAGTTCGGCAAAGATAAAATTCGAATAAGTTTGAAAATAATAAAATTTGGAAAACAAATTCGTGATTAAATTTGACTAATATAAATTTGCAAATTTTTTAATATAAGAAGTAGAACCACTAAATTGTCAAAATAGGTAAATGTCACAAATTAGATTTGAAATCTTTATAAAGAATGTTAAAATATAAGGCTTTTTGTTAGTCATCATTAGTTACTTGTTAACTAATGATCTGTTGTAACTATCAACCGTTTTGTAACTATCTTTTGCATAATAAATAGACGGACACACAATCTCCAATGTGTGCAGTTTGCTTCTTCTTCATTCTTCCTTGTTCGTATTCCAACATTGGTATCAAAGCCGGACAAGCAAGGAGAAATTCGAGGGCACAATTGTGCAAGGAAATCACCAACAGATTTTCAAACACCTGGATATTCCGCAAGTATTCTAGTTGAGGGTTCGTAGGGCATTTTTTTCAAGCATTTTCGTTGCAGTCGCGGAAGCCATTGCAGTTGTAGCAAAATATACAAAACCAGGTCGTGATTTTCAAAGCCACGACTCACGAGGGCATCGTCACAGTCGAAATGAACAAAATCGAGGGAAGCAAGCCACAAAAATTAGTCACTTTTTTTTATTCTATTTACGACACGAAATTTCTGTCACGTTTTTCAGCATTTCGAGGGTACGAAATGAAGCAAAGACATTGAGTTTCGAAGGCACAAAATCTGAGCAAAAGAAGTATGAATTAGGGCATGACATTTATAGGCAAAATTTGGCCATGAATTTCAGGAGATTTTAGACATAAAAACCATCATTTCAAAGCACAAAATCATGAAAATACTAATTGCGATTTTAGGGCACACAAATTTCATGAATTTTAGGTATTCTTATATCAATTTTTACTCAGTCACAAATTTACAACAATTATAGTCATGTTGTTTTTTGCTTTTTGAGGATTTTGACAGGTTTTTCATCGAGTTTTCAGCAAATCATGAATTTCTAGGGTTTCACTACATTTTCGAAGCCTTCCTGGTATTTTGCTCTCTATTTTCTAAATACACAATCGTATTTATTTATTTTATCTTCAATATGGAAATTCTAGTAGAAAAATATTCTGGTCTAAATTTTCATACATGGAAAGTGAAAATACAAATGCAACTTATGAATAAAAATTTGTGGGGCATAGTAAATGGGAAAGAGAAAGCACCCATCGATGCAAATAAATTACTGGATTGGCAGACCAGAGATGATAAAGCGAAAGCTATTATCGGTCTTGCGCTTTTTGATTTAGAGCTACATCATGTAGATTTGGACAAATCGTCTAAAGAAATATGGGACACTTTAAATATGTTGTTTGGTGCAAAAGCAGTCAATGCAAAATTTTCGCTAAAACTTCAGCTATTTAGATTCAAAATGGATGAAGGAATCTCTATGTCCAGCCATGTCAACAACCTGAGATCCCTTATTAGACAACTTGCAGATGTACAGACTACGGTAGATGACGAGGATGCAAAAGCTATCCTATTAAATAGTCTGCCTTCTAAGTACAACAATATCATTTTTACCCTCAGCCAAATGTCTACTCAGTCTCTTGTTGACATGATTGCAGCACTTCTCACAGATGAAAGAACAATTTCTAAAGATGAGGGTAGTTCTCATCATGAGAGTGCACATAGAAAGTAAAATAAAGACAAAAGGGAAATGGAATGTTATTATTGCGAGAAAAGAGGTCATACAGCGTGGGACTGCCGTGTTCGAGCCAATGACATCTTGAAGGAAATGCTCAAATCCAATGAAGCTAATGTAGCCCTAATTAAAGACCCTCCAGATGCTGAAGGTGGTGAAGATTCTGATGATGAATACATCCTTTAAAGAAACCAAGAAGGAAAATATGTATTCTAAGAAGCCCACAAGTTGATGGTAGGAAGGGATTTGGTGTAGATAAAGCTCAATATGGATGGTTGCCTAGTTTGTTCGGGAGTCCATGGATCTTGGGAATTATACCCTTACGAGGGTTATGAGACAACTTGATGGAGCTTGTGGATGGCTCAACATGGATGGTTGTCCAATAATTTGGGAGATCTGTGATTCGAGAGTTCGGGGAGGTGGAATCCGGGAACTCGGGAATTTGGCTTGGGAACAACACCTTTACGAAGGTCATGAGGCAGCTTGATGGAGCTCTACCCAGTCAACGAACTGTTGTTCAACAAAGACGCTTCTGAAGAATGCATACTTCTGTTTTGGTTCTATTGGTTTTCAGCTATGTCATATATGTTTGTTTTTTTGTAGGGTAAGCCTTAAGAGGGGGTGTTAAAATATAAGGCTTTTTGTTAGTCATCATTAGTTACTTGTTAACTAATGATCGGTTGTAACTATCAACCGTTTTGTAACTATCTTTTGCATAATAAATAAACGGACACACAATCTCCAATGTGTGTAGTCCACTTCTTCATTCTTCCTTGTTTGTATTCCAACAAAGAAGTTGTCACAATTATAAACCATGATAAACTTATCAAAGTTAAACGAAAGAGGAGAAACATAATATTAAGTTTTAACCATAAGAAACATATGAAATCGCCAAAAAGTTATAATTAGGAGTCAAGACTCAAACTTGAAAAAAATTCCAAGTCATTAAAAGCACATGGTTGAGTTGATGCAGTATCATTATCACTAGATGCACCACTCAATTTATCTTCAAAAAATCGTGGCTCGTCTCGCATCCCCTGTGTCTTATGGAATTTGTTGGAGTTGTGCAAAAGAGGTGGAGGCTTTTGTTGCTTTGTTCATACACAATTGTAAATTGCTGCGAATATAAACAAGATCTCCCAACTTTCTAGATAGCAACTTGTTTCTCTTTTCGGAATGGATGTGGTCAAAGTAGCTCTAGTTCCTTTCACATGCTAATGAACTTGCTCCTTGGCTCAATATTCGAATGGCAAAGCGCTGCAGTTCGAGTGTTTGTGCTCCATAGGACCTCCACCATCTGTATCCAAGCATGTCAACTTGTGACATGTCATATTTGGTCGCTGACATTCCAAACATCCCTTCTCCTGCCTTGTATTTCCAACACTGATCTCTAATTAGACTTGTGGTTGCTAGATTTGGTTCAAACCTCTCAATGGCTTCGTAAAGCCCCGCCATAACTTCTAAATCACTTTGTCTATCAATTTGAAATAGCTTAGGCTCCAAATAACACACTTGCTGCATGTAAAGGGGTGTGCATCATTTTCCATCTAGAATCAATTGTATCCCAAATCTCCATGTAGTTTGCTTCCACATTATTGAGTGTTTTTGAACAACTTCCTTTGATGGTCCATGCTCTCATAAAGCATGCCGAGACAAGGGGTGTCACCATCAACCATGCAAAGCACATCAACAATTGGTTCACACATATTTAGAACCTTTGTTGCACTTTCCCAGAAATTGTTGTTTAAAATAATTTGTTCTATGTTCTTCCCCTTAGGACCTTTAGAAAGCACAAAGTTTTCCCACTCATTAGAACAAATAACAAATCTTAGAGCTGCTTTCTCTTCAACCACTCTTTTCAAAGTGATATAAAATGAAGCAAACCTTGTTTCACACGGCCTCAACAACTCCCTCGATGCATGTTGTCTGTAAAGGTTCAATGTGAGATGGTGATTTCTTATAAAATTTGCAATTCTCCTCCCTTTGTGAATTGCTTCATGAACCCAAGGGAAATTTGCTAAGTCATGAAGCAACAAATTTAAGCAATGTGTTGCACATGGGCTCCGATATATTTGTGGGTATTTCTCTACAATTAGCTTCCCAGCTCCCACACAATTTGCAACATTGTTAGTAACCACTTGAACCACATTCTCCACACCTACTTCAAGAATGGATTCCTCTAATATTTGAAAAATATACTCTAAAGTTTTCTTATGGTTCATGGTGTCAATCACCTTCAAGAACACAACACCTTGAGGGAAAGCCACTAAAACATTAATCAATGGTCTTTGACATATATCTGACCATCCATCACTCAATATAGTGCAACCTATTGCACTCCAAGAGGCTTTGACCTCAGCTAATTTCTCAATCACCCTATCTTTTGACCTTTGCAAAAGAGTTGTTCTGAAAGCCTCTGAAGAGGGAGGTGTGTAGCCTTTGCCAAACCTTGCAACTTTTTGAATTGCATTTCAAAATGCAGATTCTTGGCTATATTGAACGGAATGGCATTTGAATGAAGAGATCAGTTAATGCATTATCTACATGTTTTTTTGCTGGTTTCCACAAGTTGTTCAATGTTCCACTCCTCGTTGATCCACCTGTTGAGGCCTTGGGCAAACTAGAAGAAGACGCAAAAGATGTCGTGAACTTAGACATGTCCTCTTGGACTCTCTGTTTCTTTTGTTCTGATTTCATCTTTCCTACAATAGAAGAAGATTGCTCTTTCTCTAAAGTAGTTCTAATCTTTGGCATCACTAATCCACATGGAGCAACACCCTCCTCGACCCCTTGAAATGCCAAGTGGTCCATTACTCTTGTCAAACTTCCAATAAAGGGATGACCACACAAACAACATTTGATATTGTTTTACGCATAAGAGTCACATGTTTCCATCCCTCAACACTTGACTTTTTGGGACCCATTGAATTACAACCTGCATTTAAATAAAATAAAATAAATAATAATATATTAAAATTAAATTCATTATAAATAAATTTAAAGTATTTACATTAGATATTTAAATGTATAATAAACATAATAAATTAAAAATATTGAAATATAAATAAGTTTACACTTTGGATATTTCTCGGTGATTATTGTTGCAATACACTATAAATTGAAATCATTTTTTTAAATATCAAAAATATATATTTTGCAAATAAAAGTATTTAAAGTTATTTTATATTTTAAAATTAAAAATATAAAAACTCTAAATATTTTAATACACTATAAATTTAAATGAATTTTTTAAAATATCAAAAAAATATATCATGCAAATCATAATATTTAAAGTTCTTTTATATTTTAAAATTTAAAAAACTATTTTTATTTGTAATAATACATTTTAAAATATAAAAAATAATCTATTTTTCAAACAAAAGCATTTAAAGTTCTTTTACATTTTAAATTTTTAAAATATAAATAAAACTCTTAATTTTTAAATTTTATACTAATAAAATATTATATAAAGTTAAACTATTATTAAAATATAAAATTTAGTTTTAATGTTTTATATTTAATATTTCAAATTTTAGTATTTTAGAAATGTTAAACCTAAATAATTTTTAAAAATATTGTAAAGTTAAAAACTAATAATAAATTTCAATAAAAGTTTTAATAAAATCCTTAAACATTGTAAAGTTTTATTATCGTGAAAAACAAACTAAAAATAAAAGAATTTAAAGACTCTAAAATAATAAAACGTAAACCAAAATTAAAAGAATTTAAAGACTAAAATACAGAATTGTAAAACAACTACAAAATACCATTTGCAATTTATTTGAAGTTTCGAACTTACTTGGATAATAGATTGATGACGGCACATGTTTCTTCGGAGCAGGTTTGTGGTGACTGTTGTTGGTGTTGCTATGGCACTGGCAATGACAATTTTGAGCTTCCCAAGAGTAATGGTGGTTGTAGGGTATTTGAGCAATTTGATTGTTGGCAATGGCGTTGCTGCTACTATATCCGATTCTTTTCATAGGCCCTCTCAGACTGCTTGGACCACTCTCATGAAGTCACAAGCCACAACTCTTTCCACAATTCCTCTCCTCTTCTACTTGCACATGTCTACTCTCCACACGCACAGGTCAGTTTGATCACTTTACAATCTTCCGCCTTTGACAGACTTCGATTGCTAATCTGATATGAAACACTCAAACTCCTGCTGCTTTTATGAAGTTAATTTTTTTTGTTTTTTTTTCCTTGTGAATTTTAGTGAATATTCATGAATTTAATTATTTCGAATAAAGTTTGGCGATGTACGAACTTACTGCCCAAAAATCGCCGAACCTTGTGACTTTGGCTCTAGGTGCCCATAGACCTGAAAGAGGATGTTTCATTTCTTTGCACAACTATATTTTTGACTCTTGTGATAAAGGCAACAATTGTACTGAAGTAAAGATAATAATAAAGTAAATGGTAATAAGCATGTGCTATAGCATAAATAAGATGGAACATACAACATACATAATCAAACCATGCCCAAAATAAAGGGTGCAATGCCAATGAATACTTACCTCGAGTCGACTTGTTGGCGCATTAATCTCCCATTTGGGTTTGAGCGCTTTGTGATAGATGGTTGTAGGTGAAGTCGAGAATGATAAATGGAGCCCCAATTAGACCATAGTTGGGGACTCCAAATACTTGGTGTACCTTGTCGGTGTAGCTGGCGAGGGTCGTTATATCCTCCAATTTAGTTAATTATATAGAATCCAAAGTGGTATCCTAGGCTGTTTGCTATAGGTAACAAGATGAAATATGTTTCCAATAACCCTACTAATCTAAGTTAAAAACAGTAAAACATTTGAATACTTTCAAAAATGTGGAAATAATGAAATACAACAATTGCAATAAATCATTAACTTAAACGCATATATAAAGCTGAATGAACTCTAAACCAAATTATCTATTTAATTAGTTATGCAATTCATTTAAATATAGAATACAAGAAATGAAACTAACTAATGAAAATACCAGAAAAATGTTCCTCCTCCTTGGGTGAGAGTGGCCCTTGCTCTCCCCCTTAGATTTGGTGTATAACTAATCAAGAATGTTCAACACAAGTATTCAACAACTCCGCATATATTAACTTGATGTGAGGTACAAATAGAGTATCTGATATCTATTGATAAATTGGCTAGCTTCTTCCAAGTTTACAATGAAACATTTATAAGTTACTTGGAGTTTGAAGCATTCAACCTCTCATGAATGCAAAACTAACTTCTACATTCATGACAACTTATTGAATACAAGTCCTATTGAAACTTAGATACAGATCTAACTTTGTCGATTGACAAATGGATGTCATTCTAGCTATCCTATTACAAAGCAACTATGAATTCTTCAATTTGAAAGTTGCATTAGGAATCTTTCTCAAAAGGCGGAGAGTGTCCTTTTCTTCTTTATTGAATACCACTTCTTCGACATTGGACCGTCATGTGTTGTATTGAAGAACCCTTCTTCATGATCTACAAAATCCTTATCACTTTCCTAATATTTGGGTAGCTTTGACAGTTGGGCGCCAAAGTAGTGAATTTGTTGATTGCGGATTAGAGTCTCGAGCTTGGGAAGAGTCTTGTGCTTTCTTGAAGTACTGCCCTTCTCTCAAGAGTCTTGTGCTTTCTTTGGAAGTCCTGTGCTTTTCTTGGGAGTCCTGTGCTTTCTTTAGAAGTTCCACGTTTTTCTCCTTTTAGTCCGGAGCTTGTGACTCAGTCAAAATTAAGGCTTTTGATTGACTTATTGCTTGCTACAATTCTTATTTTCCTGTTTTTACATGACAAAACATCTTTTCCACAAGAACGGTTAGGAGTTAGGCAACAAACAAGCCACAATGCTATGAAGGTTAATTCATCATACATGTACCATACTTAATCTTTAAAACAAATAAAAATACTTGCAAGCATGATTAAGTATGTTCCAAACTTACTCAAAATTGAGGAATTAAACCTTATTAGGATGAGATTATTCAAGTCTCATCGGTAGCTCCTATTCTCAAATCTCCAAGGCCTTTATTGCAACTTGTCCTCATTAGATGCTTTTACTCTATTCCGGTTTATCTTTCCTTAGGGATTTGTGAGCACAAGAAACACATAAGTTGTTTTTCAAGAAATGACTAAGTTTTCCCTATAAATATGGGTATGATCCCAAAATCATGTTATCTTTTAGCTTATGTCATCATCTAGGTTGATGATGCTGAACAAAATAGTGAATAAACAGTATGTCATCGGCTGGGCCTAGACGTTGTTGGCCAAAGCAGGGTAAAAACAATACATTGTTAATTGGGTTGATGATGTTGGCCAGAAGAAAGCAAATTAATAGGGGTAAAAGAAAAGATAAGGCATACATTGTGAAGGTGAAAATGTGTACCCACGACACATCTCTTGGGAAATTAATGCACCAACAAGTCATGGACACAAGGAATGTTAGTAAAGCGAATTTAAGGTGTTTAAATGTTTCATTCTCTTTTTGTTATGAATGTTATTATCAATTAGCAAGCTAAACCTTCTAGTTTTGCAAGTACTTTACTTTTGGTTATGTAGGTGCCTCCAAACCCTTTTATTTGTAATTATCGTGGATCCATGTTACTTACTGTCATCTTAATTATTTTCTTGTATTTCCTCTATCATCCTTTTAGTATTATAGTGTGGTGTCGCCATTCGATATTTTGGAATGGTTTGGTGCAGTTTCCTTGCATCCTACATGCTCATTTTGGTGTTTTTTCCCTACCTCCTTCCCTTATCCTTATCTGTTTGTATTCAAATTCAAGAGAAGTAAAACCTTCCTTTTATCATTCCTCTTTCTATTTTGCTCTCTTGCATCCATAAAAAAGAAAAGCTTTCCCATCATGGCTCTATTTTTTGATATACAAATGGGGGTGGATGGGGTCTGCCCTTCATAGAAATAGAAGAAAAACCAGTACAAACGGCCAAACAGCCAACATAAAATACCAATATAGAGCTGCTGAGCGCCAATTTACTTAATAGGAGACCATATACATGAAAAAGCCATCTACATATTAAATGAAGCTACATAGCAACCACCATTGACTATGCTAAAACCATAGACCAAGAGATGTAAAACTAAAGCACAGAAGAAAAGAAAGACAATACACTAACAAACACCCAACAAATGACCATACACCATCCTAGACCGCACACATTAGGATCAGCCTCACCAGTGTTTACAACTTCTGCTCCAGAGGAGGGGGCAGCCTTTGAATGCATCATCACTTCTAAGAGACGATTCTCCAATGCACTCCTTTGTTTAGCTGCCAAAAGAGATGACGACTGCTCTTTTGTGTACAGAGTATCAATGCATGTTGAAGTCCATCACTTGGCGAAATAGGGGCATATTAGGATCCAAAATGTAAGGCACATTAGTGTTGGGCAAGGCCAAGTGCATATGCTCTTTGTAGCAACCCCATGGTGCCACTAACTAAAATCACCTTTCATTCAAACTGGTAAAATGTAAACTAAATTTTTCCTTAAAAGCATTACATATATCACAACATTCATAGTTAAGAAGAGCTCAATAAGTCTAAATATGTGATTCCATGTGTCAATACTCCCACAACTCTCTCTCTCTCTCTAATAAATGCCTTGTTTGCAAACTTTCATTTGGCACACCCCAGAGCTTCCACAAACTTCACCAATCAATCTGAATGGCCCAAAAATCTATAAAACGACTATTGTATGTGAAAGTTACATAAAGCTTCATTAAGGTATTAGCTTAATCTTCCTAGTGGAGTCTAGGTCTAGGTATTTTTACTTTATTTGAAAATCTTATATAAAGCTTTATTCTAATCAAGTTCATTTAATGATTAAAACCCTAATTTTAAATCCAAGTTGCTCAATAAATAAAGGCTTATTTAATATTGTAAGGCCCTTGTTATAATCCCACTTCCTTACATGTTTTAAGTCCCACTCTAGTGTTAACCTTCCAAAGATTTCCACAACAAATAGGCTTATCACCTATTAAATAATTTCTTTTCAGATTTTTAAAGCTGCTGACTTGTGTAATCGTACAGCTGGTCACGGAAATGCTTTCGAACCATCGCTCACTCCCCCGAGATCTATTAGTATACAAATTTTGCACTCACAAATGGAACCCAAGTAGTGCCTTTTCCTCTTGAAGTCCGGAACACCTTTTAAACTGTTGATTGGATCGACATCTGACGGGTAAAAGCTTTTGTGCCCAAGAAATATCATTTGGCTTATAGCTACGCTCAAGTGACTGTGCTATGAAGCCATTAAAGTTTGTTGACTTCGCATCAAGATTTTTGAGCATCCAAGACGATGTTAAGCCTCAAATTCAATATGGGCCTCAAAAAGGCATCTGCGCTGTTTGATTGAAAGCTATATCAACGTCTCACTAAGCCTCATGGATGTTGAGGAGTGTTGCAAAGCCTTAAGTCCCTCATGGGGCCGCAGAAGATTAGAGTCTTACGGATCAAAGATTGATCAATGATAGAGATGCCCTTTCGAGGCATTTGGGGAATAAATTGTTTTGCATGTTGTTGGTGAAACATACGATGCTCCTAAAATATTAAGTTTGCTTAATATAGAGTTCTATAGTTAGGCTCAAAATAAGATAAAGCGTGCATTTAATATGCCACCAATAATGTGTGCATTTATTATGCCGTAGGCGTTACATAGCCCCGGATTCTTTCTGGTTTATTGTCGTGCTTCAACTGCCTCTTTGTGAATGTTGTTTATGCTTTATTGGCTGCAAGTCATCCGTAATTCCCTCCTACTTCATTTGTTTTTGATGCATTGGTTTTTCCGTTTAGAAGCTTCAATTTGGACATTGCGGGCCTTAAGCTTTCTTCTTGCGGAGGCCCTTTGGTGGATTTGCTGTTGAGGTGTGGAGCGAATAACTACATGGAGTTTAAGTCTGTAGAGGGCAGTTGTACGTGGATGGACTCTGGGCAAGGGTTAATACTTGTTCTAGATTCTAAGGCAAGTATTTTTCAGGATAGGACGCTGAGTTTGGCGGAGGAGGCATCTCATGAGGTTCTTGTTACCATATTTCCACCACCTTCTAAGGTTGGCGCCAAAGAATAAAGGTGAAAGAAATAAGGATAAAAGTGCATGGGATGAATAAAATAAAATAAAAGAACTGCTGTTCTATTCCTAGAGTTGGCGCCAAAGGAAGAGGTGCATGGAAATAGATAAAAGAAATAAAAGGCAGTCCTATTTCTAGCACAAAGGGGTAAAGATGCATGGAAATAATTAAAAATAGGAGCTGCTGTTCTATTCTTAGGAGTTTGAATAAAGGAGAGATAAGGAGGTGCATGGAAATAATTAAAAATAGGAGCTGCTGTTCTATTCTTAGGAGTTTGAATAAAGGAGAGATAAGGAGGTGCATGGAAATAATTAAAAATAGAACTGCTGTTCTATCTTTGGCGCCATGGAGGGATGAAGATGGAATTAAAAGTTAAAAATAGAAATAGAAGAAAATAAGAAAAGCATGCTGCTGTTCTATCTTTGGCACCAAGGATAGAATGAGTTATTTTTAATAATAGCAACTGCTGTTCAAAGATAGAAGGTGGTCAAACATGAGCAAGGAAATAAATAAAATAAATAAAGAAGACAGCAGTCCATTTTTAGAGGTTGGCGCCAAGGTAAAGAAGGAATTAAATAAATAAAAGAAAGGGAACTTTTGTCCCATGCGCCAGCCAAGAGAGAATGGAATTTTTATGAATAAAAGTCAATATTATGTCCCATGCTCTAGCAGGATGATATTAAAAAAGAAAAGAAAAGGAACAGTCTATTCTGGGCATGGACAACAGTCTATTCTTGTTTTGGAATCAGTCTATATAGGCAGTTTTATCATTGTAAAAAGGGACACTTGGGCTGATTTGCTCTGGCATTTTTAGCCTTGTACTTGCACCTCTGAATAAAAAAGTTTCATTTTTGCCCTCTCATGTTGCTGTTTTCAGATTGTTCATTGTATTTGCTATAGGGTATTGTGTTTGCTTTAGTGTGGAATTCATTCCCTCTACCGCTGTCCTTTTCCTAAAATCCTTGAATTTATTATGCAAAATAGTTTAGAGTTGTGCAGGTGTGTGGATCTTTGATTTCTTTGTGTGTAGAGTTACATGCAAGTGTCAAACTTTTGGTGTATCACCCTTATTTCCCATTTTCCGCATTCCTTTTCCCTTTTCCTTGTCAAAGTTTTCATTTTTTTGGTGATTCACAAGGGAACCAACCCTCTCTGGAGGTTCACCTCAGACATAGGTTACCCACAACCTTGAGGTGTTCCAATTTTGTCAACAAGAGAGAGAGTACACACACCATTCTCTATTAGGGTGCAACTTTTGGGTGACAACAGTTCTTCAACTTGATGCAGAATATAGACTAGCTCCGCAAGGAGGACTAGGAGAATAGATTTGTCGATATCTTGGACAAGCAACAACTGCCTTCTTCTATCAAATCGTACAGCCTTTAAATCTTCAGTGAGAGTCTTTTCTTTTGAATTTTGATTGTTATGTTTAGTTCATAGAACAAAAAGACATCGAATTCATCCTGCTAACAATTTGAACCTATCATTCATATCAAGGCATGAGCAAATAATATACTCCATCCTAACATGAAGTTTAAACCACCATACTGCTGGGGATGACAAGAAGGCAAAGAGATGTAAATTTGACATTGGAGAACATACTAAATTTAAAAACATCCACAACAGAACAAAATTAGAAACCTAGTAAGATTGTTGGCATAGAATTCCATATACGTGGACTCAAAAACTTGCAGGATACGGCCCATAAGTATATAATATTCCCCATTAATTTATGGTGTTCATATTGATGTACAGGAATCAGGTTGATTTTTTAGGAAAACGATTTTCGTTTTGCTGCATACACCTATAATTTCCGTATTATTCTAGTTCTGAAAAATTGAATCAGATTACGTATGTATACAGAGATCCTGTTCGTGGTATGGTTGGCTGCAGGACTAATATTATTTTAAAATTTTAGATGTGGATACATTTCATGCTATTACATTTTTGCATATTTATTTACATACAAGAAGTTTTTTTTTTTAAAATGTGAAAGATGCACCATAGCAATTACGTCTTATTTAGGAACCATATTATTAATGGCATTCAAAATTATTAATGATTCACACACTTGTTTCTCCTGGTCAAAAAGACAGGGAAAATAAATTAACACTAAAAAAATGGCTAAAGAAAGTAGGAGCATGGAGTCGGCCTGCTGCTGCTGCTGCTCCTCCATTCGACCCTGAACCCAATAGTGACCTGCAACACACAAAACAAATGTCAACATGAAATATAGTCGTATTACAGTCCTGTTTGGCTTCCTTATGGAAGAATATGGAAAATTTAGGGTTGAAGATTGGACAGCGAGGATCAAAAAATCCAAAGGCGGATATAATATGTCAGTTTTAGGGTGGTAATTTATGTTCACTCTTTTCTGAGAAACATTTTCTTATTCGTTTATATATTTCTAAGTTTTTAGTCATATTCTTCAATTGGGTTTGTGTTATCCGAAACATGCTTGAAATCTGATCATTCCCAATCGAAAACTCCAGAGGTGCAGGTTCAATTCCTCTGTCCTCCATAGCCCGTGGTTGGTTAAAACATTTTCCATATGGAGGAGAAAACAAGGAGAGAATCTTTCGGGGCAGATATAAGGAAAAAGTATCGAGTAATATGTGTTTGCTTATTCAAAAATAGTATCAGGTTTAAGAACAATGTTGCACTATGACTTCTGTTTGAAGTCAACCAGCGCCGTTACTTGTTCGTCAACTCCAGGGCACCGACATCTAGCTCTTACACAACTGGAATAAATGGAAATTTTTGAGAAAATATGGGAAAAAGGCTTTACTATTTTTTTACGGCTTTATTCAAGGTTTTTCGATTGGTCAGTGTTTAGACAGTTAGATAGGCAAAACACAGACATGAATGGAAAGCTGCAAAGACAACGGTGAGAATTAAATACATTCATGTCCCACACCTCGTTAGTCACGTTACTGCATGTCCTACACCTGCCCCACACCTATTCCATGGCTCAGATTGTTCCTACCCAAATAATATTTGCTGTTTGTGCTCCACTTTCTCATCTCGGTCTCACTCGTGTTATTCACTTAAGTGCAATTTGCTCTTAACGGGTCCAAAAACAAAGGGGTAAATCCAATATGCACCAAGTTCAAAGCCCAACTGCAATGCTTGTTTTTTGTAACACTAGCTAGCTCCCCTTTTTAGTTTTAAGCTTGAGTAATTGCAAGAAAGTAGATGATGCACCAACAATCAACTGTTATTGAGCCCTTGCAGTGGTTAATCTAAGGTAGATTTTAACTACCGGATGCAAGTTTTAGATTGCGACTCCATATTATTGCTTACGTTGTTTAGTGCAAAATGCTATTTGATACACAGGCAAGGATGTTTAGTATTAAAACCATCCAGGCGTAAGGGGCCAAAATAAAAATTGGTTAAACCTGACCGCAATGCTTTCTTGTTGTAGCACTTTGAGGCCCCCTTTTTAGTTTTAAGCTCAAGTAATTGCAGGAAAATCGATGATTCCTTGTTTTCTTTATTTAAAATTTGATGTTGAGGCAGCTCATTTCTTGCCAGTCTAGGTGTGGAATTTGTGAGGAAAAGAATCGGTAGCCGTATATAATTCAAAATGTTTTGAACCTCGGCATGTTGGATCTAAACGTGTCACATATTTATCTAATCTGGTGTTGTGCCTCTCTCCATTGGCT
Organism: Taxus wallichiana var. yunnanensis; assembly: GCA_018340775.1. Classification (NCBI taxonomy): domain Eukaryota; kingdom Viridiplantae; phylum Streptophyta; class Pinopsida; order Cupressales; family Taxaceae; genus Taxus; species Taxus wallichiana. The sequence goes on from CM031234.1 coordinate 163,736,205, forward strand.
GCTTTTCATTCAAACTCTCTTACTTGGATTTATCAGACAACGATATAGGCGGAGACATCACTCAACAAATTACCATATTCAGTGACAGTATTCCATGAGTGGCTGTATACATTTTGGCTCTCTTTAAATTTAATGATCCCACTTTCGTTATTTTCCTAGGTAGCTGGTATGGGTATGGGGATTTGGTATGTTGGTACGGCAATTTTTTTGGGGGGTTGGGTAAGACACTTGGGTACTACCGTCAATACATACATACATACATACATACATACATACATACATACATACATACATACATACATATATATATATATATATATAATATTAAAAAAATATAAACAAATAAGCAAAATTGTTGCCTTTTTTTTTTTTTTGCTTGAGTTACCTAGGGAGAGGGCCCTAGCCCTTATGGCATCACCAGCCCACACCGGTCGTGGAACCATCCAAGGATGGTAGTTTAAGCTCTCGGCGAGCCCATAAATTAAACCACATTATCGTGGCGCTCTATCACCTGTATCTAAACCGTCGGTAGTAGGCCGCCTTAACACGGAGCCGAGATTTGAACCTTGGACCTCCCAATTACAAGGAGACCCAAGAATCGTTACACCACTACCCGTTGGATAATTCTAGCGTTACACACGCATAAAATAAACAAATTATTAAATAAGTGAAATATTCACAAAACATAAGTGAAATAGCCACAAAACATATTGATAATTCAATGCTTTTTGTCATGACATTCATTGTTTGAACTTACAACAAGTACATTGTTTAAATGTTACAATGTATACACAAAAATGAAGATACATAAACATTCTAATAGTCTAATTATAATCATAATCAAATGGCTCTACCTTGTCTCCAATGTCTTCAACGAGAGCATCATCACCATCATGCGATTCATTAGAACCACAAACATTAGGAGTAGAACCACAACCATCACAACACCGCTTCTGCTAGCTCCACTATGCAAGACATGCAAAGTTTGCTCTAGGTCCGGGTCTAGCAATGAAAGTTGGGCAATGGAAGCATCCAAGTTTGGAGTCTCTGGGTCTAAGAATGAAAGTTGGGCAATGGAATCATCCAAGTCTGGAATCTATGGGTCCATTTCCCAACACTTTGTTGGCCCTTGCTTGTACTCATCCTTCTTGTGTGATAGAAGGCACGAAGATCAAATCCTCCACCTTTTTTTGCTCCCAACTTGTTGTGGTTAATTGAGTGGATAAAGGAGTATGTACCCCAATTCCTCTCAGCTAAAGAAGAACTCACAACCTATTGAGGCAAGCCGCAAAGTCAATGCAAAATTAAAATTTTAAATTTATAAAAGTAAAAACTTAAAAACTTAAAGAAAGAGTTAAGAAATTAAAAAAACTAAAATCTTACTTGTAATAAAACTTTTATTGCAACTGACATGAGGTAGGTGTATGCTTATCCATGGAGGTACCACCGCGAATAAGCATCCATCTTGTATTTGTCGCGAAGAGCGCTAATGGACTATGGAGTGAATATGAAACTCACAAAATCTGCTCTAACCATGTCTTCTACTTCTGGATCTGGAAAGACTCTAACAAATGCCACCTTACACCCGTCACTAACTTCAACATCTCTATATGGTGGGACCATCATGGGAAAAAAGGATCTCCACGATATAGTCTTTTGGAGTCAAGGCAAAAGCAATAAGATACAATGTAGTGGTCATTTTGTTCCACCTTTCAATGAGATGCGACTGCACTTCCTTGAAGAAAGTCTCTATAGGATCGTTCTCTTTCGCATTTATGATGGTCTTAATCGACTCAATCATTGAGTCAATTCCATAATAAATCTCACCAATACATGGATGATTCATATCAACAAATCTTGGCATACTCATGATGGGCTCGGTAAAATTGAACAAGTACTCCACACGATCCCACCATGCGTCACCAAAGATCAACAATTTTACATTTCTTGCCCTTTCACTATTTGCTTGCTTCCATACACCCCAAAGGTCGCTGATAACCAAGCCACTCAATGCCGCTCACACCTTCAAAAGTCGTCTCAAGACAAGCATGTGCGAGGCAAATCAAGTCTCAACAACCTAATAAGAAATTAAAACAAATAAATTTAAAACATTCAAAAATCAAAATTCTACAAATTACAAACTTATAAAATTAATTTAATGAAATTATTAAAATAAAATCTAAAAATTACATAAAAAGAATGTTACCTTTAATAGTTGCAATGTCGAGAATCTTCGGAAGATGGCTTGGGACATGTGGTGGTTGTGACAAACATCTGAACGTCACTCGCCTCCTCATAGACTTGTTTGATCCAAGCAATTTTTGTGCCCAATTTTTGTAACATTAAGTTGAGAGATCGAACCGCATAAGATGTCAAGAATATGTGCCCATACCTTGCCTCAACCAACAACCCTACAACTCTACAATTTTGTGCATTGTTTGTTACAACTTGGACAATGTTTTGAGGCCCACAACCTCAATAGATTCTATGAGAATGTCAACAATGAATTGGCATCCTTCACCCGCCCCTCACAATCAATATCCCTCGAAACATGCTCCTTTAGGGCACACTGCAACCACATTGATCGATGGCCTATTTGCTGCATCTTTCCATCTATTAGATCGAAGGATATCCTGTTTCGAGCCATTGATTTTTAATGGGCAGCAATGCCTCTTCAACTTCCTTTATTTCTTTTGACAATAAGGTGGTGCACACCTTTTCATACTTTGGGCTAGTGTACCCTTTAGGGGCTTCATTAATACATCTCACCATATCCTACCAATATGGTGATCTAACAACATTAAAAGGGACACCATAATCGCAAATAAAACACCTAATACCTTGGTTGGCTATGTCCCTGCTTTACTTCTGGAATGCCCTTTCCAATGGGCTTGCATCTTTTGTTCTTTTGTGAGAAAGAGATGAATCCTCTTCCTCTCAGCTCAACAGTGTAGACAAAAATGGGCGATTTGGGCCCACAACATCAACAAAAGGAGAAATAGGTGGCTTGCTTTACTCAATCTTCCTTTTTTTGCCATAGGATGCTTGGATTTTAGGGTAGTTGCTACATCCGCTTCCTCTTGCTCTTTGATGTATGCAAGGGTCTTTGCACGTGGCAACCCCTTTCCATCCAACCTCCACATCGTCGATTCCGTGGCCGGTGGCCCCACACAAATTGTGAGCATATTTCCTTGACCCATAGAACTAGAACTCGCAACCATTTTAATTGTATAATGCATTTATTTTAAAAAAAAATAATTAAGCGTTGAGAGAATGTTTAAAATTAAAAGTTGAAAAATAAAGCTTAAAACAATATTACAATAACGAAAAAGAAAACAATTACAAAATAGTAAATACAAACTAAAAAACTTAAAAAAAACCACAAAATACTTACCTCAAATCACCAAACACCTTTGTTGCAAGCTCCTTGAACTATATGGCACTTGTAATCAGCCCTAAGCAATTGAAAATTAGAGAAAATATGAAGGTGAGAGTCAAGTATGCAAATGTGAGGTTAATGTGTTGTTATTGAAATAGAGTTTGGGAGCATATTTTAGGGTTTAAGAGACTTATAATATGAAAAATTTGGTTTGACCTTTATTGACTCAAAAACAAAAACCAAAAATCGCCGCTTTTTGCAGCAGGTACGCTTGGGTACAGCCATGGTACTTCTAGCAGTGCCCCGGGCATGTCCCATGACATACCCTCTTGGCCTTATTGGAGTTACCTTGGTTGTACCCTTGCCGTATTGTACCCGTCTTGTATATCAGGTACGGTACGTACCCGTACCCATTGTAGACACCCTAAAAATACCCATTACACATTATAACCTCTGAAAATGCCCATATCCTCCCATAATTGTTACACAATGTTCACAAATAGTATTTAATTAAATTAATTCTATTACACCCACTATACACTATACAACACTTTGGCTAATTCAATTAGCTATTTAAATAAATAAAAATCAATTATCTACTCACCTTCCACTCATCTCCACTTCACTAGCTAACTCACTCAAGTTGACTAGTCACCCCACTCAAGTTTTAGAATCCTAAAAACATGGAAGCAAATATGCACGTACACTTTGGAATAATTCAAGAGCCAACTAATTTGAAATAAAGCCTCTTTATTTCTCATTCAAAGGGCCAATTGCACAAAATAAATCAACCATGCTAAATAAGGAAAATGAAATCAATAGCTTGTAACTCAGTCAATTCCACCTTCCTCAATCCATGGCTTCTTCTAGCATCTATAAATAAGAAGCTTTATTCCTCTCAAATCATCATTGGAAGCTTGAGGAATTTGTAGTGTTACTCGTTAAATTGCCATTGGAAATCACTCTTGCACATTGTTATGTTGTCCAATTGATCACCAAATCAATCATCAATCAATCATCATTGCTTGTAGCTTGGCTTCACTTCCATTCAAAATATCTTGGAGCATAAAGGAAATCAATCTCTCATCCGGATCCAACAAGAGTGTCACTCGACCCCACTCTTCAGTTGGTCCAATCTGAGGTTGCAAGGAGCTTGTTTGAGAAAGGTTTGCACTTCATTTGTTGTTTGTTTCTCTCTTGTTTACATTTTCTCTTGTATACATTTTGGCATGCCTGATGGGACACCCACATTATTTTGATCATATTTTAGCAAATCTAACATTATTTTCATGTTCTTTGTGTTGTTTAAAGGTCACTGACCAATTTTCAGGTCATTTCATAATCTGGTTCAAGAGCAATTTGCAAAAGTCATAGGTTTTTGGCCGTATTCTAACCTTTTTATTTGCGGTTATAGGTGATTTACGTTTCCGTATCATTCTTTGCGCTAGTGTAGCTCATGATCTGCGCTAGTGTACTTCTGTTTTCTAATATTTTTGCAAGTCTACATTAGTGTTGAAGTCCGTGCACTAACATTCTACAGTCTGCGATCCTGTCAAATTGCTTGCGTTTCTGTGCTACTGGATGCGCTTTTGTTATAGTCTCTATGTTAGAATGATCTTGAATGCGTTTCCGTTCTAGCATTTGTGCTAGCGTGTGTTTCTAACTTTGTTTTTGCAAGTTTGCGTTTTTGTTCCAGTCTCTGCGCTAGCGATCTCCTACCCGCGTTTCTGTGACAGTCTATGGGTTAGTGTTAATACAAGGTGCGTCTGCGTTATATTTAAAGTGCGTTTTTGTGTTTTTCAGTTGCATTTGTGTTCATATAGTTCGCGTTTCTGTTCATATCTGCGTTAGTGTTTTGTGTAAGATTTTAATTTTTTTGCAAATTTTCAGAATTCAAACATCTCATTTCTTGTTGTATTTTTTTCTAATTTAATGACAATTTCTTGCAAGTTTCCACAAAAATAGAATCTAACACGTCTTTTTATTATTTTTCCAACCAAATTTCATTGTTTCCCTTGTTTTTCTTTCATTTCTAACATTTTATTCCTACAATCAAAATCATGTATGTGTTAGGAATTAATTAGTGCTCATGGTTATTGTTTAGTTAGTAGGCATATTATTGTTACAAATAACAATAATATTGTCAGATGTGATTTGAAGGTTATTTGTTGAGATATTGTAGGGAATAAGTTACAACCTATTTACAAGGGAGACATTCCCTATATATGTATTACGGCTGGATGAAATTGGTGTGCTGCAATATTAATTATGGGTGTTTGATTTGTTAATTGCTCTACCAAATTATTATTTGGTATCAGAGCAAGAGAATGTCCAAATGAGAGTCTCTAATATTTTTGCATGAGCTTCATTTTCCATTGAAAATTTAAATCCACAAGTGGAAAGATCCGAGCACTCGGCGTTTCTGCTGACAATTGAATCTCATAGATCTGCATTTAATTCTCTATGCATCTGCTGAGATGTGTGTTCGCCTTTAGACTGTTGAATACATCAGGCTCATGCCAGATCTCTCTGCGCTAATCAGGTTTCTGAGAATCCTTATTCAAAACGTACTATTAACTTCCATGAAGTTCTTTTCCAATATTTGTTGTATTTGGATTTTCTTCTCAACGCTCATATGCTGATAATAATATACTATCTCAAAGTTTCAATTGGTGAATCTTATAAAATTTCTAAGAGAAAAGAGAACGAGATTGGCATGGAGGTTCCCAGGTTGAAGGGTTTGACTTGATTAAGACAGATCGGTGGTATATTTTCTAGACTGCCACTTTGATCCAACAGAAGACGTCATCGTCTGCAGCCCAAGGCTTCACCCCAATCCGTCCAGTGTTTCAAATCAGCCTGCCTGCAGTTTATAATACAAGGTTTGAGTTTTTCTAAAAACATTCAAATTACTATACCAAAACATAATCAACATTTTTGTTAAATAGTCGTGTCATTCAGTTTTGTATTGTCTTCAAAAGTTTAAAAAATGTGTAATTTGTTTATGTAAGTCGGGTCTAGATGTTATTGTCACATATAGTAGTTTAATATCTTTTTTATTCATAATATGAAAAGTCATAAGTTACGGTTTGTTTAATCTACAAAGCAAGGTCAAGTCGTGTTCCTAGTAGTATTAAATGGTAAAAGTTTGAGTATATTAATATAAAAGTGTTGTAGAGATGTTTCTAAAGTGTTGTTATCTATCTAAAGAGTCATTTGTATCGTCCGTATTGTTTATAGATTTATATTATATTTTAGTCTAGTGTCATTAAGTCACAAGTGCTGCATATTGTGTTGTCTATGTCTTGGTCATTATGTAGAAGTGTTAAAAGTCTTTTAAAATATATTCATCATAATCAAATGTGTAGTGTTGTCAAAATTTATCGTCAAAAAAATAAGTCATTGTTGTCTTGTCAAAAGTTTGAATTTTTTTTTGCCTTATGGACGCATTTTCAGTGTTACCCGACGTCCCGACAACTATCGATCCTCAAAAGCCAAGTTTGTTGAGTTAGCAACATTTCACCGGAGGTGGGAGGCAACGAAGGAAAGAGGGTGATCAATGTCTCTCGTCGATCCCAACGACGGGGCCACATTTTGGTATGGTGGCATCTCTTTTTCAGTTGTGTGGTGTGTGCAAAATAAAATGGTGTGTGGTTTCTTTCCCCTGTTATGATTGAAACGAGGAGAATGTACATTTTGGATTCTGAGAACAATTGTACAGGAGGGCACTTGAATTGGAGCGATCCTTTAACTGCTGAGATTCTTTGATTGTCGAACTTCTTCATCGATCGGCCGGTGAAAGAGCATTCACTGGAAGTGAAAGCGGGAATTGTTGAGTTCACATATGTAGGTGTATTGGTGGAAGTGTGATCATCTAGTAAGGGATTCATTGTGGTGAAGCGGATTGGTCATGTGTAGCAAGATCTAGACAACAAGATCCAAGCCAATCCATAATAGCTCTAATCTTGGAAGGATCGACGACGATACCTTCCCTAGAAATGATGTGACCCAAATACTGCACTTTCGTCTGAAAGAAGGTACACTTCTCCAAGTTTCCGTAAAGCCGCTCCCGAAGACACTGAAGAACCTAACAAAGGTGCCCCTCATGCTCCTCATGCATACGTGAGTAAATCAAAATGTCATCAAGGAAGATGAGCACGAAGCGATCTAAGGTCCTGAATACCCCATTCATCAAACTCATAAACACTGCAGGGGCATTAGTCAAACCAAAAGGCACCACTGTGAACTCATAGTGGCCATATCTCGTATGGAAGGCGGTCTTATGAATGTCCGCCTCTGAAATCCTCAGCTGATGGTAACCTGACTTAAGATCAATCTTAGAGAAAACCGTGGCTCCCTTCATCTGATCAAACAAATCATCAATGCGTGGAAGGGGATAACGATTCTTGATCGTTACTTTGTTCAACTTGGTGGTAATCAATACACAACCGCAAGGATCCATCCTTTTTCTTCACAAAAATCACTGGTGCACCCCAAGGGGATACACTAGGACAGATAAGGCCTTTCTCCAAAAGGCCCTCAAGCTGCAACTTGAGCTCACAGAGCTCTGGTGTGGTCATCCGATAAGGTGCTCGTGAGATAGGCTCTGCTCCCGGAACTAGATCTATATGAAAATCAATCTCATGTGGGGGTGGTAACCCCGGTAGCTCCCTCGGAAAGACATTTGCAAACTCTCTCAAAATGGGGTGATCTTCAAGTGATGGTCCACTAGACCCATCCTCCGATCATCACTTGTCACACCTCGTAACAACATATATCAGCAACCCCGTACACACACCGCTTAAGCCGCATAAAGCAGAGATGGTGCGAATAAACGGGTCTCGACCCAAATCACCGACTCGACTCCTAAATCATCTGCACAAGATATAATCTTGTGGTAACAATCCACTCGGCCCGTGTGCAGACAACCAATCCATACCCAAGATGACTCCATAAGAGCCCAAAGGAAGGATACGAAGATCCGAGGTAGTGGTGAAAGGTCCCAAATCCACCACACACTCCTTAACTAAGGAGTCCATAGAGATCTTGGCTCCAGAAGCCATCTCAACATCCCAACTATGACCCTGCCTAATTGTCACCAGCCTGCATCGCTCTACTAAAGATGGTGTAATAAAAGAATCAGAAGAATCAAAATCAAACAAGATGGAGGTAGGAATACTACCAATGCTACACGTGGTCTCAATAATCGCTGCTCGATGCTCTCTGCAGGCGGTTCTTGACCTTGTGTACATCCTATGATCGCGCCCATATCACCAACAATAGGCTCGAGATCTCGTGTCTTACCCTTGTTATTAGGGTTATGTGGGCAATCTCTCCAAAAATGCCTAAGTAACACCACAACCAAAACACCCGCCTGATCCTCTCCCCTGTGTAGCAAGTCTAGTCGGTACTCTGGAGGTCTGTGGTGTGGATCCTGATGATCCAGTTGCGGTCTGCTGAGGTCTCTGCTTGGCGAGCTCTCTGGGCACCCTGTGTCCTGATGGGACCCCTAGGAGGAGGCCCCATACTCCGACCTCTCTGTGCATCAAACCTCTGTGGAGGTCTATAAGGTGGGCGGGATTGCTGCTGCTGCTGGGGTCTAAAAGATGATTGTGTTGAACCCTGTCCACCACGAGGAAGAGGTACTGACCCCCTCGATCTGCTGTCCTGCATCTGCTGTATGCGGCTCCGGACTTGGTCTCTAGCATGCTGGGTCTTTCCCCGAGTCTCCTTTGCTATATAGGCCTTCTTGACGACCTCAACTAATGTCTGTGGCCAATGGATCTGCACTGCACCTCCAATGTCTAGATTCAAGCCCCTGGATGAACCTTGTGGATCCACACCTGCTCATCCTGCATGTAATCAACATACTGGAGTAGATCCAGAAATCTACTCTCATACTCGGCCAATGTAAGTGATGCCTCGCTTTCGGAGGTCATGAAACTCATCTATCCGCTGCTGTATGAACCTCCGTGACAAATATTTGCTCCGGAAATGCTCCTCAAAGAGCTCCAGTAATCTGTCTCGGAATCAACATGGAGCTTCGCTCCTCTGTCCTCCACCGCACACACCGGCTCTATCCCTCGGTAGATGGATCGCAACACGAGCTTTTGTGTTCTTAGAACAGACAGAGTTTGAAGCATCCGCTCAAGCTCACCAACTAGGCCTCTGCCTAAAATCCACCTATGTCACCAGAATAATGTGATGGTCGAAGCTTTAGGATCTCCCTGATGTGATCTGTAGCTGTGGTCTGACAACCTCTAGGTCTCTCTGCATGCTCATCCCTAAGCCTAGGGCTCTGAGACCTCTCTCTGTGTCCTGAAACTCGGTACTCTGTCCCCTCTGTGGTGACTCTGCCTTGGCTGACTCTGCATGGGAGTTCTCTCCTCCATGCTCCTCACTGGGTCGAGGAGATACCTGACCCTCAATGGAAGGGACTTTGTCATGTCTGGCTGCATGTCCTCCTACTGATCCTCGCGTAGAGCGGCATTAACATCCCGAAGAGTCTGCAAAATGGGGTAGGATGGTCTGCTTCTGACATGATTTGGTGGTGGTAAGTTTGGGTCTATGTGAAAAGTCCAATCGTCCCGTCTGCGCCTCCCGCATGCACTCAAGAGGCGAGAGTTAGTTCATTTTTCTAAGTTTTATTCAATTTCCATGTTTACTAAAATATGCAACTTCTAAACTAAGTTGTTTTCTAGATTTAAAAGTGTGCTAGGTTTAAGTTTCATGTCTCAAGTATTCTAGTGTGCCCAACGGTCCAAGTTTTGAACCATTGCTCTGATACCAAGTGTAATGCCCGTTAAAACAACCCACTTGAGACCCAAGAAACAACCTAGGGTTAGTTAGGAAAATTATGGAATAATTTTTTTTTGATTAAAAGAATCTACAACCAGGTTACAAGACAACAATTGTCACTAATAGGTTCCAAACAATTCTAATCTACTAGAATATACTTTTCTTTTATTAATAATTATTAGAGGTCATAAGGTCCAAAATTTAGGGTTAGAAGTTTCAATTAGGTTCAGAGGGTAATTCCTCACCATACCCACTCCTTAACATGCTTAAAGTTTCAACTTGATTTTTCTCACCCTTAACGCATTCAAAATTTCCCTAAATCATCCCCATTGGATAGGAAATTTCCTCACATTTCCAATGATATAAATAAGTCCTCCTAACTCATATTTCTCAAGTTATGGGCCGGCGGGCCTTGGGGTGAAAATTTTCCCCAAGAGTGGGCCTGCGGGCCTAGGGGTGAAAATTTGCCCAAAGGGTGGGTTGGCGGGCTGCGGTTAGACCTTTGGAAAATTTTTCTCATGCTGGGCAAAAATCACATTTGCACTCGTGTTCCCGCTGGTCCGCCATCCCACAGGGACACATGGCACTTCACAAGTCAGCGTGGGGAGAACGGGCGGCGGGAGGCATTTTGCAAATTCTCCTACGCGTGGTGAAAGTCATCTTTGTGCCCGCGCTCCTGCGAGTCCGTAAGGACACGCGGCGTCTCCTAAGCCAATGCGGGGAAGGCGGGCGGTGGGGAGAAAATTAGCTTAACGCCCCGAAGGGCTAAGAGGGTACATAGACCCGCGCCTTCGCCACAAGAGCCCGCGATGCCACGTGGCAGCCCTTGATTGGCTGCGGGCCGGCGGAACAACGGGAAAACATGGAAAATTTTTCAAAATTTTTCCGAGAGGCAAAGGACAAAAAGGACCCGTTCTTCTGCCGATGCCTTGTGACGCCACATGGCATCACTTGATTGGTTGCGGGCCGGTGGGGAAAATGGGGTAAATTTTCCGAAGTGCTAAGTTAAAAAAGGGATCCGCCCCTCTGCTGACACCTCATGGTGCCACGTGGCAGCCTCTGATTGGCTGTGGGCCGACGGGGTGACGGGAAAATTTAGAAAATTTTCCCAAAAATTTTCCTAAGTGCTTAAGGGAAAAATTCGGGCCGCGGGCCCGCCAAGGAAATTTTTCCCAAAATTTTAATGCCAAGTGAAGAAAACTTCAAAAGGCCATAACTTTTGATAGAGAGCTCGGTTTTGGGCAAACGAGGACTTTCGGAAAGTTCTCGATGTCCTCTTTGCACAGAGATCATTAATTTTAGGTTTTGATAAAGTTTAAGGGGTCAATTTTAAGAAAACGGCCTGCAGGCTTTTACAGTGCGAACTGGTAAATTTTAACTTGTGAGATTTATTCAATTTGATCTTCCTCTCTCAACATGTCAAATAGACATGGAGGATTGTTCCTAAATGGATTTAAGGAAGGATTCAAGGTTCAATTTGTCTGATTGACTTGCAAATTTGAGCATTTCCGTTTCTTGATAGAAAATGACTGCAAAACGGTTTGAGCCCGATTTTGCTAAGTTTTGAAATATTTCCTTAAGTGTTTTAGTCTATTTGAACTCGTTTAGGGCCTACTACTTCAATTCAATCATTTAATTTGTTATTTTATTGTTGCAGGTTCGAACTGTGCATTTTTGGTTTAATTAATTGCTAGTTTTAAAATTACAAATAACAGGGATCAAATTTTAATGGGTCTATTTGCCATTTCTTCTTCCAAGTATTTAGAATACGTTCCAATTCCAATCTAACACATTTTAGTTGATTCAAATCAAACTATTCAAGACCAAAAGCAATTCTGATTTCAAATTTTTCACATTTCAAAGAGACAAAATACTGTATTTTTCTCACACGCATTTCTTCCTTTCAAACAGAGATTTCAATACATTGATATGATTAGATTCAATACAACAATGCAATTTGAGAAAGGCATTACAATCATTTATTGATTTCAAAAGGCAATTTTACAACTTCTTTCTTTTATTCCTTCCAAAATCATTTATTGAACACAAGGCAGAATAATACATTTTCTTTTCACGTGTTTCACTTTACCACTTTTCAAATAGAGATTTCATAGAGTATGCAAAACACAAATTTCCAATGGAATAACATCATATGAACAAGACAACCATTTTCATTAATTCAAATGAACTCTTACAACTTCCTTTCCATTTGATTACAAAATACAGTATACCAAACACGTATCATTCTTTCACATTCTTTCTAAACAGAATACAGAGTATAACTCTTTTACATTTCAAATTTCACTTGCAAATCTGTACAACATCTTTCCATTACAAACATTTACAAGATCATCCACTTCAAGTGGGAAGGTTACAATGAGATTTCATTTCACAAGGGACTATGTCAAATTGTCTTTTCTCAGCTCCAGAACAACAACATGCATTCTTCTCATTCATCCAATTTGATCACAACTAGGAGTAGGGGAAAGACAACGCTCTCCACCCAACCAAGACATCCAATGAAAAGGAGAAGCCATCCTTCTTCATTGGCCCCCGAGCCCCAACCACAATGCAATAAAAGGTGTGATCCAACTCATGGCAACAACAAGCTTCCACAAACATACAAGCAACATTTTCACAATAAAACACAAAACAAAACAGAATGTAGTTTTACAACTACATTAACACATGACAAACAATACTAAGGCTTCATCAAGCAAGCCAAAGGAGCAAGAACTATGGGGGATGCTTCTTATGCCTCCCAAACGGGAAATGGGTATCACTACCTGAATTACAAACCGCCAAAAATAGTATATCAAAACCCCGACATTCCTTATGCCTCCCCAAGTACCTCTTATTCCTCACATTTTCTTATGTCTCCCCAACCTCTTATGGCACCCCATAATGAGTAAAGAAATGCAAGCTATTTCTTTTTACAAGGTGGAACCCAAAACCCAACTCCCTCCACACTTATACCTCCCCAAAACACTTATGCCTCCCTCAAGAGTACCCCATAGTCTTCTCCTACACCATCCCTAAGCCATCTACCCAACAACCCACAACAATAACAAACATACCAGCATTTACATATTCATAAAAGGGAAAAGAAGAGCATTTCCAAGAGCCAAGCTCTTACCTCTCCATGATGGAGTTTGTTCCAAGTTCAAAACAACAAGCTCCTTCCAATGCAAGCAATCCAAAAATCAACCCAACACAAGTATCCAACAAACTTCCCAACTTCTCCAAAAGCAAGAGCTCTCCAAAACCAAAAGGAAGTCTCCCAAAATGAAGTGATAAAAGTGAAGCAACCCAAAACAAGTCAAGAAATTCAAATTTTATAGAAGAGGGAAGAGAAGAGGATGAGGTGGATCCATGTAGGATGCCACATCACACATCCTCAACCCCAAACACAAAGTCAACTTCATTCTCCAATGCATAATAAATAAGTGGGTGAATAATATGACAGTTTACTTATACACTCAAATCCAACCCACACCCCAAAGGATTGAAATTAAATTATGTAAGAAAAGTGCAATTAAAACCTACAATTTGTCTTCCCAAAATGCATTACAAAAGTCTAATTTTAACTCTCCAACCATAGGTATGGTTGGTAATTAAATTTAAGAGGTATGAGACAAGTTTAACTTGTCCCACAAGCCTCCAAAATTAGCCTCCAAGGACAAATTCGAATTTTCAAGAAGGTGGAGTGTTTCACACTCAAAAGTTAACTTGCACATCACTTACATATTACTTACACATTACTTACACATTCTTACAACACTTTAATTCAAGGCCAACAACTCTATTAATTACATTCTTATGACATCTTTTAATTAATTAACTAAACAATATGATTACTCACAATATTAACACCACATTAAATAAATAATGAAAGGGTAAGTGCACCACAAAATAAACACATGCAAACATAACAAAAGGGACCAAATAATAAAAAAACATAAAATCCCTTGGTCACATTTAAAGGTGATCCCCCCATGGGAATCCATAACACTAACAAACACACACAAACAAAACTAATTGCCATGGTGACCTTGTTGAATTCATCTAGAATTCCAACGTGGTTGGTCTCCAATCCCCTGATGTTTGTTGTGATATTTTAACCTGCAAAACACAAATACCTCATTCGGCCTCGTGGCCATATCAGAACGTCCAAAATAATATAAATATAATTAAATTTCCAAAATCATTTAGACATATGAATCACAACAACATCAAAACAATCTAACAATATCATTATAGTTTTATCAACAACTATATCATCATCCAATAATTTTCCATTTCTAGGTCCACTCACAATATCCAAATATCACAAGTCCGAACAACATCCATCATATAACCATGTTCAACAGTATAACATCATCAACATATAAAGTGTCTCTAATAATCATCATGCATCATATAAGAATCAAAGTCAACAATAATCCATGATCAAATATCTAACATCATACTAAATCAAAACTATAATAATGTCCATAATATAGTCGTGCGAGTGTCATGATCGGTACAAAAAGTGTCGAGGAGGAAGTGGGCACTACAACTTGCTTCTTGTTTGTAAACGTTACTTTGAATCAAAACTTGTAGATCAAAACTTTTGTTCCACAACACAATCCAAATCAAAACCAATCAAAATCCAATCTACCCAATCCAAAACAAAGTCTTATCCTTTGGATACACACCCTTTGATCAAACTAGACTTGATTCCCTAAACACATTTACAAGTCCAAACCAAGAAAACATATCCACTATTATTCTTTGAGCTTAAACATTGTCCAATACTTATCAAACTTATCAAGCTTGTGAAAAATCACAAACCACCTTTCACTTTAGGTTCTTGCCTTTAGTACAATGGTGATTACTCGCAACAAAAGCCACAATATCTATGAGGACCTTGATAGAATCAACCCTCTTGGCAAAGATACTTTTGATGAAGACAATGATGCAAGACAACCCGAAATCACTGAAGAAGAAAAAAAAACAAAAGCATTTTCATACCTAATCTCAATATTGAATTATCATTCCAAATGCAAATGCATTGCTTAACCAACTTCAAAGAAGTAATCGAGAAGGGAACACAAATCGAGAGAGCCCTCATTGCTAAGGGCCTCATCAAAACTCCTAGGGATCAACCCAACAAAGATACTTATCAAAATCAAGACAAGTCAAAATTCATCAATCGAAACCGCAATATTGTGAATGACGGGATCATTGCTTCTCGTAATGTTCAAACACCAAAATCAAAATCAAACAAGTCCACCAATCAACCAATCATTATTCCTAGTAAAGAAACCACTCCTCATGAATTCAAACGAAGACAATTCACACCACTTGGAGAAAGCCTTTCTAGCATATTCTGTCACTTAACAAGTGCAGATATGATCAATTATCCAATCTCAAGACCCTTTGAAGAGGGCAACCAAAACCAACATGGTACAAAGAAATGAATATTGCATGAGTACCATCGTATCAACGGACACCATACAGATTGTATGAAATTCCGACACTATAGTCAAGATATAGTTGACCATGAAGATATAGAAGTTGAAAACCCTTCAAACAATAAAACTCCTAATGAGAAGTTGAAGGTTTTTCAAGACCCTTTTGAAACACGATGAAAACAAAAAAGCTCAAAAGGATAAGGGCCAAACATCAAACAACGTTGAGTATGACTCAATCATATCACTCGTTGATCATGAACCCAATGTTGTTGGTATAATCAAAATTAACACTCCTTATGCGGTAACAACACGACAAAAAAAGTTTTGGGTACTTGTAGCAAAACAACCTTCCACATCCACAATACCTCAAACATCTAATCCTAAGTCTACCCTTGATCCAAAACAAACATCCAATGTTAAATCTTCCTCCGATTCTTATGATATTATCAAACAATTGGAGAAGATGTCCGCGTAAATCTCCCTCATGGAGTTGCTTAAGACATCACCTATGCTTCAATACATCCTTACTCGTGCACTACATGATGCACATGTTCCTAAGGATATCGACACCCAACAATTCCAAGCCTTAATTGCAAATCTTTCGCCCAATAGTCCTATCCTATCATTTGGTCCTCACGACCTTTTGAACCCAAATATCACAAATAATAATTCCTTATATATTGAAGCATTCATTACTCATAAAATCAAAAGAGTGCTTATAGATAATGGAGTTGCGCTAAATATTTGCTCCATGAAACTATTGTGATGCCTTGGCTATACTTGAAGAGAGTCTCGGTATTGATGTCATAACTATTTGTGGCTATGATAATCATGAGAGACAATCATAGGAACAATCACACTATCACTCAAGATTGGACCAATAACCTTAGAAACCTTGTGTCACATTGTGGACTTGGAAGTTCCTTACAACATCCTCCTTGGTCGCCCATGGATCCATGCCATGCAGGCTGTCCCATCCACATACCATCAATGTATTAAATTCCCTATCAAGGTAAAGAAGTCATATTACACGCCGACACCAAACCCTTTGAGTATTGTAGAATTCTTGAGGGAAGGTATAGACAAGCAAACCCATAGTATGCATACTCGGTGAGTACTCGCCACAAAAAAATGAATATTCATAGGGAAAACTCGCCACTGACTCAACGAATATTGGTGAAAATTTGCCAAGAATATTCTACGAATATTTGCCAATATTTGGTGAGTATGTGCGCAAAACTCGCCATACAAGCACATACAATAATACGCGGAACACGCAAAAAAACACGCCAAAAACGCTGAAAATACACTTTTTTTTTCCTTTTAAGGCACCAAAGCACTTCATTTTCATTCACACAGCCATTGAGCTTGCATTGCATGAGTTGAACGGATTTTTGAGCGAATTTGAAGAGGAAATTTGGAGGTAAGTTTTTTTTTAAAATTCTTTCAAGTTTTTGCAAATTCGGTCTATATTATTTAAGTTTTATATATTCATATTGTAATTTTAAATACATCTAATTTAATAGCGAATGATTTTAAATTTTTAATAGTCATTTGGAGCCGGAGGTAAGTTTTTTTAATTCTTTTTGCAAATTCGTTCTAAATTATTTAAATTTTATATATTTGTATTGTATTTGATTCTTCGAATATGTTTTGTAATTTTAAATGCATTCAATTTAATTGCAAATCATTTTAAATTTTTAATAGTCATTTGGAACCGGAGGTATGTTTTTTTATTAAATTACAGTTAAATAGGGTTATACAGATACATTTTTAAATTTTTTAAGGTTAATTAAGTTTATGTTTTTTTAATTTTTTAATGTGCATTGTGTTGCAGATTAAAGCTTACCAATGGCATCAGGCTCGACGTCAGGTTCGACATTTGAGTCAACATCACTAGCAGGAACCGTTCTTACTAACGCTCGTACCATCGCTTGGAAGTACGGTGTATGTGGAGCGCTTTCGGAATAGTAACATTAAATAATACGAATACAATGTACATCTATTGATTAAAAAATAGAAAATTATAACGAAAGTCAAAAAGTAAGAATTAAAATTAAAAAACATGAAGATAAAATTAATAATAATGATATAGTGGTGCTGATATGGACATGGCTTTGCCATTAAAAAAATGCAGGTATACAAAGGTAATGGTGATAGGGTTTAGCATAAATAAAATATTAATTTTGCAGAGCATAGATAAATACCTGGCTTCAGCAACAACACTAAATCGACCTCCTTTAATGGCAGACCTCCGTCAATGGAAAATGTAGACCTCCAATGGAAAATCCAGACCTTGCAAAAGAAATGAATGACTGAAGCAAGCCTATAGAACATATTTAATGCATAAAATGCTGCGTTTTAGGGTTTCGAACAATGTTTTTAGGGTTTTTAGACAGAGACGAATTATTTTTTCAACAGTGCGAGAGGAGACGTTGAACAAAAGTTCCCACGGATAGAGGCATCTCCGTACGCATCTCCCATACTAGATACGCATGCCCGTATTGGAAACGCGTCCCAAGTGATGGGAGACGCGTCTCCCTGCAACAATGATAAAAATATGGAAACAAAGTCACACGAAGGCATATGACTGCAATCACGGGACACCCACGATGTCACAAGACAATTGCATAGAAGGCACCATAGGCCACAAATAGATGAATGAGTGCATACACGCAAGATTAGCATAAAGCCACAAACATGGGACACCCACATTGTCACAAGACAATCAAGACACCAAGTCGTATAGAGTAAGCAATCCTAGAATTGTAATCAAGCTAGCAATAGTCAATCATAAGCAAGGAGTCAAACAAGACAATAGTGAATTAAGGAAATCATCCATAGAAGCAAGTAGTGACAATAACATATCAAACAAGTATAGAAAACAAGGTGATAGTAAAAGCATAGCTAGCAAGATAGGCTGGTGTTGTACAAGAGATAAGAGAATGTATCAAGGCACTTAGGTTGTATAGAGTAAGCAATCATAGAATTGTAATCAAGTAAGGCAATAGTCAATCATAAGCAAAGAGTCCAACAATGCAATAGTCAAAGAAGTAAATAATCTATAGAAGCAAATAGTGACAATAATGTATTAAGCAAGTATAGAAAATAGTGATAGTAAAAGCATAGATAACAAGATAGGTTAGCGATGGACAAGAGACATGGGTTAGTCTTGTTAACTCAAAAGATAAAGATAGACACTATATATGTAATCAAGCATAATGATGAAGTGTAAAAAGCGTAATGAAACAAAAGCACCTATGTAGTGTAGGAGTTGGTCCCAAAGAGTAGTGTCATAGAAGGAACCAAACTAACATCTCGTCATCATGTGTGTGTTTTGCATCACACTTAATATACCTTGTGAATGCATGTGTGTAAAGAGTATATAGAAAAGATATGCTATCTATCAAACCAATGTGACAAACAACATGTATAAAGTAATAAGCTAGCCAATCAAACCATAAACATGTCCTAATTTTGTATTTTTGCAAATATGTGATTTTTTTATATTATGTGATTATTTGAATGTTTTTGAGCTGTTTTGAAATTAGTTATTTATAGGATAAAGGGTTAGCACAAGAGCCTATTTGTTGTCGAAGGAGATCATCCGTGTCGTGTCGGTCAAATTCGATAATGTCAAATGGGGTAAGATCCGAGTAGGTAGTGCATCATCGGTATAGATAGGATTGTTAGGATCCATAGTGATTGGGCCATGTTCTTGATAGTTTCCATGAATGGAAGGTGTGTTAATAGAAGTATCATGACGTGGCTGCTTACTAGAGTCAGCTATGTCAAATGAGTTTGAGCATTTCAATCGTGTTGAGTCTTCTCGGACATATGGTGATTGCACCATTGGCTTTTAGTGTATGAATGTTAGAATGAGAGTTCATGTTTAGATACACAATGATAGTCACAAAAGGGTGTACCTGGTCACGAAATAGTTTTTATTAGACCGATGCCGTGGAGATGGTAAAACAACTCAAGATCAAAGAAGATAGATATTAGCTCCTATGGGAAATTAAGATGTGTCGGGATGGTGATGGAAGTAAAAATAGGTATAGATCTAGTGTATTGACAACATGTCGCAATGGATCGGAGCCATCCATAGTGGATGTGTCATGACTAGTCGAAGTGGAAGAAATAGAGTTGTCGATGTAGAAAAAATTTAAATCAATAATGTCTAGGACTAGTAGAAACCAAAGAGAATGGAACGTAGATTCATCTTCGTCAATGGGATCAAAGTTCAACGTGCGCAAGTTTTCATTAGTAAGTGCAATAGTGTCAACATCACTATCTCGAGGAATATACAACATTGTCTTGTAGCGTTACATCAGCCAATAGGTTAAGAGTATCATGGAACATCATTAACAAAGTGAGTAGTAGGATCTAAACCCGTATTATGTTCAATCAATGGTGATAAATGAGTGGTAGTATTAGAGTTGTCACTGGATTCTCCTACGACATAGGTGGGCAATGTATCCATAGGCATGGGTTGTTGAGGAGGAATAATAATGGGTACTTGAGAGGTAGAGTTGTCAACTTCGCAATATTTGAAAGGATTTGGGTCAACAACCATGGTATACTCACGTCTGTCATGTATGAATTTGAGACATTGATGAACAATAGATGGAACAACTTGCATAACATGGATCCAAGGATGACCCAAAAGAAGACTAATGTAATTGTGTCCATGGTGTGAAATGTAGTGGGAAACGTTTTGGGGCCAACCAAGAGGTTAAGAGCAATAACGTCTAATGTAGATCGTGTAATATTATCGAATTCCTCACAATATTAATGCTTGTGTCAATCATGCGTAGAAACCCCGATCTTTTAAAGCTAAGAACTAGGACAAATATTGAGACCGAAGCCATTATTGATCAAGACACGTTTAATGAGGAATCCTTGAATTTGTGCCGTAATAAGAGGTGAGAAGGGGTCCCATTAAGTCGAGGTGGGATATCAAATTTGGATTAAATGAGATTTTCTTATCCATAGCTTTGAATGTGTCCATAATAGAGGTAAAAGTAACCGAGTTGAGTAGTGGGAGGCAAGGTAACAAATTGTAAAGTCTCATATAAGATATCTATATAAATAGGTGCCTTTTGTAATAGTTCTAGAAGAGATGTCTTAGCGAGTATATTATTTAATTGCTCTAATATATCAAACCCTTTAGAAGGAGCACTAACTTTAGTAGAGGAAGACGTAGGTGGTGGGGGCAAGGGTGGGTTGCCCCCAACCGATTGCTTATTGCGGCGGGTTGTGACTACGTTAACTTCGGTAGCCATGGGTGAAGAATCAAAGCGGGTTGGATGTTGTCGAGTAGGAGGAATATATTCATCTTGTATATCAATGTAAGTAGGAACCTCATCAGTCATGAAACAAGTAGAACCATCATAGAGACCCCTTTGCAGATGGGGTATGGGTGTGGACATGGTTAAAGTGATGGTAACCCATACCAAAATGAGGGAGTGGTTCTTTAGGTTTGAAATGAAGGCCATATAAGATCAAAGGAAGAGGCATGATGATGCACAAGAAGATGACTTAAAACAACCAAGAGAAGAACAAGAAAACCCTAAAGTCATTGATTTTGAGCAATATATTCGATTCAAAAGTGGGTTTCACCAAATGTTTACACCCTAATTAAATTATGTTATGGAAAGTGCACAACAATAAATAGGATGTAAGGGTTTGTAATAGGAAATTATTTTGATCTAATCAATTTACAATTAACCATTCATAACCAAAATAATGCATTAATACTTGCAAACAATTGATAAATGATAAACGATAGTTCAAATACACAAGAGGAGATAAAGACTTAATTGTATAGGCTAGAACAAAGAAGATCCGGATGTGTAGACAAGTGGAAAAGGCAAATTAGAAATTGGAGATGCTTTGATATCAATTATGGAACTAGAAATTAGGCGGGGTTAGGACAATAGGAAATCTATACGGTCCAGACTTGGGGTTTTATAGTCTTGATTAGAAGCGTGTGGTCTTTGACTTTGATGATTGGGCTTTGCTTTACTTCTTGTGTGTTTTGCTTGTTTAGAAAATGCCCTTTGCTATATTTCGCTCTTGTTCGCACAACCTCGGAATGACTTGTAATCACTTGCAATAAAGTGGAAACCTTAGAAACCTGCAATACCCTTCATCAAAGCATTAACAAACCAAAAGAGAAATCATGTGTGGTGAGGTTGGACTACCCTTGGTGGTCAATCCGGGTGAAACAATCCAAGTGTTGTAATACATGCCCTCATGTGGGATCAAGCCTCTTGTAGTTCTCTTAGGTGCTTATGTAAGTGTGAGTGTGATTCAAGCCAACGCCTTATGGTTGCCCTTGTGTCTTTTGAAACAAAGAATAGCGGACTAACTATTTAGTATAGATGTATCCAATGCGGTAGTAGTGTGATGTGGTGTGCTTCAACTGCATGACCTAACCCTTTGTTCCTTGAAACCCTTTGACAATGCTTGGAGTGACTTTACTTTTTTAAGGCATGGCTATAGAATCTTTGCATGCTTGGAAATGGAAGAAGCTAGGCTCTTTGACCTGGTTGAGGGGCTACTCTAATTGATTTGCCATTGATTAAGGAAGATTTTGGAGAACCTTAAGCACTTTTAGAATGATATTTACAATAGTAACTTGTAAGAGTGTTAGGTGAGTTATAAAATGATATTTACTTGCTTATATAACCTTCCGTAGGTGCAATACTTTAATAATGTTAGCCCTAGGAAGATGAAACATCACAATAAAGATATTAAAATCGAAAACAAAGTCAGAGAATGTGAAAGGTTAGGACCGTAAAAGTTGGCCAAGACTAGATTTCACATCCTGATAAATCTATACGGTCCAGGATAGGAGAGATGTGATGCAAAACATAAAGTTGTATCATGATGCGCAGGGCTAGTTTATTGCTTTGATTAAATAATATTTCTTGAATTTGCGATAGAGTACGGTGTAGAGATGAGCAATTCATGAAAGAGCTAGAGAGATATATTGATTGGATTATGAATGCGGCGTTTGTCTTAACAAGGAAATATAGTCAACTTGGCATTGCAAAAGGACAAGTTACCAAATTGTAGTGTCTATAACTTATTTTATTTACTCTTTGCTTGTTATATGGTAAATTTTGCTTATTTATAATTTTTTTAAATTATTTTTGTACAACCAAACCCAAAAGCTGTACCAGGCCCAAAAACATTGTTGTGTCAACATACTCGATCCCCGTACTTGTATCTTCACCAGTACTAGGATCGACTACTTAGGCTACTAGCTTATGAGCTCAATATTTTGTAAGCAAATAGTAAAAGAATTATTGTTGTTGATGCTTTATCCAAGATGCAGGTTTAACCACATGAGTTCCATGCCTTCTCTCGCTAGTCAACCAGCTCGGGTCATAGATCTCTTGCATGAGTACAATTATGATGTTCTCTTTGTGAGGATATCTTGTTTAGGAATGTAACACCCAAAGTATGATTCATCTAAATTAAGGGAATTTTTTAAAAACAAATCCCTTAAGTTCCTTTTATGCTGTAATGATTATCATTAATACTTAGCTCAACATTGTTTAATATTTTAGAATCCATCTTGACAACATACATTAACCATGTGCAACTGTAAGGGTCCTTTAGATCTCCCCGATCCCCTTATACACTCTACATGAGTGTGTATACATTTGGTTAAACCTTTTTATAGGTTAATAGAACTTGTGCATCCCCTTAGTGCAAATCGGTAAAGTATTCAAGTACCTCCCTTCGACTCAAGGCACCGCTAATTAGGAGAAATGACAAACAAACAATGCAATCAATCATTTGCATTACTATGGCCATAGTTATCCGGCATTGCGCTAACAAGCCAGTTTTGAGACTGCACACGAGCTTAGGAAACCTATCTCCCCTTCACCGCACAACCGTCTCAATATAGTTATGAGAATTCTTTTCCGTTGATTAAGAATTAAGTTTCAGTTATCCATTTTAGTTAAGTAGATAAATTATTTAGTATCAACACATGACCTTCCTTTACTGATAGAGAGTCATAGCAACTTACTGAGTTATTACCTTCAACGAGTATCTCTCATCGTGCTATCGTAACACATTGGTTGTTATTTAATATAGGACAACTTAACCAAGTCTCGTGTTTGAATGATACAATCATTTCATAGATAGTTCAGTCTTAGTCTCACTCACCTAAGTTTAACATTAATATGAATAGTTCACTTAATTACAATGGTCATCATCTGATAGTAAATGGAACAACTTATGATAGACATGTAATGTGAGTTTAATTAATCACTCCTTGCATTTAGGCAATCATTTCAAAGATAACCGAAACAACATGTATACTTATGTGTCGTCATGGTATCAGAATTAATGTACTTGTTATTAGTAAAGTACAACGACACTACCACAACTTGAATCTGTTATAATGTTCCTTTCGTACTTTGTTCATTAACGACGTAATTGCTTTTCCGAAAATGTGTGTGAGAAACAGATATGATTTTCATGACGAAGATACATTATCTTATACATATATGTTTACTGTTGTTAAAAGACAACAATATGTTCACCTATGTGTATAACTTGTAATCTGGTACAAACATACTTGTTCATAGTTGGTGAACTAATGAAAACAGATATAACAACATATCATATTAACATTCTGTAAGTACAATAATATATTTCATTGTTTTGTTCTACAGATTTTATTGTCATATTATGACTGTTATAAACATATTTGATCATCCATACTATATTCATAACAACAAATATAATATCGCAAAATAATGTTATTTAATGACAATTATACAATGTTGTAAAACAACCTATTACACTTTCATATCTTACGAATATGATATTTAAACAAGGTTTATATTTAATAATAATACGAAATACTTCCATTTTTTTACAACCAATAACATCAATAATCATAATAGTATTCTTGGCCAAATGCCTGTATACAACTTGCAAAATAATACATTCACATTTCAAATACATATAATAATCTGAATCGGATAAAATACAATCAATGCATGACGTAGTCATGCGTAATAATCAATTCAATCACTTCATAATGATTACTCTGTCTTGCATGCTGTAGGAGAGAGAAAATTGTATACATGGCCAGTTCTATGAACTGGCATGAATTGTCCACTCATATTCATGTTGTTATAATACGAAATAAATGAGTATGATAAGGTTTACTTAATGATAACCTTTAACTACATAATCAATTTAACTTTGTCATTATTTCATTATTCAAATAAGAAGAGTTATTACTCAATCAATTCATGATTCAAGCATCTTAGAAACAATTTGATCAACCTATTAAGTCACTAAATTCATCTCATAAAGATAAATATCCATGTTGACTTTTAACAACTCATTCACTTTGTGGAGTCTCAAACTATCTAACTTATTATTCAAAAGAATAATTGAAAGGAAGAAAAACATAATTTCTTTTTCAAGGTAATCATTTCATTGTAACAGTTGGCCAATTTGTCTTTCATGAACCCAAGATCAACCTTCAATAGTAATGACTTCTAAACATTGATGTAAATGGTTCAATGATAGTTTTAGTATCATGATCAACTTCAACAATTACTATTTCACAGATTGAATCCAATCAACAATGCATTATAACTATGAGTTCCTTCAAGATCAACAAATTAAGAAAAGTTACTGAGACTAATAATTTGTCAGTCCCATTTATAGTGAAGCATCTATAATGGGAAGAAACAACAATCCTCAAGAATTAACACTCACAACCCAAAACTGAAGATGCACAAAATTTCCACAAGGGTCTAGTCGTGATGTGGTGATACAATACAAATTACAATGAAGATGCAACAATATTTTTCAAGCAATGAAAGAGGGTTTACTAGTATTCCCTTTCTTTTATAACTCAATACTGAACTTCTATCGAGTTGAATCTATCAATTCAATGCAAATCCTATAATGAGATGAGGAAAACGTTCGTATATTCAGCACACTAATTTTCCCAAAGAAATACAAGTCACTCATTTAAATGTCAAGAAACGACAAATCCAAAATATCGTGTTCAGAAGACAACTATTTCCATGCATTTTTATGAACCCAAAATCCAAAAGTATCAGTTAAACCAAAGACGTTTCAAGAAGAAGAGCAGAGTTTATTTCGGATTACTGTATTCATCGCAACATTTTCACATCTCAGTAAGTATATAAAAACACAACATTTGTTTACCCTTCATTCATAAAACTCTAGTTTCATAATTGACTTCAAAAATCGACCTCATCAAGCAAAAATAAATCTGTTCTAGCTTCAAACACTTGCAACCCATCGTCCAAGTATCCACTTAATACTTGCTAATCAACCGATTATAACCATTATTTACTGCATTCGAAATCACAAGCATACAGTCCTGGAAATCGTATTTTTACGAGAACCTCAAAATAAAATATGCAAGAATCAACCCATTTTAAAACTTTCCAGAAAACCCATTTACCCAGCAGACTAATAACCTTATTTGCTGCATACAAATCAGAATTCATCGACCAAGAGTATTTCCACTTAATTACAAACAACCCATAAAACCCATTAACAACTATTGTTATTTTTCCAGATATCCATTATTTTGTTCATTCTTCTACAAGTTAAAAACAAAACTTTCAAATAGAAATCATTCCAGATTGATTAGACAAAAATAACCCCATAATATTCTTCATTTCGCAATGCAACAACAAGAAATGAATTAGAAATCCATGCCTGAAACCTGTATTAACTTCTTCAAATTTCTAACAAACTTTCACGCCAAAATCTTCCAAAATCCATCCAACAAAGCTTCCAAACTCAACATAGGCTTAAATAACTTAAACGCCATTGTTCCAAATTGACAACACTCTATTTTTAGTTGAACAGTCCAATTAAAAATCTCTACAGAAATCCAAACTCCATAGCCTTCATGCACAACTCGAAAAGAGTAAAAACAACGAAACAAAGAGACCAAAAATGAAATTGCTTTGCATGCTATGGCTTCTCCACGAAGCTTCCACATTCCAAGGAACCTTAACCGTTCCCCAAAAACTGTGCATAATTTTTTTAATCCCATTTATTTCCTGCAGTGTCAGCTCATGGCATAGATAACTCTCCACCAACTTTCCCTCCAAACAATGCAAGGAGTCACGAACAATCGAAGACATACAAATTAAACAATCAAATTTCTCAAAGCTTGCATGGTGGTTGATGACCAATTTCATACTACCAATCATTGCCAATGCAATGTCACATTTAAACAACATTAAATCTTCCTTCTTAATTGCTATATGGTCAATGACCAAAGTATCAACCTCTAATATTGCCTATGCCAAGTTATATGGTCGAGGACCATAACTTAACAAAATTAACATGCAACCATGGTTGATGACCATATGAAAAATTAATCAATATAATTGCCTTATTACCACCAAACAACAATCATCTGACAAAATGTTTCCTTACAACAATTAACATTGCATATGATCTAATACCAATACATTTTGCATCATGGTCAAAGCCAACACAACAAACAACAATATCAACTAAGACCAATACCAACAATTAATTGCTCCTTGGTTTGTGACCAATAAGACTCATGATCAAACAAGGTAATCAAAACAATTAAATATTTACCTCATTGTCGGTCAGAGATCCTTATCTGAGCAGCAGCAAAACTTACAATTTTAATGCCTTACAGTCAATGACCATTATCCCACGCAAATCAATAAACAATATTAAAATATTGTTCAATAATCCTTCTATATGATATGAGGTCAATGACTGATTATCAATAGCAATAATCTTTTACCTTGTCATTGGTCCAAGACCATTTCAATTAAAACATAACAATCTTTTACCGTGCAATTTAATACACAATTCCAAGGAGTCATGAACATCAAGACAATAAACATTATATTATTATTACCTTGTGGATTGCTGCATGACCAAATCAACACTTTTTCAAATGTCGACAATGCTTGAAACCAGAACGAAGTCAACTATAATCATTATCATATAACAATGATAACCAGAAAGTGGCAGTCCATCAAATCAACGTCGAGCATAAGTGCAACCAAGAAGGTGGTTATTAAACAAAACAATCATTCAATGTAAATAGTTGCTCGCATATACTTATATGATTGTATATGCATCTATTTACGTATATGTAAATGCTTTGGCATATACATATATGTACACATTTTTATATACAATAATATAAGTATAGTTATTAAACCAACTTTTATTACAAATTACGTCGTCAATTATCACTCATGGTGACAGGAAAGCAATAAATTGCGGGGTGTGACAAGGAAAAGGGTAAATTGCACTCTTACTCTGTTTATGACATAATTTTCTTCAAAGACCACGTCTTTCTTTAGTCTAATTCTCCCTATACTTAGGCTACCCTTTTTGAGGGGGTGTATACACCTAGAGCACGACATGTTGGTTTCTATAAGATATTGTCCTATTGTCCTTTTGGCTAAGGTGACAGATGTTATTGCTAAACTTATATCTAATGCGATACTTGCTAATGGAATCATGTTGGCTAGATTTTCTGCATAGCTGAAAACCTAGGCGATCATGAGATAAATCTCCTCATTTACTAGTGAGGCTCCCGTGAAAGATTTAGTCGGTTTATATTTTCTAGTATTTATCTGTTGGTATTACTTTAACTGTGTAGCTCATGAACCATATCTAGACAATTTTGTAGCAAGTAAGCAACCGTAAAGGAAAGGAAATATCTGCAGAAGAGAAAAATAATAAGAAATGGGAAGAAAAGAGAGAAGATGTGCAACCCAATCAATAGTTTACAAAGTTGTTTGCATGCACATAAATTAAAACAAATAGATCATGAAATACAAAATTCAAGCAAAGGAAACTTTTAGATCTAGATTTAGAATAACACAAAGTTTATGAATAGATCTAGAAATAAATATGAGACGAATGCACCGTTGACACAAAGTTCTCCGAAAACTCTTCTCTATTCCTTTGCTTGCAGAAAGCTATCAAGGGTCTCAGCTCAAAGTTTGGAACACAAGATAAGATAAGATAAGATAAATATATTAATGTCCAACGAATGACCACAAAAGTAGGTCAATGGGACTGCAGCCCAAACAATATACAAAGTGCGAGCGGGGACAACTCAAAACGAGTTCCCAAAAACAGAAAAGAAGAGAAAAGACAACAGAAAGGAAGCCCGAAGCCAATACCCCCACATAGGGGGCAATGGAGCAAGCGGGGGAGAAAAACGAGGGAAGCAAAGAAGGGAATGAAGGGGGGGCAAACAAGGATCAATGGTCTTATCAGGAATGGTAGCCACACCCCTCCTAACATTAGAGGTAGACGAAAAGAAGCTCTTGATGGACTGACAACCCAAAGAGGGGGGTGAAAACCTCCTCCCCTGCTGAGATCTGAGATTGACGCGACGACTAGGGGGACGAATGGAGCTGGACTGCCCTCTGGTACGTATGCGCATCCGATTCTGTTGGCGTGATCGAGGGAAGAGTGAAGGTCCAACCGGGGACGAATTGATCTATGCACGGTATCTGGGTCAGAAAGGCTCTGCCGTTTAGTTCCTCCACCAGTGGGTAGAACCGGAAAGAAGGCTGTAATTCGTCTCGTGGGGACGACTCTCGGAGGGGGATGAAGAATCCGGTCTCGTAGCAGCAAAGACTCACGGATGTAAAGGGCAAGACACCGCTGGTCGATATATCTGAAGAAGGCCGAGAGAGTCTGAATCCCTCTGAAGAGACAGTGAAAACGTCCTCTGATCTCATAGTATATGGGGCAGCGGAAGATGAAATGAGTCTCTGTCTCCACCTCATGAAGGCTACAGAGCCTACAAAGTCTATCCTCCCGATCAATGTGGTGATCAGTCTCGCACCGAAGTCTATGGGAGCCGACTCGAAACTGACCCAAAGGTATACGGAGGGCATGCACCCAATGACGAGAGGTGTACTGAGGGTGGATGATGAGTCCATCTCTGATTTCAAGAAAGTGCTCTGCATAAAAGGACATCTTAGGGCGCAAACCCCCAGGGGGGTTCACCCAAGTAGTTTGAATGAAGCTCCTGTAGATATCCTCCCGGATGGACCTGTTCAACACTTGCTTGGTGGGCAAGAGATGACTGGGAGCATTCGAGAATACTGGAAGGGGGAGACGATCAATTTGGATACCAACTGAGTCCAACAAGGCAGAAGTCTCGGCAAACCAACAACAGCCCACAGCTGGGCAATACTCACAGAGGAACAATAGGCGAGATATGGATACCTGTCCTGCTCATCGAGAGATCACCAAACCTCTTGATACGGTGAAGAAAGGATGATATGTCAAATATAGTCTCTAGACGGAAAGGTCGGGCTCCGAACTCTACCAAAATAATATGTTGGGGGACCGTCTGTTTGCATCTGATGAAACGACGAAGGAGAGTCTGAATCCTCTCAGCGAAGCCCAATCTGTGTCCAAAAGGGAGGGCCCCCAGACAGCAGACCCATAGAGAATAGTGGGGTGGATGAGGGAGTTCATAAGAAACATCTTGGAGGAGACGTCCTGGAAGTGGTGCCGAAAACATTGTCTCTCGAGAATGGCAAGAGACCCATACCCTTTATTCACCCTCGGCTGAAGAGCATGCCTCATACTGAATCTAGGCCTGAAAACTGGACTCCCGGATAGGTGTATGTATTAGTGATTTCAACCTCCTGCCCCCTGAAAAAGAAATGGAGGTGTGATGTCTTCAACCTGTTGAAGACCATGACCTTGGTCTTACCCAGATTGACCAAATGCCGAAGATCACAAAATAAAGCAAGTGCATCAAGTTGTCTCTGAAGCCCCTCAGGAGAAGAGGCGAGTAGAACAATATCATCGGCAAATAGGAGAATAGAAATCAAGACGTGGTGAAGAAGGCAACCATCCCTTCTTGAATGTGATCCCGAAGAAAGGATTCCAACTCATCAATGTAAATGCCAAAGAGGGTAGGAGACAAGGGGCACCCCTGTTTAACCCCAATGGTGCTCTTGATGAGATCTGACAATCCGTGTGCAGTACGAAGACGACCAAGGATGGACTCATAGAGGCGCATGATGGCAATAATAAGAGTCTCAGAAATACCGATGTCTTGGAGTCGCTGGAAGAGAGCCATGCGAGGTACAGAGTCAAAAGCTTTTCGAAAGTCTACAAAACAACAATAAACTTTCAAGAGTGGTGACGAGCCTCCTCAATAATAGCCCGAAGGGTGAAGATGTGGTCGATGGTGTGGTAACTAGGGCGAAAACCAGCCTGACCTCTGGCTCTGAGCTGCTTTTGCTCCAAAATCTCGGACAACAACCTGTGGAGGACTGTAGCATAGAGTTTGGAGAAAGAATGGCCCACCATGATAGTCCTGTAGTTGTTCGGATCAGAAATGGACCCAGCTTTGTGGATCGGGTGAATGATATGATGAGACCAGGTAGGAGGGAAGCCCACTCTAACCACCTGATTGAAAAGATCTGCCAAATAGTTACCAAAAACCTCAAAACCCTGCTTGAAGAACTCGGCCTGGAAACCGTCCACATCAGCTGCCTTGCTACAGTTCAAAATCCTTATTGCCTCTTTGATATTACGGTGAGTGAAGGGATTACTAGCAGCGGGGATGCCAATCTGGGTAGACTGCTGCCCTGGAACATCGTAAAGGGTAGAGGTGTGGGAAAAATGGAGATAGGATCGATCGTTGTGGAGGAGGGAGTGGCGGGAAAGACAATACGCCAGAAGGACCGAGGGTTAGTCCTAAGGGAGGTGGAAAGCATATATCTGCGGTGGGAAATGAAGGATCGCTTCTTACGGCGGAGAAGGCACCTGTAGGCAACCTTAAGAGTGGGGAAGGAGGGGAGGGCATGGGTAAAAGCCTGGCGAAGACGACGGTGAAGGGATTTGCACTCTACATCGTACCATTGGTTCATGGGGCAAGATTTAGTAGTACTAGTGGCCGAGGGATGGGTGGTGGAGCTGGGAAAGGATCTCAGGGCAGCCTCCCACATGGCAGAGGAAAGGCATGAGTACTTGGCCTCCGCACTAGGCATGTTAGAGAATAGGGGCTCAGAGGGGAGAAGGTCGCGGATGTGGGATGAGTAGGATCCGTAATCCCCTTTATCAAATTGAAAGGAGATGCGAGGTGGGAAGTGGGGAGGGGGAGGAGGGGCGGTGGTGGTAGGAGGGCGACGACAGAGAGAAAGATAGGACAACATGATCGGCAAGGGGAATGGGGAAACAAAGGAGCAGAAGAGGGGTGAGATGTCTGGGCTGGCAATGATATAGTCTACCACACTAGTGCCCCGCCATGGGGACGACATGTGAAGAAACGTGAATCCGGAAAGCGCTCGATCCCGTTGAAGATCACCATCCCCTGAGACTCCCCGAGCTGGAGGAGGAACCGTCCATAAGCTGTGAGAGGGCCATCTGTATCCAGAAATCCTATGTAGACCAACTGACATAGGGTCAATCCTCTGTGTGCAACGTATCCACTGATCTGTCATGGAGAGGGACCTGTAGGTGTTTGGTACGGGCATTAAAATCACCTAAAATGATAACCTCCCTTGTCAAAGTACTGGCTAATACTGTTGTATAAGTCAAAGAAAGGATCACCGTCCGGGCCATTGTGGATGGCATAAGGGGAAGCAACCGGAGGAAAGTAACACACTGCTATATAGAGATCCCTAGAAAACCGAGCGGATCCACTGATACGAATCCACATGAACCTAGTAGACTCATCAAAACCAACCATCGAGATCCTGTTCCGGAGGGAGTCCCTATAAAGACAGGCAACCCCACCAGAGCCCCTGACACCACCCGAACCCCGAGTCTCCTGTTTGCAAGCTGATAACCAAAGAAAGCCAGTAATACCTGGGAGAGGACGAACAGGGCTCTCGTGTGTCTCTGTGATGAAGAGAATGTCGGCAGCCCGAGAGCGTCTAACATAAGGCCAGGGGAGGACCAAAGGGAACCATTCCCATTCCAACAACTGATAGATAAGTTTCTGGCCTGGCTCCTCTCCCACTTGGCCCGTCATTGGGGAGCCCCTTGGCGGGGTTCCCAGGAGGAGGAGAGTCTCTGATAACAGCTCGAGATTCCTGATAACCGCCCATTTACCTGCTTTCCTCGCTGCCATGACTTGCTCCCTAGAGCGTTTGAGCTCCCCAACTTGTGTCCTGGTAAGATCTTCATCAAGAAGACCTTATTGGGTAGGGAAA
Source organism: Taxus wallichiana var. yunnanensis (assembly GCA_018340775.1). NCBI lineage: Eukaryota > Viridiplantae > Streptophyta > Pinopsida > Cupressales > Taxaceae > Taxus > Taxus wallichiana. Next base: position 163,769,072 of record CM031234.1, read on the forward strand.
ATAACTTCCGTTTGGCCCTGAGAGCCCTAAGCCGGTCCTCAATGGAATTGAAGCGGAGAAAAAGAGTAGAATCTAGTCCGAACCAAGCTCTAGCAAGTTGCACCTCAGACAGCCCCAAGTTTTCTGTGAGGAACTTCAAGCAACAGTGGCCAAGGGATCAGAAGAGGGAGGGGGCAACCCTCTAACTTTAAGGTTCAGCTCCCTGGAATGCCTGGTTCTTTCTTCCAGCAATTTGGCCTGAACCACCTCTTCAACTGCTGTTAAAGGAGGATTTTTATCCTTACTCTTCACCACTTGGGCCCAAGTATCAGTTTGTTTTTGCAGACTTTCTTGCTGAGTTCTGATTTCCTCTTGCTTATGTTTTAAATCTGAAAGCTCAGCTTGTAATTGATCATTAACAACATTAGGTTTTGTGTATGCATTGGGTTTCGCTAGCTGTCTTCGCAAAGAGATATTGTCCGCTTCAATCTTTTCAACCCGAGAGGTTAATCCGAAAACCTCAGTCTGGAGGGTTCTGTTAGAGGATTCTAGAGTCTCTAACCTGCGAAGCAATTCGGCAATAATGTTGGGGAGACTGCCTTCATGATGACCCCGGTCGTTAGATTCAAGGTTGAAACTCTGCGCTGCAGGGAAGTAGGAGACATCAATGATGGGTAGACTGCCTGGAGAGGTGATACGATTAGAGGAGTAGTCTCTAGATCCTCCAAATCGAGTTACCTTGTGCATAGAGAGACCAATGTTGTCTTGGGAAAATCACACGGAGTAATACTAGTCAAGGTAGAAAACAATAGCGAGCAGGAGCAAAACACTCACAAAATCCTCGTGTACAGATGGACTCACGAAATTTTTGTGCACACGATTTTACCGTGCACGATTTTTCTATGCCACTAATCGTGCTCAACAGGAACCCGAGCCACGAAACCAGAAGTCGTGGCCAAAGGAGTGAGGAACAGTCACGATTTAGAAGGAAGTATTTCGAGCCCTTTGTTGGTTATATTTTCGTGCCCATTCTTGACTGCAATTCGTGCCCAACGTTGACTGGGTTCATGATTTGTGATTCGTGCCCACTTGTGATTGTAGACAACGTGGACGTTGGGAGAAGGGTCAATAGTCGTGAGAACCAGGAAAGGAGGAAACTCACGAGACTTGCAGAAAACGAAACTCATGAAACTCACGAGCCAAAGGAATCCCTATGGATCAGTAAACCCTGCTTCCTCACGAAACAGAAACAAATGTGAATAGAGGATAACAATCACCACAAACAGACGAATTTAGAGCCATGATTCAGAAAAACTGTGCCCTCCTGTGCCCTCACGAGCAAATAATCACGAGCCACGATTTAGAAAAACCGTGTCCTCCTGTGTCCTCGAGCGCACTCCATCGTAAAGTAAATTTCATATTCCGATCTTTAACCCGTAGGTTCTTCCTCTATTTATAGTGTATAAAGGGCAATTACAAATAAGAGGCTTTAAATGAATTCCCGCATGCGTGCGAAGCTATGAAAAGGGAAACAACTAGCAATCTTCCTTCGAGAATTCCTTAGCATAACATGCATGATTTATAACTGAAAAATAGAACCTTCTATTTTGCATGTCTGCCACCTATTTCCAAGTAATTGACTTCTTCAAGTAACGACTTTTAAACCAATCACTTAAGTTTTATAATTTAATTGATTGCTCAATTACTTTGTCGGAGAAAATAAAAGAAAGAGGAAAAGAAATAAGAAGAAAGCTGCAACCCTCCCAGTCTTGTTCTCCTTCCATACTCTGCATGTTGATCCAACCTGTATTGTACTTCTGCTTCATCTATTTTAGCAATGAATGATCTGAATGATATCTCTGTCGTGGATCTGAGATACTCCCATATGCTTTGTTGAATTCTTTCCTTTGATTCTCACCAAACTGGATCTAGAAGCAATGCTGATTGTGATTTGCCTGCAGTGCTACCTCTGACATGTCTTCCCCTTTTATCCTTGAAGCTTTTGCAATTCTTCTTCAGTACATGCACTAGTGCAATGTTTGCCATAAATAATTCAGACAAAACTCATCATCTTTTATTTAAAATTGCATATGAGCAATTTTAAATTCTAGAAAGCACTCCGGGTGAAGGAAAACACAAGTAAATTCAATGAAGGCTTCAACTAGAAGATTGGGAGCACATGCACAAGCTTCTGAAAGGAATTCTCCATGCAATGACTTCCACATGGGCTGCGTTAGAAACAAGAGGATGAATTTTTGCCAGAAGCCTTTGCAATTATGAGAGTTGAATCTATCAATCAAATTGGTGATAAGTTCGGGGCCTATGTCTGTATCATTGACTTCAGCAAATCTGGAAGCTATGCATGATTCTGCTGATCCTTTTCTTTCATCATGCTTCATCATGGTTGGAACAATCTTTGTTTGAGCTCTTTTTCTTTTAATTTTGTCGGAATCCCTTGCAATTGGATCAATTTGTGCAGTTCTGACAACTTCTTCAGATTCATAAGATATATTCAATGTACCTGACATTGATATGAGCACCTGTGATGAATACCTACAATTTATTTAGACAAAGATGGAGTCTATGGCATGAATACTTGATTTTTATCACCAAAATTTGCATATAAAGTCTGCTGCCCTAAAATTTGAGGCTTTGCTTGCATGCAAATCAAGCAAAAATATTATTTAATTCACCAGAGCACTTATACCAACATGCAGATGCTCAGAATGACCAAAATTAGGCTATTCCAACTCTAGGCGCCAAAACTGGAAGCTTCTCGCAGTGGAAAATAAACTTTAATGCAAAATCCTCCTTTTGGCGCCAAAACCTGTTTGGGTTGCAATCCTTTGCAAAAAGAATTAATTGCTTCTTTATTATGGCAGCCCATGCTTATATAACCCTCAACATTCTATTTTTAATAATTGCCCTTCCTATTTCTGGCAATTTAATTAATAAACAATCATGTTTATTCACCCAAATTGGGTGCCCAATTATGCATGTTGCTGGTTGCTTTTAAATAAATTTATTTTATTTATTTTTAGCATGCATCCTTGACTTCTCTTTAGCTCTTCCACTTGCATTGACTTTCCTTCTATTTATGGCGCCAAAATTGGGTGAATAAACCATTAATAAATATTATTAAATGCATTGTATTCACCCAAGGTGGGTCACACTTTTTGGCAAGAGGAATTGCTAAAAATAAGAAGTCAGCTTGATGGGAATTTCCACCCTGCACTGCAGCTCCAAAAATCCCCTCTTCCACTTAAGTGATTTGACTTTCATCATGAGAATTTTTACCCTGCAAGGTAGGTAAGAAATTCCCACCGGTGCTTTAAGTGATTTTTCTTTTATAATGGGAATTTTTACCCTGCAAGGTAGGTAAGAAATTCCCGCTTGCTTGCACCTCTAGTATTTCCATTGCAAGCTTAAATGATTTTGACTTCATGGGAAAAATTACCCTACAAGGAAGGTAAGAAATTCCCGCCTTCCTGCCACTGCCAAAATTCCCACTGGCAGCTTAAAGTCTTCCTTCCAAAAAGTGCGACTTGCATTAAAACTAGCCTCCTTTGATAAAGTGCAACTTGCATGGGTGAATAAATCTCTTTGGTGGGAAAAGTTAGCCTGTCAGGGCGAAGAAAATTCCCATCGGTGCTTTAAGTGATTTTTCTTTATTTTATAATGGGAATTTTCACCCTGCAAGGTAGGTAAGAAATTCCCGCCTACCTGCCGCCTCTAATTTTTCCATCGTAGCTTAAGTGACTTTGACTTCATGGGAAAAAGCACCTTGCAAGGCAGGTAAAAAATTCCCGCTTGCCTGCGATTACCAAAAATCCCATTGCAGCTTAAGTGACTTTGACTTCATGGGAAAAATTACCCTGCAAGGCAAGTAAGAAATTCCCCCTTCCTGCCACTGCCAAAATTCCCACTGGCAGCTTAAAGTCTTCCTTCCAAAAAGTGCGACTTGCATTAAAACTGACCTTCATTGATAAAGTGCAACTTGTATTGGTGAATAAATCTTTTTGGTGGGAAAAGTTAGCCTGCTTTAGGTAGGTGGCGAAAATTCCCATCGGTGCTTTAAGTGATTTTTCTTTATTTTATAATGAGAATTTTCACCCTACAAGGCAGGTAAGAAATTCTTGCACCTGCCGCCTCTAATTTTCCCATCACAGCTTAAGTGACTTTGACTTCATGGGAAAAGTACCCTGCAAGGCAGGTAAGAAATTCCCGCCTACCTGCCACTACTAAAAATCCCATCGCAACTTACACTCATTAATTCCAGAAAATGTGACTTGCCTGGGAGAGGCTTTTTGTGCATGACTTCATCTTTTTGGTCAGAAGCTTGCATTTTGAGGTTGATTCCTTCTGGTGTTGTGTCGGTAGATGATCTCCAGATGCTTCAGGCAATTAAACAGACTATACTGGTGAAGGAATTGACCTAGGGAATTTCACAGAGAAACTGCGGAGAAAATCGGAGAAAAACGCAAAAGAAATAAATAAAAGTGAAAAATGTTGCCAGAAGTCACAGACAAAACTTTGAAAACCCTATTGAGATGTGTGAATACTAGCATGCAAAACTTCAACATGATTCAACCGGAGCACAATTTACTTCAAATGGGGCATTATTTATTCAATAAATAATTAAATAAAAATTTCTTGCAGACAAAACTTGGTGAAGGGATAAAATGAGTTTGGGCATTTGGGTATTTGTCGAAATTGGCTCATATGATTCACTGGGAATATCTTAATGTAATACAGACATCTTCTGGCAATAAAAACACAAAAAGATCCGTTATTTTAGAAGAACGATTTTTTTTCAAATGGGTAGTCCCAGTTTCGGGGTGAAATCTGGGGACACTAGGAACAAAGTAGAGATTGGTGCTTACCCATGTCTTCTTCCATCAAATGCTGTTATTTCCCATCAAAATTGGGAGATGAAGTTTATGGACTTTATCACTGGCTGACCTTTATCAGAAGCCTAATGTCATATTTGTTGTTGTGGATGGGTTTATCAACAATGCTCATTATGTGCCTATATGATAAATACCACAGCCACACAAATAGCAATTCTGGTCATTCACAATGTCTACCGGCTTGCCAAAATAGATTTCTTTTGCATGTGATTCTAAACTCCTAAGCTGCTTTTGGCAAGATTTAGCTTTCAGCAAAACCTTTAGTATACGCATAGGTTACAATCCTCAAACAAATTGACGAAATAGGTGGTTAACAAATACTTGGAATGGTGGTACAGAAAATACCCTGGAGATCAATGATGGATCTGGGTCAAGTGACTTGATCTCACTATGTATTTGTACAATACCAGTGACCATTATCTTATCAAAATGGATTCTTCCAAGCATTTCGCAGTTGTAAACTCCCATGTTTGAAGGATTGGTGGGCCCGAGTTCATCCAACCACTCACTTGCTCCAAACAGTGCCGGATATCTTTCTCACCTTAGATGACAACCTCAAACTTGCAATAAATCATATGAAACAACAGACAGACTAACATTATTTTGAGTGGCACTTTGATCTGAGAGACACGGTCTTTCTGAAATTCCAACCTTACAAATAAAGCACAATTATAAAACAAGCCGTTGCAAGCTTGAACCAAAATTCTACGGACTTATCAGGTTCGGGCAAAAGCTAATAAGGTTTCCAATGCACTCGATATTCCCAACAAAGGGAAGCACCTCGATGTGTTTCATACTTCATATCCAAGGAATGACTTTCCAACTAGACAATTGTGCATAATATTTCTCTTTTTACTCATGAGGAGGGTAATTTTGTTCTAGAACCTTAAGAAATTATCTGCAGAAATGTCTCTAAGATGGTGGAAAATTCTTCTTTAACCTATCAAACAAATGAGTGAATTCCAGCAGGGAGACCTATCTAGGATGTTTTTAAGTTTGGGGTCTTAGGAAATGTAAGCTCTGCTGTTCAAGGAGATCCGAGGGTTGATCCTGACAGGTTGAACGTGATTGGTTTGGGTCCTAATGGTGTAAGTTTCATTCTCCAGTCAAGTAAGGGCGTTGCCAAGGTAGGTGCTTATCACGGAAGCCATCCGTATCCTCAGGCGTATATAAATTGAATCAAGATGAAATTAAACTGGTCTAAATGAATTATTTCAGCTCGCACAACTGGTCATAGGTTGCTGTCCAGCTCCATTGCAATCACATGAATATCAGTGCATATAGTGAAGATTGCTAGTGATGCTGCCAGATAGATAGTGAAGGCAGCACAATGAAGGTGAGGATTGCCGGGATTGTAGTCATGCATGCCAGATTGGACTGGAGCGATTCATATTTGTCACACCCTTGTTGCATGTTTCCCAAGGAGGAAGCTCTGTGGTAACTTAAAGCTTTCTTTCAACAGCATCTAGGGCTTCAAAGTACGAAGCACTTTTTCTTCTTTTATTGCATCCGATGGAAGGGAAGGCCTTGCACACCACTCTTAAATATTCTCTCTCAGAAAACTAAGTAGTTCAAATTGTGTTCTCTTTTGGGTGCAAGGCATGGTAGTAACTAATAAGCCAAAGGAGCAATGAAAAATGCCCCTTTCTGTTTTCATGTAATGTACTCACATATCATTCTGGTATAGTTGGTTGGGCCTATGTCTTGTGTATGCCATATATGGGTTTCAAAACTTTCCCTGTCAAACAATAACGATAGGGCACCAGACTGGGTTTCAGGTTTTCGTTTGCTTTGGATGCTGTTTTCTTGTTCTATTGTGTTTTTTACTCTTCTCAAAACTTGCATGCATTTCTGAGTTGCAGGCTGTTTGAGGGGCCAAAATGCAAACCATACTTTAGAAAATCCCTGGTCTGACACTGTTTTTAGGTTTGCGGACTTGTTTTTGATTTTTTTGAGATATTCTGCTATCTTTTGCATATATATTGATTTGAAGTCCTTTCTTCTAATCTTCTAGATTTTTTATTGCATTTTATCTGGATGTGCATGCGTCTCAATCCATTTTATTCATGCTTGATCTGTACTTTCAATTGCTATGTTCCTTTTTCCTATATTTTTCTGTATCATTTTCTTAGTATGACAGTGTAGTAATGCCATTGGTATAATTTTAAAGTGTAGAGAACAAAAGAAGGGTGAACACTCGAAAACCATATGAGTAGGTGATTACTTGATGACTGTGGAGTGTGTTCATATGCCATTCATTGATTCAACTATTCAACTAATACCCAAACACAATCTTGAAGGCATCGTTCTCTTTTTGTTAGCTGGCTGGAATTGGTATATTAGTATACTCAAGATCCTTTTGACATGCAATAAGAGGCATGCCTAGAAGAAAGCAAAAGTTTAAGTCAAGGAACTGACCGTCAAACATAAAGATTACAGTCTTAAAGAGCGAATATCAATGCATTGTTTCAACATTGTGCACTTCCAATATTTTTCAGTGTTCCATGAGGACGTGTCCCCACCCCAAATCTGTTGTCCTAGAGACTCGGGACACCCCGAGACTTACGGACACCAGGAGATCGTCTCCTCACTGTCCTGCCATCGCCCCAAGTCCAAAGGAAATGTCTCTGAAACGCTTTCCCTCAAATAGGGGATGTTTCTGAGTCGTCCCCCAGTTTTTGGGGATGCCTAGGAGTCTTCGAGACGTCCCAAAGACTTCTAGAAGTCTCTTGAGCCGTCCTAGAGACTCCCAGGCATCCCCCTGTGGCTATTGCTGCCTTAAACTTTTTTCTATAAAAAAATTCAATTTGTTTTAAAAAGTTACACCCCCAACCCTAACCCTAATACTTAATGGGCCTCACCCCCCCTAAGCATTCCAAAAAAAATTATAAATAAGAGTTACACCCTCACTCCAAATCACAATAAAAAAATCAAAGCAAGAGTGAAAGCATTAGCAAGCAAGAGTGAGAGGGTGAGAGCATTAGAAAGTAAGAATGAGAGCAAGCAAGAGTGAGAGCAATGACATTAGCAAGCAAGAGTGAGAGCATTAGCAAGGAAGAGGGGCAACATTAGCAAGGAAGAGGGATAACATTAGCAACTACTCAAGTGCCAAGTCTTCATTGCTCAACCGTTCACGTATTTTCAACACGTTCATCAAGCCTTCAAGGTAAGCCATGACCCGTGGCGCCACATAGTTTTTTATTTTTAATTTCAATTTAGAAGCATAAATTGTTCAATAAATTAATTAAAATGCTGATTTTAGGGTTGTTGAACTGTTGTTTTTGAAAACAACAGTTACACAACCCTAAAATCAACATTTAAGTGTTTCAACTTTCCGTTTAACTATTTTAAAATTTAAAATTTATTTATTAAATTATTTTGAAATATTTTATAATAGTAGTCAAATTAGAATTTCATCTTTTGTGTATCCTCTGCTTTTACGCTTTGTGCGACCTAAAGTAAGTGTTAACGCCAAAATTTGCGCCCTTTGAATGTTCATAGATGGACATCAAGAATTTTGGGTAACATGGGATGATCTCAACAAAGGTGGGACATGCAAATGAGATCAACCTCCAAAGAAGGCTGGTTCTTTCTGTTCTAGTCCACCACAACTAACCTACAACTTTCAAAATGCAACTAAACTAACACTAAACTATAGATTCATGGGGTTCGGGGTTGAGAGAAGAGGAGAAGGTTGCAGAAACCCGAAAGAAGGCAATGCACCAAAACTAAAACAGAGTCCAAATATGACCCAGGTAGCGACACGATTGAAAGTACCATGCAAGAAGCTAATGAAAACATAGAGTTTTGCAAAGAGCAAGCTAATGAATTCAAAGAGCGACAAGAGGGCGAGGATTCACATCAAACACGAAGCGTATGAAGGAAAAGACCACAATTGCATATCATTAAACATTCTAACTCGTGTTTACAAAAACAAAGGTTTGAGGACAACTTGCAAAACGTAGTTACAGAGGTCTAGGGGCATGGAAAATATGAATACTCCAAAGTAGAGTTCCAAATTCTGCATAAGAGAACCCCTTTTTTGTGCAAAGGCACTTACATTTATAGAAAATGGGAACAAGAGAAGGAAGATGGGAAAAATTCGAATTTTGAAATTCAAATTTTGCAATGAGTAGGACTGAATTCGCCGCCACATATCCTGTCGCCATTAACTCCATGAGACGAACAAATTGTTCTCTGCTGACATGCCATCAGAATTCGTAGGCAAGGCATGGGCGTTGTTTGAGCACTAAATCTTGGTAGGTGGGGCGGTTGGAAGCTTTACTTGACTAGAACTACGTTCTTCTCCATCCAAACCCGTGTTTGCATTTTCGACCCTCTAAACAACATCGATATCTAAATTTCTTGATGTCAAAACATTGCCCTAGGAGAGATGGTTTGAGTGCCACCGATTTTGTGCGATTTGGACACTGCTGCGAAAGACATGGCTATAGGACCATTACCGCTTCGTCCTGCGGCTTTTCTCCTCAACTGTTCTTGCTCTGCGGAAAAAATCCTTAAACATTTTTTTGGTCTAGCAAGAATTTGAATATTTCGCAGAGTCTTGAACGTTTGGCGGCTTTTACTAAATGACTTGTGGTCTTCTAGATTTGAATGTCTCTGTGGATTAAGAAATCTATGAGACATTAACTCTTGCACATCCGCGAACTCGTACACTTCTCCTCTACGATCATGGAGTCCCAGCTCTGCTTTTCGGCTTTTGTAGGATACTCGCCACCCTTGTTGCGTGGCTTTCGATTCTCGGCGTTCTTTCCTCCGTTACGTGGGTCCGAGAAAGCCCGCGAAACACATATCTTGCACATCCCGCGAACACCATGTTTCCATGTCTCACGACTTTAACTTGTGAAACTTTGCCTAAGTCCGCCGTTCAATTTCTTCGTTTGTGGGTTTAAGAAAATCCGCGGAATGCTTTGAGGATAGTGTTCCACGACTTTTGAGCAAGATTTTCTAAGTTCGAAGTTGAGTTTGTAGGTTGCCAAAAATAGCTCGGGGGGATATTTTGGATAATAGTAAGAAAAACAAAAGTGAAATTCTTTTGTCTTAACTCTTGATTGTTGAGTCATTGCAAAATTATTATTATTAAAATAATAAATTTGATTCTTAAACAATATATTTTATTTCTTGCAATATCACCATGAGTTCTACTTCTCATAGCATGAGTGATGAAGAGGGAGAGCAAGAGCCTATGGGGGTTGAGTATGAGACTCCGAGTACAAATGTGATGGGGGTTGAGGGAAGTAGTTCTATTGGGAGTGTAGCTGGACACTTTAGTTGCCCTTCCAAGTTATTGGAACCTTTTGCCAAGGGTCCCTTTGAGAAGAGGTCCCTGTCAAGTCAATTTGCAATGAAACAAGTAAGACCTTTAGGGCAACAGGGGGCACTAGGACATGGAAGTGTCATTTTTGTCAAGTTGAATTTCAAGGCAACATTACAAGAGTTAATGCACACCTCCTTCACATTCGAGGCAAAGGTGTGGGGCCATGTGACAAGTTGTCACTAAAACAAAGGGCTGAAATTAATAAATTGTGGGGTTGCAATACAAAAGGTAAACCTGTATCTACTACTTTGGCAATGAGGAGTGCTACTCCTAGTAGTGCTAGAACTTTCCATGGTGCACAACTTCCTACTTATCCATCTAGTTCAACTTCAGGGGCAACAGAGCCTAAGGGGAAACACAAAATGACAGGTAGCAGTGATGCTGCAAACACAGTGAGTTATTCAATGTGCAAAATAAAGATGATGTAGATGATGCCATTGGCAAACTCTTCTTTTTGCTATGGGATTCCATTCCATGTGGCTCGCTCTCCTTATTATAAGGACGTTGTGGCAAAGATAACAAGAGCAGGACCATCATATGTGCCACCAGGGAGACAAAATTGAGGACAACAATCTTGGATAAGAACTATTCCAAGATTAATATTCTAATGGAGAAAATGAAGGCTACTTGGGTCACTATTGGATGCAACATAATCATGGATGGGTGGATGAACATTAGGCATCATCCACTCATCAACATCATGGTCACATGTACAGAGGGCCCTTACTTCCTCAAGGCTATTGATTGTTCAAGGCACGTCAAGGATGTTGATTTTCTAGTTCCAAATCCTTAGAGATGCTATTGAGGAGGTTGGACCGAGAATGTGGTGCAAGTTGTGATGGATGTGGCCCATGTATGTAGAGTTGCAGGAAGTTGATTGAGGCGACCTACAAACATATTTGGTGGACTCCTTGTTGTGTGCATGCCATGAATAATGCACTCAAGGACATGAAAAGATTACTTGGATCAAAGATTTCGTTAATGATGCTAGAGATGTGCAGATGTTTGTTTGCAACCACCACACTTCACATGCACTCTTCAGGACCTTCTCTAAGGAGTTTGTGAAACTTGTAGAGACTAGATATGCATCATATTTCATTCTCTTGGAGAGGATGCTTGAGTTGCAAGAGGCATTGCAACTAATGGTCATGACAATAGAGTGGAATTGGTGGCCCGATTCCAAGTTTGAGCAAGGGAAGAGGGTGAAGGAGGTGGTGAAGAGTGACACATTTTGGGCTGATGCAAAATACATTGTCTCTTTCATTACTCCAGTCTTCGAGTCATTAGATATGGGGACTCTAATGCACCTAGCCTTGGAGAGGTGTATGAGTGCATTGATAGTATGCTTGGCCAAATGAAGGCCATTGTACAAGAGAAAGACCCTACATTGCAATTCTACAATGACCATATTCAACCAATCATTCATTGGAGATGGGAGAAGCTCAACATCCCTTGCACATGGCTGCCTATGCATTAAACCCAAAGTGGTATGTGCAAAGGCCTGACAGAGTTACCCCTATACAAGATGCAGAGGTGAAGAAGGGGTTCATGAAGGCTATTAAAAAATGTACAATTCTATAGATGCCAGCACTATTCGTATGGAGTGGACAAAATTTGCCACTCTTAGGGGATATTCGAAGAGGCCAAGATGGATAGGGAGACTATGGCACAAGAGGACCCAATTTTGTGGTGGACTATGCATGGGCCTGATTCTTTGACAACCGCACTAGCTATTTGCTTGCTGTCCTAGGTTTCTAGTTCTTTTGCTTCTGAGGGTGAAGAAGCTTGTTGTTGTACATAGTGCCTTGTGTCTCATTGACCGCAACACACTTACGTACAAGGAGAGTCCAACAACCCGATGGGATGTAGAGCCAGAGGAGCCATCTCAGATTGATGATGATGTGGCACATACAAGGTTGGTTGGCATCAATTTGGAGGAGCTTGACCTTGAAGAGTCTAGCAACTCGAGTGATAAGAACATTGAGGAGTTTGACACGGCTGCAGACTTTGGGGATGAATGATGATTAGGCTCATTATATTGAACGATTGGCTAATTCTATTGGAATTTTGAATTTAATCATCATTTTGAATATAAATATTTATTCATTGATATTTGACTTTTCACTGTTCAATGCAACGTGTATAGTATTTCAAAGTTTCATTTGTTGTTCCTTATACCTTTATTATAACTAATTTTTCAAGTACTATATATATTTGTGCCGCTATCCCCTCGCCATCCCCAAACCAAGGCCCTTGGTCCCCCGTCTCTCGATACCCGTCCCCGTTTTGAGACTCCGTGAAACACTAGTATTTTTCCACCATGTTTACCAGATCCAGCTACACATGCGCAAAATCCACTGGATCGAGATTTTTCAATTGGCTCGCATAAGTTCTGTCCGGGTCCGCCTTGTTTTTCCCCCATTTTTTAAAAATTAGTTTTTTCATAAATTGCTTTGAAAAGACACTCAACACCTTCATATACTATTTCATATTAAGTTTTTAATATCTCATATTATGTCAATAATGTTTCCTTGTATTTGTTAATTTTTGCACATTTATAAATTATGCTCGTATATAATATGTAAATATTTCACACCAGATCTTTCTAAAATATTTCAAGAATTCTGGATTTTCGGATTTTTAAATTTTTTTGCCCTCCTGAACAGATCTAGATTTCTGGACTTGGTGATGCCTTTCACTAAGTTTTTCTTGATTTATTACATATCCTTGTATTGTAAGTATATTTAAATTGATTGGTCCTTGTATCAAATGTTAAGAACTCATGACACAGCAGATTTAGCAGTTATTACACTTAAAAATCAGATAAAAGTCACGATGAAAGATGAGCTTATTAAACTTATAATGATATAGGAAAATCTATGGACACCCTTTCTTCAAAATTTTCTCTAAAAAGGACAATGAAACATTTATAATTATGTATGCATTGAAATTAAAAAAACCTACAACAAGATTATCATACAAATTATGATAACCAATTAAAAGACCTCTACATCATAATTTTTCCTAGATGTTATTTACTGTGCCATGCATTTGTTCATTTGCAGCAGATTGATGATAATATATAGCAGCAGTCATCATGTTTTCAATCACAATATCAATAAACTGTGTTGAGCCAAAAGACGGCCATTTAAAGTCATCAATGTTCTAAATGAAGCATTGATTTGGTTATTTCTGGTAAAATGTGACAGTGAGCTTTAAAACTTTTTAAAGGTTTAAATCTTTACTATACCTTAGATTTTTTACTGTTCAAGCCTCATTCTCTGTTTTAAGTTGTTATTTTACTTTGCTTTGAAATAAATTTTTAGATGCAGTGTCTCCATTGAGTGGTCATATTTAAAATGTCAATCATTCAATGCTTGGTGCTTTAGGTAGAAATTAGATATCTCGATTGGAAGAATGTTGTGTACTTAGGAACAACTTTTTATGTGATGTGATGAGCTATTATTTGTTCATAAGCTCATATTTTTGTTAAGTTAAAGCCAAGGGCCTAGGTAGGCTAATTCATAAGCTAAATGCTTTGATGCCCAGATGATATGTTTGTGGAAATATGACCCTGTTGATGTCATATTGTGGACCATTTTACCATGGACACAATGACATGGTGTTCTCGGGTTTAGGTGGCATATGTTATCTTGCTATGAATGGGGATTTCTTGATATCTTATGCATTCAGCAGATACTACTTTGAAAGATAAATGCAGATCATATTTTGGAGGAATTTATTCCTTCAATCCACTCTTGGATATGCAGGTGCTATCCACATCTTGGGTTGTGTAGGCAGATACTCAATTTTGTTATACTTTGAATCTATTATATTTTTCAGTATTTTGTCTAATTTTACATATTCTAGCATACAAGTATGCTTCTAACTCATTCTAATGGATTGGGCTATGAGAAAGAATGGCTGTCTCAGAAGAGGCTTTCAGTGCAGAAGCAAGAGATTTCAGACCCGATGACATGGATTTTAATTAAAGCATAAATGCTAGAGGCAAAAGAAGTTACCTAAAGAGATCCAGTGGTTATAAATTTTGTACGAACAGGAAGAGGAATCATTTCTAGAAGTTGACCCTTCACACTATAACATGGGAAAAGAGAAATCAGATCTGGAAGATGATACTTCACATTTTGACTTGGAAGAAGAGGAAAAAAGATTTAGAAGACAACCCTCAACACAGAAGCAGAGGAAGAGGAAGTAGATGCAGTGGTAGTCACAGTGCAAAGGAAACAAAAGGAATCCATGTTGGAAGTTGAACCTCTGATTTCTAACTCAAAAAGAGAGCAATAACCCCAGGTGCGGGGGAGAAAAGTAAGCAACAGCAGCTGAAGCAGAGCACAAAGAGGGACAAGAAGCCCAAATTCTTGGGTGCAAGAGCCTTATCTCATGGGACTATGAAACATCATCTTCTAAGGAACATGTTCTCAAAAGTTTTGGCATCGCACCCACAATATTGGGCTATAACCATTGTTTGGAAGAATCTTCAAACAGGAACCGAAAGGCATTATTAATCTGAAGCTTAAAACAGGAGGCGGCTTAAGGTCTAATAGAGAAAAGCCAAAAAGAGAGGATGCATGGAATGGTCACAGTTTGGCTGATCTCAAGGAAGCCAAGAACACATGTAAGAATTGTTAGTGAGTTGACTGGAAGAGTTATGGAGATCCTCCAGTTCATTCTCCTGCATTGGATAAGAAGTGATCATAATACAATTCACGGGGCTGCACAAATGAAGAGGCTTGGGTTCAAATCTTTCCCTTGTAGCTTATCATTTTGCGCAAGAGTGGATTTTGGTTGCTATATTTTTTTTGAGATATTTTACCATTCTAGTTGTTCTATACCTTTTATTTTTGAAGAAAAATCAGCCAACTAATGTTGACATATTTTGTGCGGAATTTTTTTCTGAAATTGAGATAACTAGCTAAATGATGAAATTTATGCAATATGTTATTTTTTATCCAGTCAGAAAGTGTGTTTCAAGATTTGTTGAGCTATAAGATAACCTATTTGACATCTACAATATTTTAATGTTGGCCTTTTAACAATTTCTCCGCAGTCTTCTAGTGGGGTATTAAAGCTTTAGGGACTAAATTTCACAAGGGAGACGAGATAGTGTAGCTAGACACAATATAGCTTTTTATTGTGCTGAGGGGCATTTTTACAATTGCAGCCAAAGCCGTAATGGCGTGCATGGTCCACTTTTATTTTCAAGATTAAATTTGACTCCATTTGACTATCACAAGGTAATTTATGCTTAAATTTGACACCTGTATGATTGGCATTTGATTTTTCTTTTCTTTTTTTTGCTTGGGAGAGTTAACAAAAAATAGTAACATCTAGACCATGCAATAGAGTTTGGGTCCCCATTTTTCAGATAGATTATTTTGAGACTGACATGATGGTGTAGCTACCACTCATTGGGAAATTGGTAGACAACGTAATGTAGTTATTCGTCAATGTGGTATGTGGAAAATACAACATAGGATTTTTCAAATTGATATCTCTTGGCGTATTTCAGATACATATATTTAAGATATTTGTACTAGTGTATGTTCATATTTTAGTAATGTTAAGTCATAATGTTTAGTTGAGGACTTGAGGTCCTTGACAGATTAAGTCATAAGTTAATGTTGTTGTACCTTGTTGATTTGTTTGTGTGGACAACCCCATCTTGGTGTTATATTGTAGCCATATTTACCTTGGTAGTTTTGGGCTACAAGATAATTTATTTTGGGAAATTTTTTTGGTGTCTGTAGTAGTTAAAATTCAACCTTGTTCATTTTCTACTCATGCTTAAGCGGGATCTTTAAGTTTTGGGGACAAAGCTCTGAAGGTAAATGGGATGTTGTGTGGCTAGGCACAATATAACTTATTTATGTATACTCATCTTTTCTAATTTAAATTATATTTTCTTGTTGAGGTCCTAGGTAGGCAAGTTCACAAGTTAATGTTGTAATACGTGGTCGGTTGTTTGTGGGGACAAATCCATCTTGGTTTCATATTGTGGGGATTTTACCATGGGCATAATATTGTGGTGAGTTTTGGCTTTAGGTTTGCATATATACACCGGGTTCCCCCATCTTATGTGTCAATCAAATAATTTTCATAGAAGATAGTATCAATACAAAACATATTTTGAATGATTTTATTTCTCCCATCAACTTATGGATGTGCAGGTGCTATCCAAATCTTAGGGTGTGGAGGTGCCACACAACTTTTTATTTAGAAAATTTATTTTATTTTTGAGATGTGTAGTTGTATGGTTGTACCCTATGTCACAAGGTTCGCCGAATTTTTACCTAAAAATTCGAAATTCAATGATTAAAATTTGGCAACGAAAAGTTCAGCCAAATTTGTTGGAGTTTGTTGAGGGTTTCGCAGATGTACGGGTTGTATGACACGGAGGTAGTCATGTGGCCCACTCGAGGAGGCTGCGTGTCGGTCTTTGGTCACACTTCACGTTCACGGTAGGGTTTTTTTTTCTGTATATCCCATCATCACACAACCATAGGATATTCGAGCATGGCATGGGTAGACTCTGCAGAGGACTGTGGCGAAGCTCGGGACTCATGACCACACAAAACAAGAGTTCACCGTGACTTCACGGAAAGGAGCTTTTCATCACTACGAAAGGGTTTATTATTATGTTCCACCAAGTTTTCGGGATGGGGACAACAGGGGATGGGGGACGTGTTTCTAGGACGGATTTTTTTGGAGGTCTTTTTAGGGGACGGCAGGGGACGACTATTAAAAAATAAGGGAAAATATAGGAAATTTCAAATATTCATATGATAACATTGATAAAGCATTCATCACACACATTATAGAACCTTAATACATAAAATTGGAGCTGAATTGAGATTTCACATAAGGTTGAAGTTTCAATTACAATAATAATTACAATGAAATGCCCAAGGGCTGCAAGTTTCAACTAGACAACAACAAAATGTCTGAAACATAGAAAAAATATATAATACACAACACCTGCACAAAAGTCTAACAATTCAAATGCAATCATATGCATCATCAAGCATACAATTAGCAAATGCATTGTCACACTTTTGAGCAGGCATATTGGAGCGGTCATGATAATAGGGTTTTTCAGAATTGAGTAAAAACCCGTTGTTTTTTTCAGCAAAACATATTACTTTATGCTCTATTCATACAACTTTTCTGCACAACACAACATTGAACTGAATAACACTCTTTTTCACCAAAACATTTTACTCTGTGTTTTGTAGTCACACACACCTTTCACAACATTGAGTCAAAAACAGTCTTTTTGGAAAACATATTACTCTATGCTCTGTTCGTACACCCTGTGCTGCACAACACAACATTGAACTGATACCACAATGTTTTTCACCAAAACATATTACTCTACATTATGTATTCATACACATAGTTCAAAGAATTGGGTAAATACCCGTGTTTTTCACGAAAGCATATTACTCAATGCTTTGTTTATACACCCTCTGTTGCACAACAAACCATTCAACATAATACCACAATTTGTTTATCACCAAAACATATTACTCTATGTTCTCTATTCATAGACACGTTGCTGCATGAGCAATAAAAAACTATTAAATGAATTCATTGTAGATTATTGCTCTCTTGCCTTCTTCTCACTAATGTTCTCTTTTCTTCTCTTTGCTGTTTTCTTTCTTTGTCTTCTCCTTCACAAGATGGGAAATGACAAAAATGAGCTTCTTTTTTGTTTTAGTTGTAAGAGAGGTTGTTTTAGGTTTAGGTTAGTTAGAAATGAGTGTGGGGGTCCTTGTGGGCCCCCATATTCCTTTTTTAAGTAACTTTGTGTTTTAAAAAAAAAATCAACTTTACCTTTGCTGGGACGTAGGGGATGCCCAAGTCCCTTGGACGTACTGGGACTTCACGGCGTCCCTTGCTCAAAATTCAAGTTTCCGGGACGTCCCCGATTTTTTTGATGGCAGTTGGTGAGGGGTAGGGGACGTTTCCTACCCATCCCCGAGTTTCAAAATGTCCCGCACGGGACGAGCCTAAAGAACAGGGGGACGCGTCCCCGTGGAGCATAGGTTTATTATAATTTGTTTTTTGTTTTGTTCATATTCATTGATTATTTTAATTTTATTTTAGATGATAGTTAGATCTTTTAAAGTTTTTAAAGTTTAATTTTTATTTGATTTGTTTTATGTCTTTTCCAAATACATATTTAATATGTATTAATATTTTATCCTTTTTATATTTTGAAAAATATTTGCTTTTAATCTTTATTTTATTTGTTTTTAATCTTTATTTTATTTATATTTATAATTTATATTTGTTTAAATATATATCATTATTTTAATTTTTAATTTTATTTTTTGGTCGAACATAATGGCGATTTTTTCGAACTTCATCTATTGGGCGAACTTAAACCGAATTTTATCCTCATCGAACTCGAACCTTGTGACTTAGGTTGTACCTGTGTGTGCAGGTGCCTTACAAGGAATCCACAGCTGTGAAACTCATGTTTATCTTTTTACCATTTTTTGCCCAATGTTTTTCTTTTAGTTTGGTTTCACTTATTTTCCCGTTTTCTGTATATGGCTATTATGTTTTTGATAATGTGAGGCTGTTATCAAGTTCACCTTTTTATGATTGATGTTGATCTGTTCAAGCAAACACAATTCAGTCCTGGATCTGTTGTCCATGATAATATTGACTTTGGGGTCACCATCCTCTGTCAGGTTGCATTCATTGAACTGTTGTGTTGACTCACTGTGTTTGAGAGTATTGGTTGTCGTTGGCTATTGCCCACTGCTAGTGGCTTTGCTTGTTCAATTCATTGTATTGTTTCAACCAGAGGCATATATCTCTTAAATTATTCCGTAAGTTCATAAAATACCTCTTTTATCCTGTCAAATATTCTTCAGTTTCTGTTCTTGCATGGTTTTTGTTTCACAAAGCAATATTTCATTGCTGGAGATGTTGGCTGTTCATGCTTTTTTTTTTTGTTTAGTTGATGTTATTGTTTCTGGGGTTGTGCATATCTTATCCCTTTTTGATGAAATATTACATGTATGTTGTTTATTCAGTATTATTTTCTTCCGTATTCAGGTTGGTTGGTTTCTGGATTGATCCGTTTTACTATGCCAAATATCTGTTTTGTCTTTGTGACAGATGAGCTTTATATCCAGTTCTGGGTTAGGGTTGGCTCCATCACTCCCTCATATCCAATTCTTGTTTCTTTCTTAAAACTTATTTCTCAAGCTTCAGAATCTTCATTTGTTTGATGGTTAAAACTTCACTGTAAAGCAGATATGGTTGTATAGTTGTTTGTACTATTTTTCAGCCCAGTGCATTGCCTCTGGCATGCATGCAGAGAAGTTTGTCTTCGTAAAAGATCCCATCTCTTTGGAATTGGCACTAAATTGGAAAACAATTCCTGCAATTCTTTTAAAGTTGCCAGTTTATATATCAAATTTAGTTGTCTGAAAATCGCCATTTATGGCAGTGAATCCATTTTTAAAAATCCTCTTGAGGGACAAAACAAAAGCAGCAGGATTGCATTTTCTCGAGTTGAAGGTTTTCTGGCCACTTGAGGTTTGCATCCATGAAACCTGCATTTGATTGCTTATATGTGCAATTCTTTTTAATTAAGAAAGATATACATTCTAAAAAGAAATTTGATCGATATAAGAAATATAGATAGGTTTACAGAGAGAGCAGATAGAAGCTTAACTCTTCATTCATGTCATCCTTGCCCTGTTATTGAAAGCATGCCATCCAAATAGATGACTCTATGTATGAAATTCAGATCTTATGAAGAGCACTGAAGATAATCGTTGTATCTTATGATTAGTTTCTTTTTCTAGATCTTATTCAAGTAGAGGCAAAATAAACATCATGGTGCTCCCACAAAAAGAAATTATGTCAATAATACTAAACTAGGCAAGCTCCCATTACTGACAAATCATGGTACTTGTTACCTTAATATTCCACCACTCAGGTATATGCTAATAACAATAGTTATCTGGTTTTATTCTTTCTAGACAAAAGGTGTATCTGTGGTTGTATGCATTGGTAAATTTCAAAACAGAATGTAGTTGTTGCTTTTAAAATTGGTAGTGAGCATGTAATCTACGATGCATTGAACATGTTGTACTGTTTTTTCTTGTCTAGGGATAAAGTGAATTTTGTTATGCTAAATGTGGACAACAGCAAATGGGAAGAAGAGATTGATGAATTTGGGGTGGAGGGTATTCCACATTTTTCTTTCTTGGACAAAGAAGGGAATGAAGAAGGAAATGTAGTTGGAAGGATTCCAAAGCAATATTTAGCCGAAAATTTAGCTGCCCTCACAAGAGGTGAGAAAACAATTCCCCATTCAAGGTTTGTAGGTCAATTCTCTAAGGCAGAATCTAGACAAGTGCGTCCAGTTGCTAATCCGAGGGGACACAGTAATACATAGTATTTTACAGCATTCATATAATGAATTTGATTCATTTTTTTTTGGCATATCTGTCCTAACATAAATCAAGTCATTCAAACACGTGGCAAAAGTATGCTTGCCCAAGAATATAAAAAAATTCAAAATAGGAAATATATTATATGTATCTATGCAAGCCTTCAAGAAGTTCAAATTTCTATGGTGCTGAAAGCTTATTGGCCATCTTTTAGTTAACTTGATAATTGAAAGGCAGCTCCATGATTCTAACAGATCTTTGCTAACTTTTGGTATATACTCAACAAGATGGTTTTAATTTTCAGTTTTGCTTATTCTTGGGAGGAATTTCAAAACAGCTTTTACAAGGTTTTGCATTTCAGAAGGTAAAAATCTAAGGCAAGTCAAAAGGATTTAAAATTATGACGTTTCACCTCACATAGATGGATCATGGAACTGCACACTAAATTATAGTTTTCTTAAAAATCTGTAGAAATGAATACCTATTAAGATTAGTTAATAACAATCCTCATAATTCAAACATGGTGATCAGAGTGGAGAATAGGAGAAAATCAGGGAATCATGCGAGAAAGCAAGCAACGGTATGGATGCAGCAAACAAGGAAAAAGAATTGGTGTTGTTGGGGAAATACACTCTTGGCAATGATATAAACTCTCTCCTTTGATACTGAGGACAGAGACATCCTTCTGGAGGTGAACATCCTAATAAGCAGCCACCCATCAACTCAACCCAACTATGGTAAGATCAAAATAAAAGTCTAAAGAGACCAGGATTCACTTTCTTGCTAGCATCTACTTGAGGCCTTGGTCCCTTTTACCCCACTAGAGAAATCTTGTCAGTTCCAATCTGGTTCAGGTTTTATGGATTGGGGGCTAGTAATTTGGCAAAATCCTATCTTGGAAGGCATTGGGAACAAGATCGGTGAGACCATGTGTCTTCAAGCCAACAAAAGAAAAGAGCCTCACTATATGCACAAATCCAATATATGCACAAAAGGTGTTAGTATGTACCAGTCAAACTGTACCAAAATTAAGTAAGCCATAGATTTATTGTGGAGTGTTAATATCAATCCCTTCATTTTGAGACTTTTTTTTTAGGTTGGGGGCTAGTAATTTGGCAAAATCCTATCTTGGAAGGCATTGGGAACAAGATCGGTGAGACCATGTGTCTTCAAGCCAACAAAAGAAAAGAGCCTCACTATATGCACAAATCCAATATATGCACAAAAGGTGTTAGTATGTACCAGTCAAACTGTACCAAAATTAAGTAAGCCATAGATTTATTGTGGAGTGTTAATATCAATCCCTTCATTTTGAGACTTTTTAGGTGTTATAAATTCCATGAGCATGGACCCGTCAAAGAGTTTGCCCCTTCAAGAAGATAGTAAGGATAGCAATACATAGACAGATAGGAGGAATTTCAAAATTAAATCAAAACATCAACTAAACCCATTAGGCTTGGAAGTCGATAAAAATTCCGAGGAAGACAGGCTTTGATGGAAAGAAATCATTTGAGATTTCTTGCTCCAAAAAAAAAAAGATGAATATGTAGGTTCTTGAAAAATGAAATTCACGACGTTACTACATCATCCCATTTTGGCAACAAACTATGTATCAGAATTGGGCAAAAAAGTCGATGTGGAAATTTCAAATTTGGTTTTGGCATGAACAGTTTGATGATAAGACAATTGTGTCACAATTTACAAAAGACAAATTAAAAAAACAATTTATTATATTTTGGCTCATTAATTACATAATGAGATTAAATGTTAAAAAATAATGAATTATATTTTGGCCGATTAATGACTATAACGTCTTTTTCAATAGCTCACCAACACTTTTCAATTAGTAAAATATTCATAAAGGACACAATTGGAGAAAAATATAAGTACAATCAACAAATAACATTTATAAATGAAGTGCATACCAATCAAGCGAAATTCACAAACCAATGCATAATAGTGATATTAACTTATCATAAATCAAGTGTTATGAATTTAGTGGCACTTATTTTTTTAGATTAGGTAAATATTTGGTTTTGAAGGGACCAAAAACCCTATATATATAAACAAGAGAAAATATTTGTTTTAGTGGCACTTCTTAAACATCATCATCGAATAGAATTTCTGGGGTTGTGATTGTCATTATCAAATGGGAGTCATTTACAAAATCTATTAAAGTTATTATTTGAAGATCTTTGTCCATATCATTATGATCATAATAGACATTATTGCCATTAGTATCGTTGTTGAAGTCACAATGATTGAAATTTGTGTCATCGTTATTGTTGTCAAAGTTGCTATGATCGGAAAAGTATTCTTTTTCCATTTGTTTTTTCCTTGATGCTCCTCATTGTCTGCAAAACATATTGTGCACTTTAAGTTAGTGATTATCAAAGTAAACTCTTGAATGCAAACATTCCAAATGTGAAATTTCTCAAAATTTATACTTGAACTTTATTATTATTATTATCTTTTGAAATGTGAATTGTAAAAACTAATTACAATTGACAAATTATGTAGTTGGCCTTTCCTTGTGTTAATAAACTTCATTTTCAATCCCAACTTTCTTTCATTGCATTCTCGATGTGGTCTTGTGGAGGTACCATAAATTGGAATTTCGTTTACTACATAAAAAAATGTTCCAAAAAGAGCAAATCACAAAATGAAAAACTACAACTCGAGAATTACATTATAAATTTACAGCTGTATAATAGTGATGCAAGATATTTCTTATTCATGTGTGAATATGTACTTAAATATTTTGTATGAATCAATCATAAAAAATGAGATTAGACTACAAATTTGTTTAAAAACACAAAAATTAAATAAATATGCAATAGGTCATGAGTAAATTTTGCAAATTCGACAGATCCATTAACACATGCTACTTGGCCCCTTTGTTAAGGTTACGAGAGGCATTTCTCTTGTGTATTGTGTGTCATTCATTTCGTAAGCCATTTCTCTTGGATAGTTTTTCACTTTCGATTTCATTATTGGAGATTAGTGGGTGAGGCACGATTTCATAGGTCGTAAGACCCCCTCACAAATAAAACTTACATTTTCTTTTGGGGAGTTCTCGGGAGTGTTCCAAAGCCTTTGTTTTAATACATATTTTGTAATGGATTCATTAAGTGCATAGAAGAGAACAAGAAACTCAAGACAAATCTCTTTTGTGGGTCCCTCATTTATAACAAGGATGCCCTCACACTCTCATTACATAACATAATTGTTAGTCTACAACATCATCTTAAAACACTTTGACACATTTTAATGAGCGTAGTCCATTTACATTTATTGTCGATGTATCTACTAACACCGATTTGCTAGTGTTTGAGCCACTTAGTGTGTCTAATTTTCCTTCTGTTGCACCTTTTGCACATCATACTTTAGATCCATTTGCCTATCTCGCTTGGTTCTTTTGAGAAGCATACCATTGCTTTTGGTTCATGCATACTTTGTTCCATAGGTCACCTTGGCGGAGGTATTGATAAACATTCACAAGACATTATTTCTCCTATCTAGCTTGTTCAATGGATTGCTTTCCATGCCATTGGTTACTTGAGAAAATGTTCCATATTCTTTTAGATCACTTAATGCCAACTAAACTCCATTTTTGTTCAATCTACTCTTTGTGAGGATATTAACAATTTTTTTGTGGCACCTTCACTCAAACATGCGAGTCATGAGATTGTGTTAGTCAAGTATGTTTCTAACGTTCTTACATATTCATGCGTTTCCTTGCATGTACCATTTGTGCACATGGTAGCAAATCACATGTAGACATCTATCATTGATATTAATCTAATGGATTTTAGATAATTTGTGGCAACATTGTAAGTGTTCTTTTTAGGGCTCTACTAGTGTAGTACTACTATTTAGCTTCTTAATCCACACATTGCTCTTACTTTTGACTCGCTGCACCTTTGTATTGGTGCAATTCTACTTGTAGTGCTCCCATGTATTTAGAGCAACTCTCATATTATTGATGGCTTTCTTCAATAGATTGATAGAGCTATGGAGTTCCTAGTGTCTATTTGTCTTCATTTCGTGTTATTGGGGTATATTTCGTTCTCGCAATGAATTTTAAAGTGCCACGGGCACTTTTTCAACCTTGTCTATCTTCATGCGCGTTCACTCTATTATATACACCAATTTTTCTATTTTAGTTGCTAAAATCTCCCATAACCACTAGGGCAATCCTCTTCCTTGAGAGATCTTATTTCGTATTTTCGACACTTTTTGACACATTAGTGGTCTCCTTGTAAGGAGCTATCTTGGTGCATACATTGTCAACTTGTCTTCTTTAGTGTCCGGTAGTGAAATTTAAATGTTCACACAAACTTTTTAGTCGTTTCACCTAGTTAACAATATTAAGAGGGGTGGTATGTGCACACATTACTTCCTTGGGTGTTATGTTCCTTGTTAACCCCTTAGGACCCACATTCAATTTGGTGAACTCTTTTGTATTATCATCACTTGATGCAGGAGTGTCCATGGTGAACAAGTAATATTGCATCACCAAAAATAGAGTGATGTTTTTGTTTTGTTTTTTGTTTTTTTTTTGTTTTGGCTTCACATAGTGTACTTGGTCCTACCAAGCATCCTTGAGGAGGAAGCTTTTCAAGAAAGCATGTTTTAAAACTTTTAGTTTTGGAGTTTTGCTAAGCAACACATAATTGCTTGTCATGCAAAGAAAAAATTGATGTTTTGCTAACAAAACGTGACCCAAATGTTTGTAATCATTAGCAAAGGTAAAATAACGAATTTATGAGATAATACTCGTGAGAAACATTTCTTGGCTCCTTGGGAGCCGAAGAGACTTGTACACATCAAGTATATGGAGGGAAATGAATCTCAAAAAAGGAGGGGAAGAAAAAGAGGGAGACAAGGGAAAAAAGACTCTAAGAAAAGAAAAAAACTAGAACATGTGTATGCACTAGTTAGGTTGGATTATGTTGTAGTTATTTTCCTCCACGTTTGTAATGGAATAAGCCTTGTAGAGGCATGTGTGTGAGTGGTAGAGTATATGCATCAATTGTGTAGTGAATTCGTTAATGAGAATGATTTATTGAGTTGCGCCAATGTTGTGGAAGTGCTCATGTGTGTCCATGGAAGAGTGATAACCCTTGCATCACAAAATTAAAGGTTGTTCTTAATTGGAGATGCCCCTGTGCTTGCACCAATTGATATCAAAGTAGGTTTGAATCACACTGAGAGTTGTTTTCCACATTTTTGTGGGTAGAAAACAAGAGAAGACATCTTCCAACAAAGAAGAGTTGTTGGGTAGGTATCAAGAGATACAATGCATTCTAAATGAGTTTTGTTACATGTGTGTTAGAAGTCATACAAGTCTAGAGAGTGAAAGAGAGGATCTTGTTTGAGTTTATAGCAGGGTATGAAAGAGAAGCCTGCTTGTCAAAGATATGGTACACAAAAAGGAGCACCACAAGTAGAGGATGTGGCTGAGATGTTGAAGGAAGTCCAGACAAGATTGGACATGATGGAAGATGCACAAAGTGAAGATGTTGCAACAGTAAGTGAAGAAGAAGAGATGATGGAGATGTTGTTATCCCTACAAGCAAAGTTGGATGTCTTGGAGAGAGGACAAGCTAGCAAAGCAAAGAGACTAGCAGAGGTCAAGGTGAAAGAAAGAGGTAAGCCCACTTGCAATGTTGTTTTGTTTAGTGGTAAAGAGAGCCCAAATGAGCTCATGAGATGGATAATGGAGTTAGAAGTTCTTTTTGAGGAGGAGAATATTGAAGACCCCAAAAGGGTAGTGGTTGCATGTAAGAGGCTATATGGATTTGTGATGCAAGAGCATCATTCACTTTAAATAACAATTTTTATTGTCATTGCAATTTTGGAAGTGAGTTAGGTTTAGGGCGTCTTTATAGTGTGTTTAGTGTGGGTCCCAACTCATTT
Source organism: Taxus wallichiana var. yunnanensis (assembly GCA_018340775.1). Lineage (NCBI taxonomy): Eukaryota > Viridiplantae > Streptophyta > Pinopsida > Cupressales > Taxaceae > Taxus > Taxus wallichiana. Next base: position 163,795,660 of record CM031234.1, read on the forward strand.
GGGCCCTTTCATGTTTGTAATAAGGCCATTTGGGGTTTTCCCTCCAAAATGAGCCATTTAAATAAGGAAGCATGAAAACACGTAAATGGTTCTCAAGAGCCTCATATAATGTGATCACATGTTTTCCATCCTTCGAGTAAGGTTTTACAAACCATTGTCACTTCTCACTATGGTTAGGTTAGTCTAACTAGTCATAACTACCTCTTTTAGGTCAATTTTAGGACATGTATTCAAATGCAAAAGAGGTTATATTGTAGTGAGGGTGGAAAATAGCTTGGAGGAAGGTGTTAGACAGCCATAAAGGCTCATAATGATCTATATGAGATCATGAAAACCTTGTATGACATATCTTACATTAATGAAGCTTGAACTTCTTGTAAAATGTGAAGATATATGAAAGAATAAAATATGTGTTTATGTTCCTTTTGTATGTATGATATGATATTGCTTGGTTAGAGAGATTTTGAGGATGGTGGCGTGATTTCTATGATAGGGTTGTTTCTTACTAATTGAGACTAGAAGGTATTAGAAATACATTCTCATGTTAATAAGGGAAACTTTGAGTTTTGGAAGCATAATATGACTATGCAGGTTTCATTGAGGGATTACTATGGTGTCAACAAAAAGAAAAGCAGTGGTACAAAGCCATAAAGCCAAGGAGAGTTGATCTAGTTCAAATTGGAGGAGGTAAGCAAACTGCTTTTAAGTATTTCTTGTTGATTTGGAGAAGGATGAAGTCTCAAAAGAAACTATAGAGGATTAAGAATCTCACAAGTACATAGGTTTACCTTGTTTAGGAGGATTATAGGATGGTCTTCAAGTCAGAGTAGTGCCCATGTTAGTTTTCCAATAGAGAAAGATAAAAAAACTAGTTTATCGGAGTGAATACAATGTTGTTATGGTTGACAAAATGGTGTTTGGAAGGATTGAACAAGTTGTAAGGAAAATTTATCCTTGGAAGACATTGGAGGAGTATAAGGGTTTGAAGAAGGTGATTAAGCCTTGAAAAAGTTTTAGAAACCAAAAAAACAAAATTAAACCCAAAATAGACACTCTCGGGCTCGAGAAACCTTATGTAGGGTTAGAATCACAAAACTTGAATAAATCCAATTTGGCTTGATGAAAAATTATAAAATTTGGTGAGCATAATCTGATGGGTATTCAGAAACTGTAGAAGAAATTTCAGATTGAATGGGTAAGTATTGATGAAGATATCATCAAAATACATCATTACTTAAGAGGAAAATATAGTTTGCACATGACAATTTGAAAATTTTAAGATAATTGTCTTTAGTCATTAGTGTGTTATGAAATTTGGAGGGTAGGATCATTGAAACATTTTACAAGTGGGTTTTAAATATTTTGTTGTTTTGACTATTGTATGGACAATTATAAAGGATTGTGTTTTTTTATTTGTATGTACAAATATGAGTTTAGTGAGTTAAGAATGGTGTATATTTGATGAACACATGATCCAAGAGTCTTATTTATTGAAGGAGGGCTAGTGTAGATATTGAAGTATGAAGGAGGAAGGTTTTGAAGGTATTAGAGAGTGGAGTATGGGTTTCAAGAATGTGTAAATGATTGTTATTCATAACATTACTTCAAACAAGAAGCCTAACACACAAGCAAGCATTACAAAACCTCAAAGCAAGTAAGTGACGTAACAAGTTAAGATTAATGTCATGGACTTTCTTGGTTTATAAGGGGTAAGGCATTGACTAATAGTCATATGAAGAAGATTAAATCCCGGTGGAGGAATGTTAGGAAGACAAAGTAATATTCTCGATTTAAGACCTAATAGTGGTCTAATTGTAGAAGATGACAATTTTGTTGAAAGACTTCTCTTGAGAGTTGGAACTTGACAATTTGGGGAAAGAAAGAAATCAGTAAAAGGTGTTAAAATATGTGATTAGTTTCTCATGAAGTTTTGTGAGTTGTCCAAAACAATAAGGATTTTAGGAAAAGAGGGATATAAAAAATATACCTAATTGAGGCGGTAACAATCTAGTTGAAGGATTTCTCTTGTGAGTTAGAGTCCGAAACTTTGGGAGAAGTTAAAGGCCCATAAAGAGTATCCAAAAAGGTGTTTATATTCTTTTGAGTCCTTGGGAGTTGATTTAAACAATAATATTTTCTTAAAGGAAGGGCTAGTAGAGCTATTCTTGGGTATAAATGTAAAATTGATAAAATGTAGTCTTGATTCATTCATTAAAGTTCTTGTGTGAACTTTATAGTAAGAAAGGAATGTATGAAGAGAGTGTTAGCTAGTGAAATAACCCTTGAATCAATATTGATAAGAAATTTGGCATAAATTTGCATTGTGAAGTTAAGAAGAATTGCTTGTTTATCGATCTTGAATCTACCTTTTGGTTTGTTGTCTTGAAGAAATGAAACAAGTACATGAAGAGACTCAAAAATCTCTATATTTTTCATCTAATATTTTGTGTGATTGTGTATGTGTAGGTTTACTTGCTTTGAGGAGGTAAAATCCATAGAAGAAGCTCTTAAGAGAGCTCAAATGAAGAGAAAGCAAATTGATATCCTCATTTTGGAGGACAAAGTTATAAAGAAGAAGATGAAAGCAAGAGTTGAAGAATAAAAGAAACAAAGTTCTGATGAAGAAAATAAAAGTACAATAGAAGAAAGAAGGAGCTTAAAGGTGCAACATAATTGGAAGAATAGAAAGAAAGAGTCTTATTTGAACAAGAGTTCAAATCTTCCCACTTAAGGGGTAGGATGCAAGAGCATCATTCACTTTAAATAGCAATTTTTGATTGTCATTGCAATTTTGGAAGTGAGTTAGGTTTATGGGCATGTTTATAGTGTTTAGTGTGGGTCCCAACTCATTTGGGCCCTTTCATGTTTGTGATAATTCCATTTTAGGCTTTCCCTCCAAAATGAGCGATTTAAATATTTGAATTTCCTAAGTAGCATTTAAAAGGTCTAAGTGTTAGGGTAGGAAGCATGAAGATGTGTAAATGGTTCCCAAATGAAGAGAAAGCAAATTGATATTCTCATTTTGAAGGACAAAGAAGAAGAAGATGAAAACAACATTTGAAGAATAAGCGAAACATGTTGCTTTGATGAAGAAAATAAAAGTATAGTAGAAGAAAGAAGGAGCTGAAATGTGCAACATAATTGGAAGAATAGATAGAAAAATTTTTATTTGAACAAGAGTTTAAATCTTCCCACTTAAGGAGTAGGATGCAAGAGCATCATTCACTTCAAATATAATTTTTGATTGTCATTGCAATTTTGGAAGTGAGCTAGGTTTAGGGGCATGATTATAGTGTTTACTGTGGGTCCTAACTCATTTGGGCCCTTTTATGTATATAATAATTCCATTTTGGGTTTTCCATCCAAAATGAGTCATTTAAATAATTTGAATTTCCTAAGTAGCATTTAAAAGGTCTAAGTGTTAGGTTAGGAAGCATGAAAATGTGTAAATGGTTCTGCAAGAGCCTCATATGATGTAATCACATGTTTTCCATCCTTCTATTAAGGTTTCACAAACCATGGCCACTTCTCACTATGGTTAGGTTAGTCTAACTTGTCATAACTACCTCTTTTAGGTCAATTTTAGGAAAGGTGTTTGAATGGAGAAGATGTTAGATTGTAGCGAGGGTGGAAAATAGCTTGGAGGAAGGTGTTAAAGAGCCATGAAGGCTCATAATGATTTGTTTGAGATCATGAAAACCTTGTATGACAGATCTTACGTTAATGAAGCTTGAACTTGTAAAATGTGAAGATATATGAAAGAATAAAATGTGTGTTTTTGTTTGTTTGTATGATATGATATTGCTCGGTTAGAGAGATTTTGATGATGGTGGCATGATTTCTATGACAGGGTTGTTTCTTACTTATTGAGATTAGGAGGTATTTGAAATGCATTCTCATGTTTATAAGGGAAACTCTATGTTTTTGAAGCATAATATGACTGTGGAGGTTCGTTGAGGGATTACTATGGTGTCAACAAAAAGAAAAGTAGGGTACAAAGCCATAAGCCAAGGAGCGTTGATCTAGTTCAAATTGGAGGAGTTAAGCAAACTGTTTGAAGTATTTCTTGTTGATTTGGAGAAGGAAGAAGTCTCACAAGAAACTTGTAGGATTAAGAATCTCATAAGTACATACGTCCACCTTGTTTAGGAGGATTATAGGATGGTATTCAAGTCACGGTAGTTCCCAAGTCGGTTTTCCAATAGAGCAAGATTAAGAAAAATTAGTTTCTTAGGTAAACACAATTTTGTCATGGTTGGCAAAATTGTGTTTGGAAGGATTGAACAAGTTGTAAGGCAAATTTGGGCTTGGAAGACATTGGAGGAGTACAAAGGTTTGAATAAGGTAATTAAACCTTGATTTTTTTAGAAACCGATAAAATAAAATAAAACCCAAAATAGACACTCTCGGCCCTGAGAAACCATGTTTAGGGTTAGAATGAAAAAACTTGAATAAATGCAATTTGGCTTGGTGAAAAGTTATAAAATTTTGTGAGCATAATCTGATGGGTATTCAAAAATTTAGGAGAAGTTTCAAATTGAATGGGTAAGTATTGAGGAAGATATAATCAAAATACATTCTGTTACTAAGAGGAAAATATAGTTTGCATATGGCAATTTGAAGTTTTAAAGATAATTTTGTCTCTAGTCATTAGTTTGTTTTGAAACTTGGAGGGTAGGATCATTAAGACATTTTACAAGTGGGTTTTAAAGGTTTTGTTGTTTTGACTATTGTATGGACAATTATAAAGGACTGTGTTTTCTTATATGTATGTGCAAATATGGGTTTAGTGAGTTAAGAAAGGTGTATATTTGATTAACACATTATCTAAGAGTGTTATCTATCAAGGAGGGCTAGTGTAGATATTGAAGTATGAAGAAGGAAGGTTTTAAAGGTATTAGAGAGTGGAATGTGGGTTTTAAGAATGTGCAAATGATTGTTATAACATTACTTCAAATAAGAAGTCTAACACACAAGCAAACATTACAAAACCTCAAAGCAAGTAAGTAAAGTAACAAGTTAAGATTAATGTCATGGAGTTTCTTGGTTTATATGGGGTTAGAAATTGACTAATAGTCATCGAAGAAGATTAAAGCTTGGTGGAGGAATGTTAAGAAGACAAAGTAAGATTCTCAATACTAAGACCTAATATTGGTCTAATTGTAGAAGATGCCAGTTTAGTTAAAATACTTCTATAGAGAGTTGGAGCCTAAAGCTTTGGGGAAAGAAATAAATCCTAATGGGTGTTAGGATATGTGATTAGTTTCTCATGAAGTTGTGTGATTTGTCCAAAACAATAAGGTTTTTATGAAAATAGGGCTACAAGAAATATGCCTAATCAAGGTAACAATCTAGTTGAAGGATTTCCCTTGTGAGTTAGAGTCTGAAACTTTGGGAGAAGTTAAAGGCCCATAAAGGGTATCCAAAAAGGTGTTTATATTCTTCTGAGTCCTTGAGATTTGATTTAAACAATAAGGTTTGCTTAAAGGAAGGGTTGGTAGAGTTATTCTTGGTTATGAAGGTAAAAATGATAAAATGGAGTCTTGATTCATTCATGAATGTTCTTGTGTGAAGTTTATAAGAAGAAAGAAATATATCAAGAGAGTGTGAGCCAGTGAAATAGCCCTTGAATCAGTATTGATAAGAAATTTGGCATAGATTTGCATAGTGAAGTTAAGAAGTGCTTGTTTATTGATCTTGAATCTAACTTTTGTTTTTTTCTTGAGTTTGTTCATCCTTTGCATCAATTTGCAAATCATTTATTGGAGACATTTCCAAGAGAGGAGAAAAAGGAAGGAAAAAGAAGGGTAAAAGGAAGGTGAAAAGTTGGGAACATATGGTTTCCAAGTCGACGGGGCTAGTTCGCACCTAAGATCGCAAGGAGAGTGGTTGAAGACACTTCCTGTCTTGAGGCTTGAGAGAGGAAGTAAGAAGATTGCCTTGAAAGGTAATAATAAAGAGAAGTTTCCATGTGAGCAGCTCAAAGCTATTCCAAGAAATAACAAGGAGAAGGATATGAGTGAGGAGAAGAAGGTTGTCTTGAAAGACAACAAGAGATTGGGGTTTCTATGTGAGGAGCCCAAATATGATTTTTAGAATAAAGCAACTAGAAATAGGTTTGTGAGCATCCCGTAGATGTAGAGGCGATAGATTGTGAACTGAAAGGAGAACACCCATTATTTGATGATGGGAAATCATTTGTGGAATACGAGAAATCGGACGAGGCTATGTTTTCATTGAAAGATAAAGGTAAATAATTTCATATTCTTGTTTTACAGGAAGAAGGGTTAAGGACAACAAAAAGAGTCAGCATGTTTCTATGATGAAGACAATAGATGTGGATGAAGTGCAAATTAATGCACGCAAGGAGAGTATGGTTGAATACCAACCATGTGAAGGAGAAGAGAATAGAAAGAAGAATGAGGAGAGGACAACCATGGAGGTTGTTGAGAATGGACCTTTGGAGTCCATCATGTTAGTGAAATACATGAGAAGAATACAAGAAATGGAGAAGAGTTAGACAACATGTCTATGAGACATGCTATTGTGGTTGAAGAAGTGTTTGTGGGAACTCTTGATTCCCTTAATATGTTTGTTTAATGTGTAGGTCCAACAATGGAGAAGATGATAAATAAAAGGAAAAAGTGTGGTTCAGTCCAACATGTTTATATATATGAGAAACAAAGTGAAGAGGTGGAACAAGAAGATAATATTGCAGTAGTGGTTGAAGAGCTGGTTGGTAAGGGCATGAAAACAAAAGAGGATTGTCTTCAAGTTAACATGAAGGCAAGAGAGAGTGGGAAAGTGATGGTACAAGAATGTTCCCAAGAGGACATACAAACAAGAATTCATTTGCAGTAGTTAGAGGTGGGAGAGAAGACTCTCATAAGAGAAATTGGAAGAGATTGGCAAAAGGAAGAAGACCTTCTCATTAGGGAAATGATGGATAGAGAAGGGTATGCATAAAGCCTCCATCTTAAGAGATGGATAGAAAGTGAAATGGTGGAATACATTCTAGAAAGTGTTAGTTCATCCAAAGATCAATTGGACAAGGATAGATGAATAATGTCACTCATTTGGCATAAAGGCAAGCACGAAGATTGAGATGATGGACATGTTTCTACCAAGAATATTAAAATATGCAAGTGATGTTGTACTTGGAGGAGAAACCCACATACGTATTGAAGAAGAGATTATTACGAGTCAAAGTATGATTTTGTCACATGGACAAGGAGAGTATAAGGCTATTTGCATATGACACGAGAGGAGGTGAAGAAAGAAGATTACAATCAGCCTAGAGCTATTATAAAGAGTTTGAGAATGGAAGAAGACAAAGATGAGGTGGTGCAACAAAGTTTATTATTAGCCCAAAAATGTATGGTAGGGGATGATGTTACAGATTGAAGCGTGTCTTTTGGAAGACATGAAGATGGAGGAGAAGAATGTGCAAGTGAAATCACATGATGATTTGCAAAGAGCATTGGTGGACAAAAGGAGTGTAGAGTTAGCAACAGAGAGGCAATTGGAGAATGATGATGTTGAGAAGATACTTCGCAAGCATTTTATGCATACAATGAAGAAGAGGAAGATGATGCTAAAAATAGTTGGGACAACATTCCATATAGATATGGATGATATTTTTGAAGAAATATTGAAGGTGGACATAGCGAGAAGAAAAAAGGTCATGCAACAAAAGTTACCATGCTATTCGATATAACAATGAGAGAAGAAAAGGAAGATGAGATTAAATTTGTAACATAGACACCAATGGAGAAGATGCATATGAGAATGCCAAATTCTCATGATACTATGTATGGTGTGTTTATTGCAGCAATTCATGATTAGAGAGAGATGGAAGTCATGCAAAGATAAGTCAGAACTAAGATGAGTAGGATAAGTGTTGAAGGCGAGGAGTTTTCTTAGACTATGCATGATGTGCATCAACAAGTGAAGAGAAGACTTGAAGAGAGTGCTAGAAAATATAAGCAACATGAATGTATGAAGAGGAGAGAGTTGAATTTTGAAGTTGTAGAGTTGGTGTTGAAACATTTACACAAGGATAGGTTTCCTAAGGGAGAATACAACAAGTCAAGCGTATTAAAATGGATCCTTGCAAAAATTTGAGGAAGTTTTCGGCCAATGCTTATGAGATAGAGATACCGAAGGAGTAGGCATTTCACCTATTTTCAATGTTGCAGATTTGTACCCATATGTTGATAGAAAACCAAGTGAGAGCATGGAGTGTTCAGCTATAGATTGGAGAGAGCAATTTCGAGGGCATCTAGAGATGAGATGGATGACATTTTGGACATTCAGATTGGAAATAAGGCAAGATGAAGTGAATACTACTAGTATTTGGTTAAGTAGAAGGATGGAGTAGTCAAAGACGTGACTTGGATGAATGCATCTAAATATTCCAAACATGGTAAACCTATCGAAGAGCTCACGATGGGTTCATGAGAAAGAGCTCACGGACATTTTATTTATCGTGGGTGTTTGATACATGAACATCCATGGTGAACAAGTAATCTTGCATCACCAAAAATAGAGTAATGTTTTTTTTTTTTTTTTTTTATTTGGGTTTTGGCTTGACATGGTGTAATTGGTCTTACAAGGTATCCTTTAGACACAAGCTTATCAAGAAATCCTATTTTAGAACTTTCAGTTTTGGAGTTTTACCAAGCAACACATAACTATTGTCATGAGACAAAAACTTTGATGTTTTTCTAATAAAATGCAACTCGAACGCTTGTAATCATCAACAAAGGTAGAATAACAGATTTTTGAGATAATCATTAAGAAAACGCTTTCTCGGGTCCTGGGGAGTTGAAGAAACACGATACACATAAGTAGATAGAGGGAAATAAATCTCAAAAAAGGAGGGGGAAGAAAAAAGGAACAAAAGGGAGACAACAAAGAAGAAAAATCTCCAAGAAAAAGAAGAAAACTAGAACATGTGTATGCACCGCTTAGGTTGGACTGTGTTGTAGCTATTTTCCTCCACGTCTGTAATGAAATAATCCTGTAGAAGCACGTGTGAGTGGTAGAGTGTGCTCAAGACCATGTGCATCAATTGTGTAGTGAATTCATTAGTGAGAATGGTTTATTGAGTTATGCCAAGGTTGTGGAAGTGCTCATGTGTCCATGGAAGAGTGATAATTGTTATGTCAAAAAAGTAGCACCCTAGGATTTGCACATTATAGATCCCTACTTTCAACTAACATGGGATTATCTAAAGGCGTGGAACCCTTGCAATTACCTCTAGAGAAGGATGGTTCCTCTACCTATTCTAATTCTAAAACTACTCCTAGAAAGGGAAATGCAACTATTATAACACTAACCTAGTATTTCCAAGGGACTAGGGAAGAGAGAGATGCATAAAATCAAATTCCTAAACTAAGGGAGATGATAACACCAAGAACAAAGGGGTGGAGATATTCTTAGTGAGTGAAAATGGGAAGTGAATAGAGTGGGAGAGGACAAACAAAAGTGCCACATCCAAACAACGTTTACATCTCCATCTTCATGGGGCACAATAAATTCGTGTCCTACAAAGAGACATCAACATACACAAGATACTTGCAAATGTAATAGAGGGAAAATAATGCAATACAATCGAGCTAGGGCAAGAAAAGCCACAAAACACCAATTTTATTGCTTAAAATGATGCACAATCCATTACAATATAGAACAAGGCAAGAATCCTTTACAAAATGCCCAAATTTGAGGCTTACAACTCACAATAGCTCTTGAACAATTTTGACAGAGTTCCTTTACATTACATAATGTCTCCCCTCAAAATGAGGCAAATTTTACAATATATAAATGAAGATCCTTGAAATTGCCTCACCAACCGACAAATTTCATTAAAGAGGTATGTGAAGCTATACAAATTTGGTACTTTACTTACACGGGAAATCATGGGCCCCATACCTCATGAAACCAGAGTTGAACCAACTTTGTACTACTTCCATTAATGTCTGCAGTTCTTCGCATTCAATGGTCAGATGTAATTTTACTTCCGGATGGTAGCATTTTTTCCCTCATGTCCGGTTACAAAAATTCCCTTTGGTGTCGGTTGGGAGCAAGTTTTCTCTTTCCGTCGATCGGTGGCATAAATGCAATTGGACGGTAACATTCTTTTCCTACTGCCAACATCTTGCTTCATCATGCCACAAACACTTCCTTTTCTCTATCTATCGACCGGTAGTGCAAAATATGTTGTTGGCCGGTAACATCCGTAAATGCTACTCGACACCTATGCATGTCAGCCAAATCGCTTCTCCTTGTCGCTTTGGCAAAGCAAAGAAGATGCGTCGAAAATGCTACCACCAAGAGCATTTAAAATCGTAGCATTTAAAACCACTATTGGAACCGCCATTGTCCCACTACTGGGTCCTCGCATTGCTACCAGCTAGTAGCATTCGTACATGCTACCGACCAGTAGCATCTAAAGATGCTATCGATACCTCTGCGACCTGCCGATCCTATTACCGGCGACTTTTCACTGCCGCTTTCTTCGACTCGCTAACTTCGACAAAATAGCTCACCCATCAAAACCAACTCGACCATTTTCCGCAGCTCGCCAACTCACTACAAGTTAATACCAACTCGTTCGAGCTACCTTGTTAAATTTCAAATTTTTGCACCCATCAACCGCCAATGTTCAGGCCTATTAAGTTGTCCATTTTGCAGGGGTGTAAAAATGGATAACAATAACCATTGAATCGCAAAATTATAGGTTGTCCTTAATTGAAACATCCCTTTGTGCTTGTATCATCACTTCTCTTAACATTATTATTGTTTGGCATCCCCAACATATGTCATCTCTTCATGGTAGTAATGGATACCAACCACTGCATACAAATCTTCCGAGTTCTTTATCGCTTTTGTACATCCTTACACCTTTATTGATGGATTTCACCCCATTTAGTGTATCTTTAATGATGGATTTCACCCCATCTAGAGTGTCTTCAAGTGGATTTCATTCCATCCAATGCTTTTGTTATGTCCTTCATTTCATACAAACATCTACTTCAACATTGTGATCTACTAATGTGTCAGATCTTTGCTTTGTGGGACACGTTGTGGAATATCTTCATGCCTCTAGACACCTATGGTAATTTAATAATTTTTTTAGAAAACTTGTGAACTTTTTAGTAGTTTTTTGAGAACAAAGTTTTCTTTGAGCGAGCCTTGTGTAGAACACTAGTTCCTACTTTGACTTGGCGATTAACTTGACATCCATGTATTCCCAAGAAGATGGATTTGCATCCATAAGGACTCTTAGTATCATATTGTATATTTGTACATGAGTACTTGATCGAGCCTAGTTGCCGAGATCCATATACGAGGATGCCTTTGATTTTCACTTTTCTCTCCCTAATTTTACACTTAAGGGAGAGTATTGGTGTGTTCGTATTATGCTAGTAGCGGTTTTAAGCTAAATAACTCGATTTTTCCTATGTTCACACTAGAATTTGTTTAAGCTTGAATTAGCTCAAGGTGTTATTAGTTTGAGAGTTATTTGTGACCATTTGTTATTGTCTAAACAAGAGTTTATTTTCTTGTGCATAATAAGCCATCTCCCTCCAACCACTTATAGTCATAGTAACACACACATCTTGACTATTTATTCCAAGGTGTTTGATTGTATAATATCACATATGAGAGAGATACACAAACACATATCAACAAATTTTACTTCCACTTCTTGCATCTTTTAAAGTGACGACTTAGTTCATTGTGGCTATGGTATGCATAAGTGATCTTGGATGAGAATATTTCACTACTCTAATAACAAATCATTCCTTATGATGAAAATATTTTCCTCACGTGCGAGTGAATTTACAATGCCTTGTATTGAATCAATCATATAAACCAAAGACTAGATTATAATTTTTTTATACATACAAAGCTCATATATATATATGCAATATGACATGAGTAAACTTACAAATTCAATCGACACTCCTTTTATGCTTTTGTGATGTAACAAAATACATACTTTTCAACCTCTTTTTGCTTTAAAAAGAACCACATTTTTTCCATTTATGTCTCCTCACTATCCATTCATTTCCACTCAAGTTTCTTTACTTTGCCTTTGTGTAATGATCAATATGCAAATTCTTTCGTTCTTCTTTAGATTTGTCTTTTTAATTTTTTTATTCCACGTCCCTTAATCTCCTAAGGGCATCACCCATTAATTAGAGCATTTTTTTTTAGAACAACTTATCTATAATATGATATCATTCTAACACATGAAATGTCTTTCTCATATGTCAGTAAGCGAGAGAAAATTCTCACATGCTCTAATATTTTCACACATCACCAATATCATTGGACCAAATAATTAAATTTTTGTTCACATGTGATCATCCGATAACTTGTGAGAGCAACATAGGGTTGTGAGGATTCAAGTTCATTGTTTGGTGAAGAAGGAAGACCATCATATATCTTAACGCCATCCATACGTTTTGTGCTTTCTGGCCTAATGATCAGAATAAAAGAATTTTTCTAATTTGATGAGATTGGGTAACTTATCTTGGGAAAAAATACAAACAAAATAACTCTACAAAAATAAAAATAATGGCATCCGAAAGACTTACTTTTTGGAAAGCATATGTACATGTTACAATTAGTAAAGTTAGGGTTTGCATAGTTTTCTTAAGGTTGTCCTCAAATTAAATTTGGGAGATATCCATTGTATTTTATTTTATAAATAAGGAATTTGGTTATAAAAATATATTAGAAAAATGAAACAAAGGAATAGCGAAAGAAATTTACTAGCCATTCCTCCTCTTATTATATAACCTCATTTTGAAACTTTAGTGCATATGAATCATCGATATAATGTCATTGATTATTTCTTTTTCCTTTCCATTACTTCCCCATCATATAGCCTTTTTGTTGCTCCCATTTAATGTAAAAATCACACATACTTTACAAATTTGAGAGAATGTAATGAGCTTAGGAAAAATAAGACATAAATAACACATATGTTATTTGCAAATATAATTTTAACTCTCTCTAGTTAATCTCCTACCATAGCATGTTAAAATAAGCCATTTTGTGTGCTAATTTTGTTGAGGTTGCATTTCTTTTCTGTGTAAGATATTTTCATCAACATTAACTTTTAAGTGGGATTTCAATTTTAGAATATCATATAACTTTGTAAATAAAAATGATAAAAATATTAAAAATAAATGTTTTTCGATATAAAATTAGTTTTTACAATTTGGAATATGAACCTTTCAAATTAATTCATATTTATATGGTAACCATTGTTTTATGTGCAATTAATAAAAAAATATATTTGAAATATATTTATTTTATTTTATTTAAAATGTGAAGTGTACAAAAATTTTAATTAACAAATAATGTACTTGTAGGCTCTTCATTGTCTTTGATGAGCTTTATAATCAGTATCTCAACTTTTTTTCATTACAACCTAAATGCGGTCTTTTGAGGTGCCATAAATTAGAATTTTGTTTACTACAAACAAGAAAAAATGTTCTATAAAAGAACAAACCAAGAAGAAAAATTAGTAGAGAATTATATATATATATATATATATATATATATATATATATATATATATATATATATATGTTTTACAATAAAGTGATGCAAACAATTATTTATGATGAGAATATTTTACTCGTGTGTATGCACTTAAATATCTTGTGCTAAATCAATCAGTACAAAATGAAGATTAGATTACTCAACCTTATAATAACATAAAATTCAAATAGATACACAATATAATGTGATTAAGTTTACAAAATTGATCGACACTCCTCTTAGTATTGTGTGATGCATAGTTGAGTACTTTTCAACTTTTTTTTTTTTTTTTTTTTTAAATAACCACTTTTTCCATTTTTTTCTCTCCCCTTCTTCATCCATTTTTCAATCGAGGTTTCCCACCTTGTCCCTAAATAATTATCAATACTTAAATGGTTATATTATTATTTAGGTTTGTATTTTAATTTTTTTACGATGAGTCCCTCAACTTCCTAAGCATATCACCCATTAATGGGGTGTCTTCCTCTTTAGGATGATTTCCACATGAAATGGTACCATTCTAGCACATGCAATGTATTTTTCCTCTTGGAAAAAATATGGCTAGTCTAGATGGTTTAACTCTCAGGTTTTGACAATGTGCGCATGTATTGCAAGTGAGAGAAACTTTTCAACTAATTTATCTTTTCACACATCGCCACTATCATTGGACCAACCATTACATTTTTGCCGACATGTGAGCATTTAGTAATTTGTTGGAACAAAGAAAGGAAGGACATCATAAATGTTAATGCAATCCCAACAATTTATGCTTTTTGCTTAATGTTTGGAATAAAAGAGATTGTCTCTAATTTGATGAGTTTGTTTTTTTGTAACTCATCTTGAAAAAATATATACAAATACAAAAAAATACCATAGAAAACAAACAAAAATCTTGCCAAAGAGTTACTTTTATGAAACCATGTATCTACATGTTAGGATTAATAGAGTTAGGGTTTGCAAAGTTAGAGGTCGCTTGATGTCTTCCTCAAATTGAATTGTGGAAATCTCAACTATATTTGATTAACTAAAATGTGGAAATATCCTATAGTTAATCTAATCTAGAATGTCATGTAAATGTAGTAAATAAATACAGTAAAGAAATATAGAAATGACCCAAACAACTAATCTAATGAAAATGAAAACCCTAAAATGCAAGATAAGTATGGAAATGACTTAGCTGATTTAGAGGTAGATTTGAAATGTGTTGTAGAAGTGATTGGAGAAATAGAAAGCAGGAATGACTATGCAGAGGTCCCAAAAAGGATAGATATGGACTATCTAGCTGGCTGGAGCTCCCGGAGAGGGATTGGGGTGCCTATGGGTGCTTTGGTTTGCAGAATGGGTTCCCTGGTCTATGCAAAAGATCAAGAACTGAGTTTCACAAGGTTGGTAGTTGGTCTGAAACCCTCACTGTGTGTCACATCGATTTCTTTGCCTCTACGCTAAGTGTCACCGATAATCCAAGAGGACCTACAAGAAATCCAAAAGAAACATAAAAACCCTAAACATAGAAAAATGCAAATGAATGGGTCATATTGACCTCAGTTGCCACAACAGTGGGCTTACTAACTGAACACTGCACTCCATTTCAGACCCAAATGTAGTTGTGGTGTGTGTGTGCATAATGTGCCCTAGGGGCTCTTGTGCCAGTCACACTTTGTGAAGTAGCGAGCAATAACTAGATATAGAAAATGTAATAGAATGTGTGTATGGAATATAATAGAATCCCCCTTATGCTTGTGTGATGCAGATGAACCAACCTTGTCCTTGTGATGGAGCTAATAGATGCAAATGATCTCCAAATGGATGCAACTCTAGGTGGATGATAGTAGTGACTAATGTTTGGTCCCTCATTATTGTCTCATAGCTTTATATTTATAGGGTTCTCTTGATCTAATTTCGTAATTAACCTCAAAATGGCCAACCACAAAAAGATAAAGATCTCAAATGGCTAGAAAGAGCCCAAAAATGGTGGGAAAGTGCAAAAAGGATCGGGCACCCCTGGTGGGACTAGGGCGCCCATGGATGCCCTAATACTATCTTGGGTGCCCTAGTTGAGGCTAAAATAACACAAAGTGACGAAAGCTAACTGGGCATGTAGGTGTAAAAGGTCGGGAATGACAAAATAAAATAAGAGAAGATGGCCAAAAGACGGGGTTGATTAATACCTTCTTCTCTCAAAAACCTTCTAAATAGTAGTATGAGACCAAGACTAAATAGTGTCTAAAGTGCATGATTTTGTGTCTACAATATTATATTTCAATAAAAAAATTTCGGTATACAAATATACTAAAAATAGAACAAAGGAATAATAAAATAGATTTGTTAGTCATTTCTCCTCTTCTTATGCAATCTCATTTTTCAAAGCATTGGGCATGCCTTTCATCTATATTATATGGTTAGTTCTTTATCTTTTCCTTTTTGCCTTATGCAAGTTTTTTTGTTGTCTCCCATTTTATGTTAAAAAATTAGACATATTTATGAATTTAAGAGAATGTAACAAGCATATGGAAACATCAAAACACAAACAACACTTATGTCATTTGTAAATATAACTTTAACTCTCTCATGTTGTTCTCCTACCTTGACGCATAATTTATTTTGTGCCCTAATTTTGATGAAGTTGTGATTTATTTTAATGTGTCGACATTTGCATCAACATTAACCTTTAAGTTAAATATGGATTTCAAATTTTTTAATTTTTTTTTTGGAAATAAATAAAATATTAAAGCATACAAAATCAAAAATATTTTAGAAAATGTTATCCAAATATTAACTTAAATTGATTTACACTAATATAATGACTTAGGCACCTTTCAAATTAATTTAAAATTATAAGGTAATTATTGATTTAAACTATTAATTTATTGAGAGAGGGTAATCTCCATCTTTGTTACTCAAAATATATAAGAGGAAGAGGAAGAGGAAAGAGAAGGGGAATGTATGCAACTCAAACAATCATTTTAATCTCTTTTCATTCTAATGCTATTGTATACTCGTGATGGTAAAATTCATATGTAACACTTGTAACACTTACATTTTGAAACTATAATTTGCTATTTTATTTTGCAATTTATTAATTTATTTTAAATTCTATTTGGTTTTTTTCTATGGGAAAAATTATAATTTCAAATTAATAAAAATAGGAAATTACATTCGCACATGATGCCAAGAGCATTCCAAACAGAAAAATCCTATAGAAAGATCAAAACTATTAAGAACAAAACTAAGGGAAAAAGAGAGCTCCATATACCCCCGCCACATCAAGGATGAGAAAAGTAAAATAGAAAGACCATCAACAAAAAAAATAAGTCCCCGATCTAGGTAGAGGAACCCCATAGAAAGCACCATCACAGTATAACATATTTGCACAAAGAGCTACATTGGTCAAGAATCACGTAAAGAGTGCACTCAAGTAATCTTTCTCCTTCAAGCATTAAAAATAACCCATATATCCTCCTCCATTGACATTCCTTCCTTCGAAAGAGATTCAGACATAGTGTTAAGCTCCTTGAAAGCATGTGTGAAGGGAATATTCACAAAAATTACATCTTCATGTTGATTTGATTCAACAATGGTGACGAAGTCAAAATTTTCACTCGATAAACCCTAGTTATCCATTTAATAACAACATATGAATCACCAAATACTTGTAACTTTTCCACCCTTTTGATCACCGCCAATTTCAATAGAAGTTTTAGGACCACAAACTCTACAAAACTATTAGTTCATCCTCCAATTCTAACCCTAAACTTAATGAAATGTATAAAATTGAAGAAAATGATACCACCAACCCCACACAAAGTTGGATACCTTGAATGACACCATCTAAATATCTCCATGCACTAGATCTATCAATGGGTGGGTGATTCAATTTTCTAGAAATCTTAGTCTTAGGATAGTGCTTGAAGAGTTAAAAAAATAGTATGAATTTGGGAGGAACATTGAAAATTAGGAAATACTTATTTTGAAAAATATTAACATTCCTAGCCAACCAAATCCAAGGGCACAATCAAGTGGTAGAGTCCTAAAAGCATTTAGTTTAATAATCAAATACCTCTTCTCAAAACACTCATCCATAGTGGCCCCTTTTCAACCATCCTTAATGCTAGTTAACCCTTCCATCTCAACCTAAAATTTTACCAAATATGGAAATTTAACTAGTAAATGATTGATAGTCTCAACCTCCATTTTTAAAAAGTGCAATGCCTAGGTTTGTGCGAACTTCTTTTTTGCAACACTTCCCATGTTAAGGCATTATTATTAAAGGAAAGCCACATAAATAACTTGATATTAAGTGGAACATTAATATCCCAAAGTATTTTCCACCACCGCAAGATGACTTCTTTCTCCACATTTGTAAACATGTCCTGTTGGCTAGATTTTCTACATAGCATCAAACCTAGGCGGTCATGAGATAAATCTCCCTCATTTAACCTGAGGCTCCCGTGTCGATTTGTCAATATAAATGTGTTATTATCTATCGTGGGTTTTACTTTAACCACTTAGTTCATGAACCATAACTAAGAAGTTTTGTAGCAAAGTAAGTAAGCAAATGCTTTAAGAAAGGAAAATTATAGAAGAAAGAAGTAAAGGAAATACAGAGAAGAAATGGGGAAGATGTGCATCCCAATTAGTAGATAGCAGAGCTAATTGCATGCACATAGAAGAAACTTAATAGATATGAACACATAGAATTATAAAACAAAGGCAACTCTAGATCTAGATCTAAAATAACACAAAGTTTATCAAGAGATCTAAGATTCAAAGCAAGAAACATAGTACACCGTGACACAAAGTTCTCCTAAACTCGCTCCTTTGTATTCCTTTGCTCCAAGTTGCTATCGTCGAAATTCAGACAAAGTCTAGAACTCAGGATTGCTGCTTACAAATTCTGATCGATTATTAACCCGAAGGTTCTTCCTCTACTTATAGAATGTAGAGGGGCAATTACAAGCTGGAAGCTTTAGTTGAACTGGCACATGTGGAAGTCGAAAAAGAAACAACTGGCAATCTCCTTCCTGGAATTCCTCTTTGCATGACATGTATGATTTGCAACTGAAAATAGAACCTTCTATTTTGTACGCCTGCCACCTATCTCCAAGTAATTGACTTCTTCAAGTAATGGCTTTTAAACCAATCACTTAAGTTGTATAATTTAATTGATCGCTCAATTACTTTGTCGGAGGAAAGAAGAAGGAAGAGGAAAGCTGACTTTGTCGGAGGAAAGAAGAAGGAAGAGGAAAGCTGACTTTATCCTTTTTCATGTCTCGTACGCTGATTCAAATCGATCTGAAGCAATGGATCTCGAAACAAGCTGAATTACAAGCGCTTGGAATTGGAAGCAAGCCGGAATTTTGCCTCCGCATTGTCTTCTCTTTTATCCTCGCTTTTACGCTTCTTTTGTTGTACATGCATCGCTGCAAGGTTGGTTGTAGATAACTCATCATCCTTATTTTTAATTGCATATGAGCAATTAAAAATTCTGGAAAGCACTCAGGGTGAATGAAAATTCAATGAAGGCTTCAACTGGAAGATGAGAGCACATGCACAAGATCTTGGAAGGAATTTTCCACGCACTGACTTCTTCACGGGCTGCATTTGAAACAAGAGGATGAAGCCTTTGTGCCGGAAGCTTTTGCAACTATGAGATCTGGATCTGGATCTACATATGGATTTGCATCCGCATCTACATCTGCATCTGGATATGGATCTGCACCTGCATAACAAACTTTGGCAACTGGGCTATGGATGGAAAAGCTGCAACTCGAATAATTCCACTGCTTTTAATCTGCACGCATGAGTGAAGTTTTTCCTGCACGCATGAGTGGAGTCTTTCTATCAATTCAGCAAGAGGTTCCGAGCCTAGATCCGTGTCTCCAATATCTACAAATTTAGAAGCAATGCATGACTCCGTTGTGCTTTCTTTTTCATCTTTCTTCGCCATAGCTTTGTCTATCTTTGTCTGAACAATTCTTTTTCTTCTTATTTAACTGGAATTCTTCAAAACTGGTGCAGATCTGGACAATTCTTCAGATTCGGAGGATATATGCAATGTATTGGACATTGATAAAAGCTCCTTTTCTTTTGTAAAGCACCTGTAATGAATTCCTGTAATTTATTCAGACAAAAATGGCCACCGGAGCATGAATAGTGAATTTTAATTATAAAAATCTGCACTTTTCAAACTCGCTGCCCCAAAAATGGTGTTTAATTTGCACATAAAGAGAGCATGAATCCTTTCAAAAACACTCCGAGCTCCCGTAACACTCATGCAAACAATTATGCATAAAAAGATCAACCTTCTTCAAAGCATGCATCCTGGAAGCTTTTAGCCTTGTTGCCACCTTGCCCGAGTAAAATCCTACTTCAAATGCCTTGTTTCCACCTTGCCCGAGAAAATCCTCTTCAAATGGGGCGCACTTTTCCTCTTGATGCAATTCTTTACACCTGTGAATTAAATAATTCACCCATATGGCTGCCCATGCTTATATAACCTTTACAATTCTATAATTAATAATTGCCCTAACAATTAAAGACAATTAATTAATTAAAAATCAAGCTCTTCTCTTTTAATTATAGCATGTTTAAGGACAGCCATCCAATAAATTAAATTAATCCAATTTAATCCTTCACACATCACTTCACTTAAGTTTCACAAAGGTGCTTTGACCATAGCCACTTTGAAAATAGTAATTAATATAATCATTTAATACTTTAAAAGTATTAATTCCTTCTCAAAAGGGCTGCATTAAATAAATTAAATTTATTTAATTTTGGAATTCTATTTTTAAATGATTTATTCCCTTTGCTTTTGTTGACTTTTCCACAAGCTTGGGTGCCAAAATTGGGTGAATAAATATTAACAAATATTTATTTAATGCATTATTATTCACCCAAGGTGGGTCGCACTTTTTTGCACATATAATTCTATTTTTAAGAATTTTCTCATAATGGGATTCTTTACCCTGCAAGGCAGGCACTAAAATCCCATGATCCACTTAAGTCACTTTCTTTTGACAATAGGATTATTTACCTGCAAGGCAGCAATAAAATCCCATAATTTCACTTAAGTCACTTTTCTTTATTTCACCATGGGAATTTTTACCTGCAAGGCAGCAATAAATTCCCACCGCTCGCACCTCTAACTTTCCCACTACACCTAAGTGAATTTTCTATCACGGGAAAAAGTACCCTGCAAGGCAGGCAATAAAATCCCACCTTCCTGCTTCTTCTAATTTTTCCACTGCAGCTTAAGTGAATTTTATATCACAGAAAAAGTACCTGCAAGGCATAATAAAAAATCCACACCGCTGCGCTTCTATTTTTCCCACTGCAGCTTAAGTGAATTTTCTATCACGGGAAAAAGTACCTGCTAGGTAGGTATAAAATTCCCATCATGCTTGCAGCTTCTATTTTTCCCATTACAGCTTAAATCCTTTGTTTTCCAAAAATGCGCCCATCCCCGCAGGGGCTTTTCCGTGCATGACTTCGCTTTTTCCTAGTGATCCAGACCTCCGATGGTGACTTCCTCCGGGCATAATGTGCATATATGTTTTCCAACCGCTCCAGTGGCAAAATCGGGCTTACTCCTAAGAAAGGAATTGTTCTAGAGAAATTTCACAAAAAACGAAACGGAAAACACAAAAACACGAAAAATTGTCAAAAGTTACAAATAAAGCCCAAAACTTATTCCTTGTTAAAATCCTTTTGGTACAAGGGAATAATGACATATTCACTCATAATAGAGTTAAAATGGAGCGCAAATAGCCTCATACGGGGCTCAAAATAATTAAATACAAATTTCCCACAGACAAATCCCGATGACAGAATATAACAACTTTGGGCATCTGGGTATTTGGCGAAAAAGGCTAATATGGCTCTTTGGGATTATCTTGACGCAATACAAGAACTTTCAGGCAATAAAAACACAAAACGACCCATTATTTTAAAAGTACGATTTTTTTTTTGATAGGGTAGTCGCAGATTTCAGGGTGAAATCTGGGTGACACCATGTCCTTATACCCCAACTTGACATCATACTCATCCAAAGATGGAATTTTGGAGTAGACCAAAACAACCTCCTCTTCACTATTTCTAACTTGACTCCACTTTACTATATTTACATAATCCTTCTATGAATGACAACCTCTCTATCTATACCTAACACATCAACACATTTATGCCCTCGGTGCTAGATGTTAGTGGAATGGGGATATGTCACATGTGCAATAGTACTAAAACCAATCCCCTACAAAATAGTGAAAAGGTTTACGTTCAATCTATGAGCTCCACGAAACCCAAACCAATGGTTTTCCCAACCTTGACCCTTTCACCATTCCCCACCTTCTAAATAAAATGATTCCCATCAAGAGGAAAGTATTGAACAACCATGTTCCACTCCAAAGAAACATTATGAATAATTTTTAAAATGCTTCTTATCCATTATTTGATAGTGAGGCATTCAATATACTTTTGTATAATATTTGATTTGAGAACTCCCTTTGAGATAATCCTCCAAAGGATTTTGGAAACTAAATCTAACCCAAAATAATGGCTATTTTAAAGCCCCCACCCCCAACATCCCTAGGTTTTTCTAAGGACTACCATTTAATAGGAGGAAAGCCTTATTTTTCCTTCCCACCCTTCCGAAGAAATTTGAAACTTTTCTTCCCAATATTCTCTAATAGGCCTTTGAGGATATGACTTGTTAAAAGCCAATAGATAGGAATGGATTCCAAAATAGAATACACTAAAGTTAATTTATGACCAAAGGATATCTATCTATTATACTACACATTTAATCTCTTTTCCACCTTAACAATTAACCAATTCCAATCACTTTTCCCATAGATATTTGGTTTCAAGAAAAACCTAAGTACTTAAAACCGTTTTATAAGTTAATTTGTTGAATGGAAAACACTTTGAAGATCCCATTTGACTAGATCTTCTTCCAATTTTTCAAAGGAAATAAATGACTTCTGCATATTGACCTCCATCTCAATGGCCACACAAAATAAGTCAAATATCTCTTTTAACTTTAAGATGTCCCTCCCGGAAGTATCACATAACAACAACACATCATCCACAAATAATAGGAAAATAAGAAAGCTATACTTTCCAACCTTCCAACCTTTGAACATACTAGTTCTATTGGTGTCCAAAACAACTTGACTTAGCCCTTAAACAATCAACATAAATAGTAGTGAGGATAAAGGCCATCCCTACTTAAACCCTATAAAAGTATGAAAAATAAAGATGCGTAACCATTAATTAAAATAGTAAATGAAACAAATGTAAAACACCTATAATCCAATTCACCATGTGCACACAAAAATAGATATGGATCAACAATAAATGTAGGTAGAGCTAGTTAGCTCTATCATATACCTTCGACAAATTCAACTTCATTACCAAAACTAATAGTTTCTTAGTTTTTATGGAGTGAAGTCCATCTTGAGCCACCTTTATGGCATCATGAATCGAGGCCTATGTAAAAAACCAAATTATTCATCAAATAGTATCAAACAATATCTTTTTCATTCTAATGGCAATAATTTTAGTAATTATCTTAAATATACAATCGCAAAGGAAAATAGGCGTAAAGTTATCAAAAGGAGCCGGATTATCAATTTTGAAAATAAGAGAAATGACGATAGAGTTAGAAGCACACAAAAATTCCTTGATCTCTTAAAATCCTACACCACCCTAAGCAAGTATGTATAGATAATGTCAGAAAAACAAAAATAATTCTACAATCCAACCATAAGACCCCAAGATTTGATCAAATCGAAGGATGAAAAAATTGAATTCAACTCTTCATTGGTGAATTCCTTGATTAACGTGATGCAGATCATATACACCCTCAAACCACTCACATTATTAAAATTGATTCAAAACTCAAATTATTCCCTATAGGCCTTTAAAACTAACTTCTAACTCAAGCTCACAAGCTCCTTTCAACATGAAAATTCTTTATTTTGGTCTTAATTCACCCAAAAATGCTTATAACTCGTTTCTTCCTATCCCTTAGTGTTAAAACAACCATTAAATGGAGTCAAATCAAGAAACTCAAATGACTTACCTTTAGTAAAACTGCCTTTCTAGGCTACTTAAGTAACTTGCCACTGCTACATTCATGGATTAAAGCGAAACAAAGCAACCTAGAACACCCTAAGAACATTTTTCAATACCCTTTATCATGTTTGAGGTGTGGGTAAAATTTGGGTTCTCAACTCCTTGTTTAAGTGCCTCTTCCACCAAATCTTCTCCTTTCTTTGTTCGAGCATCTAGTAACTTTGTCTAATCACTAAGCTTGGCATAAATTTTGAACCAAAGAATCAATTCATAAATAAATCTTTAGTTTAGGCACCAATTTACCAATTTAACTGTGTGAGGAATTTTAATATCACTTACTTTGCAAACTTTGTCTCAACCCTCATCTTGTAGACCTCTAATTAGGTCTCTAGATTGAAGAAGTTCTAGGAATCACAATTGTCATGTATAAATTTATTTCCCTAACTCATCAATGATCCTAACCTATTTAAATAATTTCTACAAACTCTTTAGATGCTAGGTATAATATTTTATGATTCAAATCTCATTTGAACTCTCTCTATCTCGCAAAAATTTATCCCTTACTCCTTTGCGCAATGTTGTCTCATCCACTTGAACTCTTAATCATTATTAACAAATCAAGTAATGATGTTATTTTCCTTTAAGTCTTCCATCATAATCTTGCTAATGGAGTTTCAAGCTCTCCCTATGAATTCCAACTGTTATTACCACCTTCAAACCTTGTTATGTTCTCAACTACTTCATTTCTTTGGATTCCCACATAGTCACCTACAAGCTACTATCACAACTGTCACATTTTTCTATTTTTTGACTTGGTTCCTAATATCCTTCAAAACATTCTTGCATGCAAAACCCTACCGAGGATTTACAACTATGCACCCGAAAAGGAGAATATATTCACAATGTCAAAAATACTCACTCCTCTGTCTTGTTACTTTTATAATGGATTATTTACCAATTTCCTATCCTTCTAATATTAGTAGTAGTTCGAGTTATGCAAAAATCTTCAAATCAATAGATCGTACTCATGAATGTAGGGTTCCGAGTTTCTTGAGAGTATCAAAACATGGTATTTCACTCTTGAACCTCTTGATTAACTATTCCTTTACTTATCTCAGATCTTCAACCATTCATTACCCTCTTTCTTGTCGGTGATTCCATATTGACACTTTCTTCCCCATAGTGATCTCTAAATTTACTGCATTTGCCCTAAAATGAAGTTTACATTATCAAAGGATCAGAAGCAACCTAAAGATCTATATCTTTCTCCATTTAGTCCTTAAAAGAATTTTCATGCTTCCTATTACTTCTGAAACACACTCTTATCCTCTATTCATGGTTTCCTCTCCAATCCTCTTTCTAGGATGAAGTTGCACCCACCAACTTGTGAACCACATTTTCTACATGAACTTTCAACAGTCAGTTTTTTAGGTTTATATCAGTATATTCAACTTGGGTCATACACAAACTCATGAAAACTTATAAACCACAACTCATATAGAAAATAAAAGGTACCTTACCATTTACAAAACTTCATATACATGCATGAATGGGATTTCCCGATCATCACAAAGGCATAAAAACCATTAAAACTAACACTAAACTGTGTATACACAAAATCTTCCTTAAAACCCTCAAGATATTCTTTCATTGTAAGACCATTAGAATAATGGACAAGAAAATTGCAAAGGAGGATTAAATATGCCTTCAAAAAATTTTCTAACTGAATTCTTGTTCATTAGACCCTTCATATACATGATTTTGTCTTTTAATACAACATTAGAAGAGTTGGTTTAGTCTAGACTCTAAGATCTAAGCACTAGTCCACAACATGACCTAAGTATGACTCCTAGAGCCCAAGAAGACTTCACATAACCTTATTACATAATTTTTTCCCCAAGATATAATCAACACAACTAGTACAAGCCAAAATTTCCCTCAATAATTCAAATTTGCATTTGGAGGGAAATAACATACTTTGAATCTGTGAAGGACTTAACACAATCTATCACCACTAAATGACTCCTAATTACCTATAACACCTATCCAAATGCTAGGAAGCCAAAATTTGATGATGTCAAACTTATATACAAAGTTAAGAGCGATGCTCCTGTATCATTTGCCTAAGGAAAAAGAGAAGTTTCCCCATACTTAAGCTAGCTCTTCTTCTTCTTTCTCTGTTTCCACTTGTAGATGATCCTTTGGAAATGTGCCTTGATTGTATACAATCCTTGATCTATCCTCCTTAGCTGTTCTTGGTCTTCCATCAATTTTTTCTTCTTTGAAATACTCAAATTCTTGATCAAGATTGTGCTTCTAAGATTGTATGCTCCATGTTCCACTTGATACTTGAAGATGTATGCTTGATTTTGGTGTACATATGCTTCTTCTCCATCCTTCATGGCTGTTAAAATGATGTTCTCATCATCCTATTATCATTTTTGAATCACCTCCCTTGCAAGTTCATGAACTATTAGCTCTTGTTGAAAAGGATCACCTTTCTTTGAGTTGTCTTCCTTCATCCTAGCTGTTGCACTTGCATATTCATCACCCAAGAAATGATTATCTTGACCAAATAGATCCTCATTATTCTTCTTAACCATCCTTTCCATTCTTTGTTTATTTCTTTCAACTTATTTATCTTGAAATTCCTATAAAAATTGCAAGTTATTATCTTCTAAGACTATTTTTGCACATATTCCATTAATGATTTTATTTTTCTCACTATCTCAATGCTCCGTGCCTTTGTCACACTCTTGTTTTTTATCTTATTGGTCTTCAACTTCCTGGACATTTACATAGTCTTCCTTCATTTAATTTTATTTGTTTACTTGTTCTTGCAAATTGCCTTGAATCTGCCTTGTCCACTTTGACTTCACCATGTTTTTCATTAATTGATCTTCACCTTCCTTCCTTTCACTTGTACCTACAAAATTAAAGCTCAAAACAATGTTAGATTAAAAAAAAAGGCTTGCATGCCTCATCCTTCTTCTTGATGACATGTTTTTCTTCTTTTTCATTCACAACTTCTTCACACAACCTTTTCTTTCTATCTTCACCTCTCCCAACTTCATCATCTGATTTATCTATCACTAGACCTTCTATTGGTCTACAAGCACTTTACCATACGCTTCTCTTATCTTTCTATTCCCTCTTTCATGTCTCATTTCACCACCTTCACCTTGCTTGTCTTTTTGTTGTCTTAAAACCATCTCAATCTCACTACGACATGTTCATCACCATCAAAATCATTGCTCAAATAGGACTTATGAGGCTTAACAATCATGTATAATATCTTTTCACATGCTTCTTTACTCTCGACCAAAAATTTCTTAGCTTCCATCATCATCACTAACCCTGTTTGTGCTTCTTTCTCACCTTTGATGGGTAAAATAGTATAAGTGTTATTCTTACCATCATGGATTGCTTTCCTATCATACTACCATGGTATTCCTAAAAACATGACAAACATCCATAGGAACCAAATCACACAACACTTTATCCTTGTATCTCCCAATTTGAAACTCTACCTGACATTATTCCCTAACCAAGATATGATGTCCCTTTTGCATCCATGATACTTGATATGGGTTAGGGTGCATTTTAGTTTTCATTCCTAGCTTCTCTACCATCTCAAATGAAACAAGATTCTTTGTACTTCCACTATCAATAACCACATTACAACATTTACCCTTTTCTTTACATACAGTTCTAAACAAGCATCTCCTTTGAGTTACATCATTTACCACCTTACTTGGTTTCAAAATAACACTTATGTATAGAAATAGAATTACCTATGCCTTGAAGAATCTGATCAACAACTCTGCCATCCTTTTTCATCTGTTTGTACTCATATGCCTTATGTCCTACATATCTCTGACACTTGTAACATCTTCCTATAAATTGCACTCTATTTCTTATCACATTTATCTACATATAGCTCATCTCAATCTTCATTCTTCTATGAGTTTCTTCCATACTCTCTAACCTGCTCAACATAACCTCCATCATCCTTTCCATCTTCTCTTCCCAAGATGAACTTCTCTCTTCTCTTACTTGCACCATTCTCGTCTTCTACCTACAGTCACTCTCAAAGCAATATCTTTCTTCTTGTCAAAAATAAAATTCATGCTATGATACAAAATGATGCAGAGTCTATACACCCTCAAACCAATCACTTTTTTATAATTGATTCAAAACTAAAATTATGCCTTCTAGGCCTTTAAAACTAGCTTCTAACTCAAGTTCACAAGCTCCTTTCAACATGCAAATTCTTGATTTTGGTCTTAATGCACCTAACCAATGCTTATAACTTATTTCTGCCTATCCCTTAGTGCTAAACCAACCATTAAATGGAGTCAAATCAATTAATAAAATCAAATGACTTACCTTTAGTAAAACTACCTTTCTAGGCTACTTAAGTAACTTCATGATCGCTACCTTCATGGATAGAAATAAAACACTAGAAAACCCTAAGCATATTTTCAATAAACTTTATAATGTTTGAGGTGTGGGTAAAATTTGGGTTCTCAACTCTTTGTTTAAATGTCTCTTCCACACCCTCTTCTCCTTTGTTTATTTGAGCATCTAGTAGCCTGTCTAAACACTAAGCTTGACATTAATTTTGAAACAAAGATTCAATTCAGAAATCAATCACTAATTTAGGAACCCATTTGGATAATTTAACTGTGTGAAGAATCTCAATATCACTTAATTTGAAAAATTTCTCTCAAACCTCATCTTGTTTTGAAAACTTTCTCTCAAACCTCATCTTGTAGACCTATAATTAGGTCTCTAGAATGAAGAAGTTCTAGGAATCACAATTGGCATGTATAAATTTATTTTCCTAACTCATCAATTATCTTAAACCATTTAAACAATTTCTCCAAACTATTCAGATGTTAGGTATAAGATTTCATGATTCAAATCTCATTTGAACTCTCTCTACCTGCAAAAATCTCTCCCTTACTCCTTTGCACAATGTTGTCTCAGTCCACTTGAACTCTTAACTGTTATTAACAAATCAAGTAATGATGTTATTTTACTTTAAGTCTTCCTTCATAATCTTCCTAATGGAGTTTCAATCTCTCCCTATGAATTCCAACCGTTATTACTAGCTTCAGACCTTGTTATGTTCTTAACTACTTCATTTCTTTGGATTCCCACACAGTCACCTATAGGCTACTATCACAATTGTCACATTTTTCTATTTTTTGAGTTGGTTCCTAATCTCCTAACTGTTAAATTACATCTTGTTAATCCTTTCCAAATCTTACTTGAAGGTATTAACACTTGTCTCACCATCTATCTCCTTCAAAACATTTTGCATGTAAAACCCTACTGAAGATTTACAACTATGCACCTGAAAAGGAGAATATATTCACAATGTAAAAACTACTCACTCCTCTATCTTGTAACTTTTACAATGGATTATTTACCACTTTCCTATCCTTCTAATATTAGTAGTAGTTCTTAGTTATGCCAAAATCTTCAAATCAATAGATCAGTACTCATGAATGTAGGGTTTCAAGATTCTTGAGAGTATCAAAACATGGTATTTCACTCTTGAACCTCTTGATTAACTATTCCTTTACTTATCTCAGATATTCAACCATTCATTACCCTCTTTCTTGCCAGAGATTCTATATTGACACTTACTTCCCCACAATGATCTCTATGTTGACCGTATTTTCACTAAGATAGAGTTTACATTATTAAAGGATCAGAAACAACCTAAGTATCTAGATCTTTCTTCATTTAGTCCTTACAAGAATTTTCATCCTTCCTATTACTTCTAAAATCCACTCTTATCCTCTATTCATGGTTTCCTCTCCAATACTCTGTATAGGATGAAGTTGCACTCGCCAACTTGGAACTAATCTGCCTACATGAACTTTCAATAGTCCGCTGAGCTTTAAATCAATATATTCAACTTGGATCATACACAAACTCATGAAAACTAATAAACCACAATTCATATACACAATGTAAGGTACCTTACCATTTACAAAAATCATATACATGCATGTATTGGATTCCTACATCATCACAAAGACACAAAAACCATCAACACTAACACTAAATTGTGTATACATAGAAATCTTCCTTAAAAATACTTGGAGCTATTATTTCATTGTAAGACTATTCGAATGATGACCAAGACTGTTACAAAGGATGCTTAAATATTCCTTCAAAAGTTTTTCTAACCGAATTTTTGTTAATTAGACCCTTCATATAGATGATTTTGTCTTTTAGTACAACATTAGAAAAGTTGGTTTAGTCTAGACTCTAAGATATAAGCACGAGTCCACAACATGACCTAAGTATGACTCTTAGGGACCAAGAAGACTTCACATAACCTTATTGCATAATTTTTTGTCCCAAGATTTGATCAACACATATAATACAAGACAAAATTTCCCTTAATAATTTAAATTTAGATTTGGAGGAAATAACATACTTTGAATCATGAAGGACTTAACATACTCTATCACCACTAAATGACTCCTAATGACCTATAACACCTATCCAAATGCTAGGAAGCCAAAATTTGATGATATCAACCTTATATACATGTTAGGAGTGATTCTCCTACATCATAACCTCCTATTAAATGCTTTAGTAAAAATATTACAAAGTGTGTAGTGATTCTATGAATCTTTACAATATTGACACTTTCACATTCCTTGTCAACTTATCAAAGTGAGAAACTACCAAATTTACAATCTCCTTTAAGGACTTAGATTTGGAGCCATCCTCCTTTGGAATTTCCCAAATAGTATTTGTATTATTTATGTGATTGGCGTAGTTGTGATTTTTAAATTTTTTTGTCACCATTAGCCCACTACAAGGCTCTACTTTTAAGTCTCCAACGAGATTCACTATCCTCCAATAATATCCTCTTCTTTTGTTCCAAATATTTAAGTTTTTTTATGCCTCATCAAATTCCTTCTCAAATTCCTAGTTGTAAAAATGAGAAATAAGGTGTTCCAAAATAATAATATCCTCTTCATCCTCCCTACGCTTATTGAAATCCCACTTGTAAAAATTTCTTAACCTTTTTCAAATTTGTAGAAAATTGAATGCTAGTTGACTCCCATGAGGAATCCTAAAAATAGTCCATTCATCTTACAATATCTTGAAAATGTATTCTACCATCACCCAAGTGGGACTAAATTTAAAGGTACTCATAGGTTAAAAATCATCCTTTTCAACACACAACACAATGGGCAAAAATCTAGACTCTCCTCCATATTCCACTCAAGATTTGATCCTATCATAACTATTCAACATATATTTTGAGACAAATAACCTATCCAATATCTTAGCCACTCTTTCCTCACCATTCCTCCAAGTTAGAACCAACTTAATTGTTTCCATATCAACCAAACATGCTTCATCAAATTTTTGTAAGAATATATCGGAAAGAGGGTCAACCTTAGCAATTGATACCCAAACTTAAACTCTACTAATATTAAAATTTAAATCCCCTCTCAAAATAATATTATCAGATCCCAAAAAGGCTTAAACAAACAATCCATCCTAGAAGGGCACCTTCTCCTCTTACAAGCCATAAATATTAACCACATATAATTTTTTCCCAACTCCATAGAGAATACTTCAACACCAATCCTAGAAACAAGGATGAATGAATTGATCAACCTCAAAGATGATTTAAAACATCCAAAAATTAAACCTCCTAGCATCCATCATAATTGACAAAAAGAAAATTCCACTCCTTAAAAATATAGACACCTTCCCAATGACCTTTTTCCTTTCCCCTTAGTCCCCTGAATAAAAAAATGTTAGGATTATGAGAATCCAATAAACTGTTTAGGGATATATTTTAAAGGGGTTCCCAACCCTATAATATTGAGTAAAAACTAATCATTTGGTCAAATACTTAGAGGCATGCCCCTCTTTAAGGGCCTTAAATAAAGTTTTTTATTTTATTTGTGATATTTTTGTGTCTACTTCATTTTGCACATAAGACAAAAGTGAAATCCTTCCCCTTCCCAAATGATACTCCTCTATAATCAAATATTTTCACAAAATCCCTTTAATGTCACCCTTCTCCATAACCTTTTCCACCATCCTAGATATCAATGGATATTGGGGATGTTCGGATAAAGTTAATGTCTCTTTAGTGATATAACTAGAAGAAACTCTCCATTTTTCCTTGCCCTCAAAGAGGCTTATGCATGGAAGGATTCCATGTTAGAGGGGAAGCCTATCTAATTCCATGTGAATCCTATAGTCCTTGATCCATACCATAAAAACCCTCATCTCCTTACCTATATTTTTAACCATACATTTCGTATGACTCACTAATTCAGGGAACTCCTCGAATAATAAAGGGAGATGTGATGCCTTTACCTATAAGGAGCTCCTAAAATTTCTTAAGGGATAAAAATGTTACAAGATGGTGGGATATATAATCATCACATCCCATGTGGAGGCATCTATAGAGATGTTCAACACATCCTTTGGCTTATGGAAAAAGTAAAAATCAATTCTTCTTCCCCTCCTTTATCATACAATCATTACGTTCCTTTATGAACCACAATATTCATCAATTTATGGGAAGCCTCATCATACAATCATTAAGTTCCTTTATGAACCACAATATTCATCAATTTATGGGAAGCTTCAACTCCTCCAAATAGACATCTCCCTTGGCCACCTCAAACTGGAAACCACTAATTGGTTATGGAAATACAAAGTTCCCTTTCACTCTCATATTGTATGAGCTCCTCTACCTCCTCCACTCACAATGAGAGAATTTAAGATGAAAATATGAAGATAAATGACCATAAAGGTGAAACCTAACACACTTGAAAGGAATTCACACATAATGTAAAAATAAAATATTCTTCTAATATCCATACTCAAAATCTATTTCCTCATATTATCCCTCCTTTAAATCCTGGTCCACCAATATTTTTTCCACTCTCCTAGAGGACAATCTCTCAGTAACTCTCATCTCCTTTAATAAGGTCTCCATACTATCTCAAATGACCTTAAAAACCTTAAGTGGCCAAAAATTAAGAGGAAAATATGATAGCTTTACCCAAATAGAAAGAATTAAGGGTCTATATGAGTGAGGATTAAAAATAGGAGTCCTTTTTTATAAGATAATACAGATGACCCCGAAAACCATCTTGAACCCAAAATATTTCCAACATCATCTTCAAATTTAAAGATGAAAGTGAGCCAAATCTTAACCAAAATGTGAAAAATAGGAGAGTAACCAAGTACAAGAAATTACACATGAGTAATCCAATGTTATAAAATTTTTAATGAGATTTTCCTCCCAAAAGAGCATCCATTCAAAACTTTATTATTTAGCTTCAACACTTGATCCAACTTCACATATTCACCCAAGACTAATACGACCATATTTTTGTGAAGATTTATGTAACTCTATCCTTTCCTTCTAGAGACCACATTTGGGGAACCAAGGCCCCTTTTATCGCTAAAAATTGGAGAACACCTACTCTTTGATAATGGGGCATTTAGTCCTTCCACCTAATGTCCCTATGCTTCCAAAATTTTGATGAAACTAGCTGAGGAACTCCCAATCTTCCCACATCCCCAACCAATTCTAATATAGAAGCCAAGTGTAGATATGAAATATATATTTTCCTCTAAAACCATGTATGGGAAACCTACTTGAAAAACCATGAATCCCTTGTTTAGAGACTAAAGATGATCCACCTTACCTTTATCGAGAATATCTCCAACCACTTCAAAATATGATCTTAAAACAACCTCATAACCAATGGAAATCCTTACACTACTACCAATAAAGCCTAAATCATTCCATAAAAATAAATAACAGAAGGTGTATTGAAAACTTCCTCCCACAGGCCTTTGAAATCAAGATTACACAATCCATCTCCTCTTACCTTATTTACCCAAAAATCCATTATAAATTTTTTAGTCCATGTAAGTGGGCCTTTAGAGTAATCCACATTCTCTTCTTCCCACTCAAGTGGCTCAAAAATCTTGAAATAATGAACTCTCTAACCTACCTCCACCATGGATCAACAAATAAGCTTATATAAATGTTGAATTAAAAAAGTTTACAATTTACGCTAAGGAGTGTTGATATAGAATTTTCGGCTATAAAAATAGATGGTGAGGATAAATGTTTTTGTACCAACCTTTCTCTTATTCATTTCCATTGAGTTGAGATGTTGTCTTTATGTAAAAGGATTTTTGGGCATATAAAATGTCACTACATTTTATTTGACAACCCCATTGTAGCTTTTTCCCTTGTTTGGTAAAATCGGTCAAAATAGACAAACTGTCAAAATTGCCAAAATTAGGTGCTTCCAAAGTTCAACTTCTGGGAAAGGTTTCGGGAGCCTCAAAGCATTTAAGAAGTCTTGGTTATAATCAATAGAAGTGTCTTAGATTTTTCTCTGTGATGGTATGATTTAGAAAGCATCATGAGAAATTCTCGAATGGTCTTAATATATATTTCTTCCTAGGAATTTTTTTGGGAAAATGATTGTGCATGCTTCATTGAAGATTCAATTTTGGCGAAGGATTTTAAGAACCCTACATGTGGTGTTGAGAGCTTATATCCTATGAAATGGAATTTTTTTGGAGCTTACTACATGGTGAAATACTTGAGGAGGAATTTTGGGAGCCTAGAAAATTTCAAGTGAGAGCACATTCAATCCCCTACATGTCCCATATGTTGGTTCGATTTGTGTTTGTTGAAGGCTCTTCTTGTAAATCATCTCACGAGACACTTGCTCTAGGAAAAATTAGAGGTAAAAGATTTTTTTAAAACACTCATTTTTAGACTTTCAAAGTAGGATCACTAGATTCATTGGCATATACTATACGACCAAAATTCATTAAGTACGCACTCTCGAGTGAAGGAAGGAATCTGTGGAAAAAAATATGTAGTGAAAATGAGGTTTCAAAGTGAACCTTAGTGCAATGGTGTAATTTTATTACACCATTTCACCCTTATCACACTTATGAAGTACAATTGAATTCCATAAGTGTGCCTCTATCCGATTAGCAGAGAGAAATAACAAGCAAAACTCAAAAAGTAATGCAAAAACACATGGTGGAGGTTCAAACTTAAGTTTACATGACATATGTGACCCTCTAATCCACCCTTGGATAAATTTCAACGTACCCTTGCACCAAAAGCACAATTTTTAGGTGCAATTGCACCCCAAAAGTGCACCTATAGCTTGTGGAGGTTTCATTTTCACTTGTTCTTGCACCATGTACCTTGACTTTGCACAAACACTCCTCACCTCCACCACCATATAACATGCCCATTGTTTCCCTCCAAATTTCCAAAATGTGCATTTAAAATCACCAAGGAATCTATTAAAGAACCTTTGAAGCTGATTATTCATCCTTCCATGCTTGTAAAGCCTCTCATATGCCCTAGGAAGACCAAGAAGTGTTTTGCCCATATCTCATGATCCCATGGACAAAACCACTCCAAATTTTGGCCATCCAATCCTCTTGAGGGTGGATTTCAGCTGATGTATGATTCATGGTAGGTGGTTCCCCATTAATATTTTATTCATGACTATTGTTTCAAGCCTCTATAGCCTTGTTGCACCCAAAACTATAGAATTTTGTATTTAAGATTGTAAAGATTTTCATGATGAAGTATACAAAAATCGGAGCATCCATTCCTCTCCTCAATCCCATAATTTTGAGCCATTGGTCATGATATAAGACTAATAATTTCTACACTTGTGAATACACTTGCAAACTCCATATACAAGCAAAAATATTTTGTCATTTTCTCTCAAATCTCGAGAGAGAATCCTTTCAAAATTGGAGCACAATATTCCCTCACCGATACAGTTCTAAAGAATCAAAAATCACTCAAATTAAACAATAATTTCATTTGGAATGAAAAATCAAAATTTTCCTTTCCTCCATTAATGCCACTTTCAAGCTTTCCCCTTCACCATATTTTTTTAATTTCACACTAATTTCTAAGAGGGAATCTCACAAAATTCATATCATTTACTTCTACTAGGAATATATTTCCAATGAAACAAGTCACATCCAATTTGTATTTTATTTGCTCTTGTTTTCTTGAAATATGGAATCAACTACCTGTAACATTAAAATCCACTCAAATTTTTGGATTTTCAAAAATGTCGCAGAATCCATTTTCTCTTGCACCATAGAATTCTCACAACTTTCTAAGACCAATGAGATCATAAAAACACAAAATAAAGTTCCACTATTTAAGATATGAACTGTTTCTATTCCAATGTTCGAGTACTCCAAACATTGGGTGTAGACACCTAAATTTGGTATCTCTACCCTTGTCTACCCACGAGAACATATTTTACCATGGTATAAGCTAGACCCTCTTTATTTAATTAAATTACCATTTATTATCTTATCCTTGTTAATCTTTATTAAAAAAATTTAATTGATTGATTAAGTAATTAATTAATATCCATTGCCTATCTTGCCCTAATCAAATTTCCATTTAGGATGCTTTTATCCTAAATCTACATCCCTATGTTTTTTCCTAGCTTTTATCCTACCTAACTTACCATGAATCATACCTAAACAACCTAATCTCATACATAAGCTTTAAATGAAATTTTCTATTCATCAAAAACCTAAAATCTTGACTAAAACATAAAATCAACCCCGTTGGGGAAAGTTTCCCCATAGTCGGTGGTGACCTAGCCCGATCGCCGTCGATCCTATTAAAATGAGTTCTCTCCTTTCCAAAAAGGAGATAAAAGCACACATGCGCAACAAAAACTAGTTTTACTTGCACTAGGCAAATCCACCTTCAATCCAGAGCATCTCAACAACCTTCTTGCAGCCCTTGGGAGATGGTTTTGATTTATTACATGACATCGGGAGGTCATATTACTTTTTGGTGCCATATTATATCATTTATGCTATTATCTTGTTTAGGCTAACATCCTGCAGGTTCTGTAGCCGTGTCGTCACTCCATTATCAAGCTATTCTTCTAGTATTTCTACTTGTAGGTCATTCTTCCAACTCATTTCTCCTCACCTTGCCTCACTTTTGCTACAATCACCATTTCCATCACCCTACTTGAGTCATTGTCAACTTGGCCTTCTCATGTACTATGTTTTCCATATCCAGAGCCTTCTTCAGTCTCTACCTATGTTTTGTCTCTATCTCAACTTGTCAAATCCATCACAGAGCATCTCTATTGCATCGAAAGTAGCCTATTTGCATCCCACCACTATCACCCCACCATGGTCACCGTCGACTAGGGTCTTGTTTATCAAACACCATAGCCAAATCACTATTTCCTTTCCTTTTATCCACTTTTCTATCCCAAAGATCATTCTCGTAGGTCACTCATAGTACCCACATGCCTCTATTACCCTCCAGTTTGCATTCAAACCTTGCAGGTCCACATATTTCCCTTACAGGTTTTAGATCCACTCTCCCGCATCACCGTCGAGGTGCCTCTCTACATAGTCTCTGGTCATCATTGACTCAGGTATTATTTAATTTACATTTATTTAGATTAGATTAGTGTTTAGATCCATCCTTATTACTTTAAGATTCAATAGTATTTATGTTTCTACATGTTATCAACTTATCTTTCATTTATTTCGCTTTCTTTTATCAAACAGGGGTTGACATCCGCGAAAGGAAGGTAACGCTTCTTGAGTTGGATTTTTAGGAAATATACCATCTAATCCATTTTTCTTGTCATTTATCCTTATTTATAGGTTTACTAACTTTGTATCGAGGATCAATCACTCTTGCACTGCTCATCCATATCACACATTTGAGGTACCATAAACCCTCCATATTCTGAGTTTCTAGTTTATTTTAGTAGCTAGCTTATTAATTTAAGTAAAAATGAAGAAATTATGACAACATTTTGGAACACCCGGTGGGAGCATCCCTTAGGTGATCCCTTTTCATTTCTTTTTATTTTTCTGCTTCTTCTATCTTCTAATAACACTGTAGTGCGAGGCCCTGCTTCTTTCTTGCTCATGTTGGTTCGGCTGTTGGATCTCTGTTCACTTTGAGTTCAGGTAAAAATGAAAAGCTTTATCCAGGTATTCCTCATTTTCCCCTATTTTCTCTTTTTGCATCGTAATTTCCATTTCCTATGTGTGTCTTCATCAAAAGATCACATTTGGATTTGGTTTTAAAAAGAAACATTCTTTTCTTTATCATGCTTGATCACATAGTTTAAGTAGGGGTTAACTTTTTATATCTCACACTCTGTCACACACAACCTAAACTCATGCATTCAAATCAACACATCTAAACATCCTCTTACCCGATAGATTGATTGGGATTTCATCACCCAACACTAAACCACCTAAAATCTTCCCAGCCATAACTACCTGAAACCAGCCTTAGACTCATCGTTCCTTAGGAATCTTTGATATCCACTTTTTCTTTTCACATCTTCTAATTAATCATGATGATAAGAAACTTGTTACTTGATTTATTTGTTAAAAAATTACATAAACAAATGTTCACCTATTTCATGCCTATTATTACCCTTCCTCAAGTTGAGACAACACAACAATCTACTCCATCCAATGATATCCCTTCTTCTAATAATCTCTCCCAATAGGATTCTAAACTTGAGACCACACCTTTAGTTACCCAACCCCTTGTCTCCATGGTCTTGCTTCATGAGGACCATGTCATCCAAAATCATCCCCATCTTGGAATCAATCCTCATATCTCTCATCAATCCAATCTTTCTAGACCAACTCTACCACCATCTCCGGCTCCTTTAGAAACTCTTGGACCTCCTTCTAGCCCCATGTATGACTTCTTATTTTGTAAATATCCTACAATATTTCAATCCTATCAATCTACTCAATTGGTGGATCCCATTCCACCCACATCACTTTATATCAACTCTATCTCTATCCCACTCGCTATTGTCACTAGTATGGTTGTCCAACCATTTTAGCCTCTAACACTTGTATCCTCGCTCATCATTTACCACAAAAACTTGCCCAATCTCACAAATCACATCACATACCTATTTCTCAACATCAACCATTACAAAAACTTATCCAATCTCAACCCATGACTTATATTCATTCTCATCAAGTGATTCCTCAAACACCCATTCATCCACAAGCCTATCAACCACCTTATCAAGCTACTTCCTACGTCACACAATTACAACCTCATCCAACCGCTTCAAATGACCCCATGCATTCCTTGATGAATAGGTTGGCTAGCCTTGATGCCGATACCTTAGCGCCTAAGGTCACATGGTCTTATGAACAAATCATGAACGAACCCATTCATCCATCGGTTCCAATCAAACCTTACTCTCCTCATTGGGAGCTTCCCAACTTTACCAAGTTCAATAGCAAGGAAGATCCCCGACAACATCTCCATTCATTTAAGCATGTGTGTTATCTTATTGCCCATGATTAGGACCTCTTGCTTCACACTTTCCCTATATCCTTGGACGATCCCGCATTGGATTGGTATAATGACATCCCCAACATTCATTATTATCTTTCATTCAACTCGTGTAGTTGTTCCTAGAAAACTTTTCAATTAATATTGGACGCAAATCACTATTAATGACTTGTACGCCATTAGATAGTTTGATGATGAGTCTATCACATACTTTTATCGTGCGATGGCATGGTATTTTCAATCAACTATCATTTACCCTCCCATAGATAGAGCTCATTGAATTATTCTCACGCTCTTATGTGAAGCTTATTTCATACACCCTAAAAATCCAAACATTTCATACATTTGAAGAAGTGTTCAATATGGTTCATAAATTTGAAATTTGCGCCCTTGAGTAGGGCCAACTCAAGCTTCGATCAAACAAGCCCAAGACCAAGTTCATCAAGCCCACTACACATAGTGACAAGTCTAAAAATACCGCCAATACCATCATGGTTTAATCTCCATCAACATTTTCCTCTCACACGGAGTCTTCACAAAGAGATTTTAGACCATCTCCTAACTATACCCCTTTGGGGGAATCCTATAGTTCGGTATTTGAAAATTTGACGAAAGTACACTCCATCCAGCTTCCTCCCATACGACCCATGGATGCATAGGGATCCAAGCCCACTTGGCATCATGAAGCCCACTATTGTAAATATTATCAAGTCAAAGGTCATGAAATTGAGAAGTGTCATTCATTCAAATATCACATCCAACGACTTAAAAATCAGGGGGATATTCAAATAGACATCTCCACCACTTCACCTAGCCAACCTCTCAACAGAATTAAGCAACCTTTTCCCCGATCAACCACCGAAAAATCAAGCAACCCCTTCTACATCTCAACTACCAAATGGTCACACCATTAACACCGTCAATCAATATCTTATCTCATCAACGAATCCACCTTCTCCTCCCTTAGATGTTATTGTTAGTGTAAAATCACAACACCCTCGAATGGCCTCAAACCGGTGTGGGGTATTTGGTGTGATTGCAAAACATAGGACCATCTCTCAAGTTGTGGGAATTGCAAAACTTGAGATGGACCTCTGGAGAAAGCTAGTTCTTGCTTCCTAATCTACTTGCCACAAGCTACTCTAGTGCATGAAGAGCCTATTCTATCCTAATCTAACCACAGAGAGAGAGAGAGAGAGAGAGAGAGAGAGAGAGAGAGAGAGAGAGAGAGAGAGAGAGAGAGAGAGAGAGAGAGAGAGAGAGAGAGAGAGAGAGAGAGAGAGAGAGAGAGAGAGAGAGAGAGAGAGAGAGAGAGAGAGAGAGAGAGAGAGAGAGAGAGAGAGAGAGAGAGAGAGAGAGAGAGAGAGAGAGAGAGAGAGAGAGAGAGAGAGAGAGAGAGAGAGAGAGAGAGAGAGAGAGAGAGAGAGAGAGAGAGAGAGAGAGAGAGAGAGAGAGAGAGAGAGAGAGAGAGAGAGAGAGAGAGAGAGAGAGAGAGAGAGAGAGAGAGAGAGAGAGAGAGAGAGAGAGAGAGAGAGAGAGAGAGAGAGAGAGAGAGAGAGAGAGAGAGAGAGAGAGAGAGAGAGAGAGAGAGAGAGAGAGAGAGAGAGAGAGAGAGAGAGAGAGAGAGAGAGAGAGAGAGAGAGAGAGAGAGAGAGAGAGAGAGAGAGAGAGAGAGAGAGAGAGAGAGAGAGAGAGAGAGAGAGAGAGAGAGAGAGAGAGAGAGAGAGAGAGAGAGAGAGAGAGAGAGAGAGAGAGAGAGAGAGAGAGAGAGAGAGAGAGAGAGAGAGAGAGAGAGAGAGAGAGAGAGAGAGAGAGAGAGAGAGAGAGAGAGAGAGAGAGAGAGAGAGAGAGAGAGAGAGAGAGAGAGAGAGAGAGAGAGAGAGAGAGAGAGAGAGAGAGAGAGAGAGAGAGAGAGAGAGAGAGAGAGAGAGAGAGAGAGAGAGAGAGAGAGAGAGCTCTAAGGACTCTGCAACAAACATCAAAGTATTCTAAAATACCTTGTAATGATGAGAGGTAAGAAGAGACAACAAAATAATCCAAGGATGGATAGATGCATCGCAAACATATTTTATTGCTCCAAAATGTTACACAAGACATCATCAAAGTGGGAAAGAGGCAAGAAAACACCATTAAAAATCCATGGAACCAAGCTTAGAATCCATGCTCTACCCTAAGGAAGAAAGAGAGAGGGGGATGGAGAGAAACAATGACCAACCCTTTGAATATGCCCCTTCATTACAATATATAGGAAGAATGAGAGAGAGAAGAGGGAAAAAATCGTATCCTCGCTTCAACCACCTCGAGACGCATTGAATTCTCGCTTTGAAAACTCAATGACTATAATTCAATGCCTTTCTCAAATCCACCCCAAATATGTCTTGAATGCATCAATTACTAGTTCGGCACTCAAGGATTGGGAAACGACGGATTAGATAAAATCCGATCTCGGTTATTGGGGCAAATAGATCATGTATTAATGGCCCAAAGATGTTTCTCCATTTTTCTCCTCCTAACTTCTCCAAACTTAAAGTTTTAGATATCCATGGCGTAGAAGTGGACGAGATATTTCCAATGGTGTCAGATTTGCTAGATTTTGAGCCTCGAGTCGAAAGATATGCCCATTTGAAATTTGGATTGGGTCCATATAAAATAACGGAAAACTAGTTCGAAAACGGGCCCCTTTTGAAATTGGACACATGGAGGGTGGTGCATGTCTGAGGGCAGCCTCTATATTTTGTTTTTTGAAGGAGCATCATGTTGACATGTGGCTTTTTCCACGACCTACTTAATTTCCTTATATTTTTGGCTAAGTTCTTTGCTCGGTGGGGTCATATATCTGATCGGGGACATGCGACGACCCGATGCTTGTCTGAAAACCCTCCCTTAATTCTACTCTTGAATTAACACCGTGCTGACACTTGGCACCCTCCACTGGTCTGTCTCAGTGTTTTGACTATTCAACCCGACCCTGTCCCTTTTTGAAATGGGATGCGTGGAGGCTTCGCGCTTACTTAGAAACCCACTTAGGATTTTGCCTCTAAAGGAGCGTCGGGTTGACACGTGAAAGCTCCGCAGACTTATAGAAATTTCAACAGCCCCTCTTACCTTTTTGGACCTTGGACTACATGGCGAGCCCACACTCATTTGGGTCTCTATTTTTGGACTAACTTTTGGAGATGCGCCAAGATGATGCGTGGCGGCTTCCACTAGCACTTCTATACTTAGCCCTTTTTGAGGCCTGCCCTGCCCACCTTTTGACTTCTAGCTTTGACTCTTCCTCTCGTTTTGGGCCTAGGACATGTGGAGGCCTGGCGCTTATTTGAGCCTTCCTTTTTTTGGATTCAACTTTGAAGATGCACCGCTTGGACACTT
Organism: Taxus wallichiana var. yunnanensis; assembly: GCA_018340775.1. Taxonomy (NCBI): domain Eukaryota; kingdom Viridiplantae; phylum Streptophyta; class Pinopsida; order Cupressales; family Taxaceae; genus Taxus; species Taxus wallichiana. The sequence continues at coordinate 163,838,090 of CM031234.1, forward strand.
GGCATCGTCCATTGTCTCCTCCATACTTAGTCGATTTTGAGCTTGTTTTGAACTGTTCGAGCCCGAAGACTTCGAACCTTCACCATTTCTTCTCTTTGGGCCTCTCACCTCTCTCGACACTATTTTCTCCTTCCATGACGCTGCTATTTCATTTCTGAGCCCACATCTAATCTGTTTGATGGATTTAAGGCACAAATTCACTCGAGAGAGCCATTTCTTAAATTACGCGGGGTCGTTTGATCTTTTGTAGGCCCCGCCACTCCATTTTAGAGTCCCTCTGCAACATGTTTACATGATTTGAATGTGATTTCTCTAGTTTCTTCTGTGTGGGGTTGTGGCTGATCCAATTTTTCCAGGGGCAAAATATGGATTTCAATTTGGCGACTCACAGGATATTTGCCTGCTAGATGAAAGGACCAGTTGTCTTGTTATATCCATTGGGCATTCCGATCTATGAACCTAACCATTTGCACTCTCAATTTTCATAGAAATCTCAACAAGGCTTCGAGATTACAAGATTGTTTTGACCTGGGGCTTTCATCTGTCCCTGAATGGACTATTTTGAGGATGACTTTTTAGTTGCTTTGCATTTGTTTTATTTTGAAGATAACAACTATTACATGAAACTATGAGTCTTCTGCCATGAATAGTGAAGGGCCTGGCCTCAGTAGCTTTGGAGCAATATGAACAAAAATTATGTACAAAGAAAAAAATCATACATGCCTCAAATGAGACATGTAGAGTGTGCACAAGCACTTCTTTTGCTGAAAACAAAGTCTACTCCTACTCCTAAACTAACCAGAGAGAAAAGGGGATAAACAAATCCTGCTATAGGCAGGGAGAAGTAGCTTCCCTTTCTCAAGAGAGGTAGCCATGCAAATGATTTGACACTAAATATGGCTTCCTGTATGAGTGAAAAATGACTTTAAGCTGATCCTCCACCCATATCAGCAAGGTATCAACATTAATGGAAAATACCTCCTCAAGCTGATTTGCATTGGACTCCTAGAGGTGTTGATGGTGACCCTTGGTGCTTTGATACTCATCCTCATGCCTTGAAGTAGGCATGACTAGTTTTGGCTTCTCCCTTGGCTCCAATGAAGCCAAATATCTAATTGGGCAAGGTATGGTCCTTTGAATCTGCCCATGGTTTTGAACTCTAACTCCAAGAATGGAGCCTTCTTATTGACCCTCATGGATGGATGGTGTGGGAGGAATGATAACCTCATAATATTTCTCTTCCTCTATAGCAGGTGTGACTTTTGGAAGATCAAAATCTTCCAACTTTGATTCAGGAGGCATGTTGCAAACTACAGGTTGTGCTTGCATGCTCTCTTCCATGGCAGCAGGCTCTTGTGATTGAAGAATGAATGATGGGGGAGAAAAGATTACAATTTCAACTGGCTCCCTCTTATCAAAACATTCTTTTGAGTTTGGTAGGAAATCAAACTCTTTATTGTCCTGATGTAACAAGGTCTCTCCCTTTTGCATGGTGATCTTAAAATCTTTGTTATCTTCACCATATGAAGCTTCATCTTCAAACATGAAGCTAATGAGTTCAGGATCCTCCAAAAGATTAGACTTTTGGAGAGGTTGAATGGGAGAGGGGGTTGTATTTTCTTGTGCAACCAGCTCATGATTCAATGCCTTTGAATTTGTCTTGGTCACCTCCATATGCTCCTTTTAATCGGGCTTGGAGCTAGTTGTTCTTCTTCCTTCTCTTGTGAAGAACATGGAAGACTCATATCTTCCAACCTTGGTTCCAAAGATACATTGTGAGACATAGGCTACTGCTCTTAAATGCCCTCCTTCATGGTAGAATGCTCATATGCTTGGAAGATGGATGATGGAAGATAAAATGATGTGATCTCCATGGACGTTTCTCCATCAAAGCAATCCTCCAAGTCAAACTGATAATCTACCTCGTTGTTTTCCTGTTGCATGTGCTTAACTTCTTCCATGGTGTCTTCCCGATCTCAAACTTACTCACCATGGTTTCCCTCTTCCTCAAACATGAAGTTTTAAAGATCAAACTCTTCTTTAACATCAGATTTCGAAGGGGATGAAGTGGGAGGAATAAATGAAGGTTCTTCCTTAGTCCGATCCACACTTGGGGCCTCTAAAACTGTATGTTCCTCCTCCTCTATCGCAAACTTAGCCTTAGCCACGATCGGCTCTTCAACCTTGATCTCCTCTAATGGCTTGATCATCAAGGGGATCTTTGTAAGCCCTAATTTGGTAGCCCAACTCTTCAGATTGTCTGTCATTTCGTCTTTGTTGGGCTCCACTTCTTACTATTTTCCTTTACTTTGGATTCTTGAGTCTCTTCCCAACATGGACTTGGGAAAGCAAGAGGAGTGGCAGGTTGGGGTTCAACCATATTTGCAATTGTTTGTGGTGGGGAGGGAGGTGGAAATTTTTGTTTGTTTGGAGGGGATGATTGTTTGGAAGGGAAAAGGGTAGAACAACCGATATGAGGTGGAAGATCGGGGGATGGAGAATAGAAACTAACACTTGGGGCGAACTTGAGGGTCTTGAATCTTGATCATGCTGAAATGATAAAGACTGAGGAAGAGAAAATGAAGAGCTAAGAGGTGGTGGATTTACCCATTGACAAGGTTATCTTGTGTCCAACTCATAAGCCTCGATCTCCTCAGTCCATTGTGCAAGTTGGGGCAGCATTTCAACCATGAATTCTAGCTTCTCCTGAGGGTTGTAATGTCTTGGAAAAGGGCCTCCCCATGGACAAGGTTCCCTACAACCAATCTTGAATGCCTTCATTTGTTTATGGCCCTAGAATGCACCATGTTAGCCTCCATTTTTTGAATCTTCTCCAAGATCAACATCCTCTGTGTAGCTGTTACCATTATATGTGTCCCCTTGTTCTTGATATGCTCCATGGAAAAACCGACTTTGACCCGCTCATATGGGTAAACATAATGGTTTTGGATCTGATCATAATGTTGAATTAGAGGAGTTGATAAATGCATTGGAGGTGGATTGCACTTATGTTACTGCAAGTGTGAGTTCTATGAAGGGAATGAATTCATGATCGCACAACTTCATGGAATGGGAGAAAATGAAAGATATGGAAGAAGAAAATGGATGAAAATGAGTGGAAATGGATGGAAAAGGTCTGCAACTCAGAGAATGGGTTTTTGACTAGATGGAGTCACCAGATGTGCTTGCATGTGCCTCAAAAGGATGAATACCACTAAGAACACATCTAATTGATGAAATTAAGTGGTAAGGTACCTCAGACTTGTCCCACCGGTGTGCCAAAACTATTAGTACGGCCGCACGGTGGCTTATGATTTTATGTTTGTAATGAGACACCTTGGTAAGATGGAAGATCTAACCTTAGGGTCTCACCAGGCATGCCAAAATTGTTAGTACAGTCGCACGGTGGCTTATGATTTGCTGTTTGTAATGAGATACCTTAGAAAGATGGAAGATCTAACCTCGTGGTCCCACCGGCGTGCTAAAAAACTGTTAGTGCAAAATCACAAAGACTCCCGAATGGCCCGGTACTAGTGTGGAGAATTTGGTGTGATTGCACAACATGGGACCATCTCTCAAGCCGTGGGACTTGAAAAAATTGAGATGGACCTCCGAGAAAGCCGGTTCTTGCTTCCTAATATACTTTTCACAAGCTACTCCAAAGGCAAAAGAGCGTAATTTATCCTAATCCAACCATTCTAAGGGGACAAAGAGAGAGAGAGAGAGGGTGAAAGAGCCTACACTAAGTGGTGATACACCAAAAATAAAGTGGTTGAATCACAGACCCGACCGCTTGAAGTGGAGAGAGGTGAGTAGAGGAGAGGGTGGAGAAGATGCACCATAGACCAAAGATAGATTTCACATAGACACCACTTCAAAACCCATTAAGCACAGCTCCTAGGACCTGCAACGAACATTAGAGTATGCATAGAATACCCTACAAAATAATCCAAGGATGGAAAAATGGATCATGAAACAAATTTTATTGCTCGAAAATGTTACACAATACATCATCAATTGGCAAGAGGAAAGAAAACACCATTACAAAGCCATGGAAGGAGGCTTAGACTCCACGTTCTACCCTAAGGAAGAAAGAGAGAGGGGGAAAGAGAGAAAAAATGACCAACCCTTTGAATATGCCCGTTCATTACAATATATAGGAAGAATGAGAGAGAGAAGATGGAAAAAATTTGTATCCGTCTTCAACCACCTCGAGACGCATTGAATTCTACTTTGAAAGATCAACCACTATCAATTAATTTCTTTCTCAAATCTGCCCCAAATATGTCTTGATTGCATCAATTAATGGTTCAGCGTCTCGAAGGATGGGGAAACGGCGGATTAGATCGAATCCGATCTAGTTGTTGGGGCAAATAGATCCTGTATTAATGGCATGAAGATGTTTCTCCATTTTTCTCCCTCCTAACTTCTCCAAACTTAAAGTTTCATATCTTCATGGCGTAGATGAGGCCGAGATCTTCCCAATGGTGTAAAATTTTCTAGATTTTGAGTCCCGAGTCGAAAGATATGCCCATTTGAAATTTGGATTGGATTCATGGAGCGCTGGTGCATGTTTGAGGGCAGCCTCTATATTTTGTTTTTTAAAGGAGCGTCGGGTTGACACGTGGCTTCTTTTGTGACTTGCTTGATTTCCTTATGTTTTTGGCTAAGTTCTTTGCTTGGCGGGGTCATATATCTGACCAGGGACACGCGGCGGCCTTGGTGCTTGTCTAAAAATCCTCCCTTAATTCTACTATTGAATTAGCACCGTGCTAACACTGCACCATCTCGCTGGTCTATCTCAAGTGCTTTGACTATTCAACTCCGACCTGTCCTTTTTAAAATGGGACGCATGGAGGCTCAGCGTTTACTTAGAAACCCGCTTTAGGATTTTACCTCTGAAGGAGCGTTGGGTTGACACATGGAAACCTCCGCAAGCTATTAGAATTTTCAACGGCCCCTCTTACCTTTTCAAACCTTAGACTACGTGGTAAGCCCGTGCTCATTTGGGTCTCAATTTTTGACTAACTTTTGGAGATGTGCCAAGCTGATGCGTGGCGGCTTTCGCTAACACTTCTATACTTAGCCCTTTTTGAGGCCCATCCTTCCCGCGTTTTGAATTCTAGCTTTGACTCTACCTCCGTTTTGGGCTTGGGACATGTGGAGGTTTGGCACTTGTTCAAGCCTTCCTTTTTGGATTCAACTTTGAAGATGCGCCGTTTGGACACTTGGCATCATCCACTGTCTCCTCTATACTTAGTCAATTTTGAGCTCATTTTGAACTGTTCCAAAGCTCGAAGACTTCAACCTTCTCTCGCTTTTTCTCTTTGAGCCTCTGGCCTATGTCGACACTGTTTTCTCCTTCCCTGACCTTGCTATTCCATTTTTGAGCCTCGCATGTAATTTTTTTGATGGATTTAAGGCACATATTCGCTCGATAGATCCGTTTCTTGAATTTCTTCTTACATGGGGTTGTTTGATCTTCCGCAGCCATGCCACTCCATCAGATAGTCCCTTTGCACGCAACCTCGTTTGAAGGATTTGAACGTGATTTATCTAATTTATTCTGTGGGGGTCGTGGCTGATCCAAGTTTTCCGGGGACAAAATATGGATAATAGTTATTCCCACCCCTTATTCAACACCTATCATATCCATGACTACCACACCTATATCAACTTCTATTACTTGTCCTATATCTATATCTACTCCTACCCTTACCACATCCATATCAAATTTGACTATACCTCCTACTTCGTCCACTTATACAATATCTATTACATCATATTCATCTTTAACACCTATTTCAATCCCAATGATATCCACACCTATTCCTACACCTCTAACATCTATTCCTTCACCCACGTCTACATCAAACACACCTATTATTACATCTACATCACTCACTTCCACATGAATCCCAACCTCACTCATTTCTGCCACATATACTTGTATAATCCCACTTACAACTATCCTAACACATGTCTCATTTCATGTACCTACATCTTTACATCTGACTACATCATCCATTCCATCCTAATCTTTTACGCCCACTCCTTCTCCAACATCCATTCCTATATCTACATCTATAACCACTTCGCACCAGTCACATCCTCTTGATTTGTGAATATATCAATGATACCCCTTACAACATTTATGAAGCAAGAACCTCCATCTAAGACAAACACAAGGGGGATTCATTCTCCCTCTTCAAAATCAATTTTTCTACATTAATTAGTCCAAAACTTACACCATAATATTCAGATCCACCAGTTGAAATTATAGTCATCCTTGCCAAGGGTAAACCTTCTCGATCAAAATATAAGAATCTTGGTAATCATCCCAAAAAGTCTCCCATGCACCATTGTAAGAAAGTTGACCTTACCTCTCCTTAGAGATCCAACATTACAAAATCCATCCTAGGCACACCCTCATCTATTTTAGGGCCAACCCCTTGACTTAATATATATCGTAATAATAAATCCCAATCTAAACAATCTAACTCTCCTCCCAAAGTTGATTCATATTTCAAGATGCCTAATTTACCCATCTAATCTACATCTGCACCTAAGCCCAAACATCCTATTAAAACCCACAAGAGTTATCTTCCTTTTGACACTTCAGTTGGGTCTTATGCAGACATATTTCGACACCTAATCCGAATATTTTCCATCACACTTCCTCCCATAAGAGCTTTTAGTATTAATAATAAGAAGCCATCATGGTTTGATCACAATTGCATTCATGCTTGTCATCATACCCGAGGTCATGAAATTGGGCATTGAAAGGCCTTTCAAACTATTATGCATGATCTTATTGAGAAATATGACTTTTTCATTTAGAAAATCCATCCTTATCCGTCCACCGGAATCAATACAACTCTTATTCTTACATCCCCATCCATAAAAATTAATAAGTCTCCTCCTTCATCCACATCCTCCACTATCACCTCTCCTTCGCATATCACTCCTCCTACAAAATGTTCTCCCTTCTTCATCAATACTATTTTTCTTTCTAATCCATCTTATGATCCCCAAAAATCTATCCAATCTAAATCCAAATTTATTATCAACGTTCCTTTCAAGAAAATCCCATTTAAAATCCTTTGACATCCAATCACTCATCCACATATAGTTTACTCAATGTGATATAATCTCTTTCACTAGGCGGCATCCTCACCTCTTTTTAACCCCTCACGCCTAAGCATCCCATCCAAATTAATCCAAATAAACCCCCTTAACACCGGGGTCTCAATTTTGACACTTTTCTATTTTAATCTAACATGATCTTACCCAATCCATCTATCTATCATCTCAACCCACCTTTGTGGCCATGTTTATACCTCTCTTGGGGCACCATATTCTCATCCAAAATCCACCATTGTGGTCATATTCGTCCCTCTCTCATAGAACCATATCTTCGTATCCTTAAGGACACATAATTTTTCTCACTCCTTTACTTATGAAAGGTAGCACATTGTTTACATTTCCTCTCATCTTATATCTTGTCCCATCTAATCATCTTGCTAGGGATGCATATTTTCACTTCCTTAAGAGTAACACACGGTTTTAATATTTTCTCATTTATCTCATCATATCCTATCCATCTTTGTAAGCTACCATATTATTCTCGAACACTACTTTAATCGAATATTACATGGAAAGTTTTCCTTCCTTGATGGTAAACCGAAGTTGAACCACTTAGCACGATTGTACTTGCGACTATTTTATTGTTAGCAATTATACCAAAGTGAGGTCTTAGTCATATCCTTAGAGCATCCCTCCATCATTAGCCTCTTTCATCTTTCATCGTAGTGATTTGGAATTATGTGGTCATCCGTCACTTTCCTATATATGACCTTAAATATGAGCACCATGGATTTTCTCGTAGCATATTCCTTATGGATAGGTTCTCCCATCTTGGTGAGAAATCCATGATCATTACATCCTACACCCTCTCATTTTCATATTGGAGCCACGCAAAGGCTCCAGGGGTGTCTCTTGTACATTCATTATCCCCTCCTAAGAAATCTACTTAGCTAATCCCAACTCTTCCCCATGTCAAAATAAAAATCAAAGGATTCTCCAATCAAAAGTCAAAGCACTAAAAATAGACTACTCCTCAAGGAAAAATGTTCATGCAAAAAAGAAGAAAAAGAAAAAGAGAAGTATGCACATCAAATTCAAAAGCAAGTCAAAATAAATAAATCGATCCTCAAGGACATATATCATATTCATTCTTGCCAACTATATTATGTATAAAGTAGACCATACCCTTAAAGGATGGATACTCTTTTGTGTCATGACATTGAAGACTTTCCACATCTATCAAGCTTCCATTTTATCGATCCTAAGAAATATTCCCGCACCGATCAAATTTCTTCTAGTAAACTTCCCACATTGATCTCGTGTTCTCTTTCCCCTTCCCAGCAGCTGGGCATATATTTAGGGAATACAACTTACGAAGAACCCTCTTCCCATGTACAAGTTACATCTAAAACCCCTTTTTCATGTCGACACTAGGTTTATGAGTTCATTTCATCCATGTTTCCTTGTGATATTTGATATAACTAACTATCATTGGTTATTTGCTAGCATTTCCTTTAGTTTCATGTGCCTTTTTTTCCTTGCATTCCCATCTTGTTTACCTCCAATGTAATTAGAGACATCATTTCCTCGCACATTCCTTGATATGATGTAGCATCGTTCATACCCATAGGTCACCACCATTGCATTACGTTAATCTTATCACATCTATCTCTCATCCCTACTTCATTTTGTTATGAACACATATTTATTTATCTCAATCACCTATATGTTATCCATATATCATAAACACATTTACTCTTACTTATATCCATCATTAGTCATATCCATTTTCAAATTATTTTCATCACATTTTACCCATACATTCTATCATCATGATTGGATTTAAACACAAAACATATAAATCATAATCCTCAACACATTTATATCATCATTTTTACACATCCAAAGTAGCCATATCATCATTAAACATCATCATCACATAAACTATTTAATCATACATTCAACATTGTAATCAAACATAAATAAATGCACATATAATCATCATCATCACATCTTAAATCCATAAAATCCACTTGTCACATCATATAATAAACACATGCTAATCCATGACATAATCATAAATCATGTATATATATCAAAATGAAGTGTATCAATACATCATAGTTAGCCTCTAGGGGCCCTCTCTCAAAGAAGAGATATCATCAAAATTGGTAAACTATACATTTGATATCCTCAAGTCCTCTCCTCCAGGGGTAGGTACAACACCTGATCCCTACACATCACCACTACCCTCATGGCCTTCCTCCTCTCATTGTGGCTGACCAACACTCGTCATACTCCTAGACAACCCCGCTTCACTTGCGCGCTATCCTCTATAGATGCTCTCGCACCGCATTATCTTCTGAAACTTCTCGAACAAGATCCCCTCATAATACCTAGCCTTTGCGGCTAGGGATATGTATCTATCCATGGAAATCATGCCGAGGTGCCACTGCTTTGATATTAGTGGTGCTACCCGGGCACCACTAAACAAATCTATCATAAGAATAGTTAATATATCTATGAAATAGGCCCTATAGGCCTCCCTATATCTGTAGTACCTATCTATATCCCGAGTAACTCAATCTCTCTCCTACATAACCACATCCCTCTTCTCAGAGAGCTATATATCTCTACTTGCATTTGGTCCAACTCGAAATGTAATCATACGACCTCTATGGACTCTCCAACAATCCATAGAATCCCCAGTGGCAGATCACCACAATGTGCTTGTAGGCCCAATAGTGAATCAAGAAGCCTACATCTTTCCTGCCTCTATACATTGATAGCTCATGGTAAACCTGAGCTAATAAGGTGGTCCCGAAAGAAAACATTGTCCAGCTTCTTGATAATATCTCAGTAACCACACCAACTAGTACCATGGAAATCATGCTCCTTATGAGTCCGATAATGCATAACTAGATATTTCCATCATAACCAAGTATATCAATAAGATGTGAGGTACACTTTCCTCATACCTCAACTCATATGAGAATGACCACGAAGAGAATCTGATATAGGACGATCAGCTCCAATTAGCCATGTCAAAACTACCAATTTCTTTATCACACTGTGATGGGGACTATCTATTCCCCCGAATAGGTAGCTTGAGGATGCGGTATATACCCTCCAGGGTGATGGTCATCTCCTTGTCTGAACCGTAATGTACCCGACTGTCTTTCCCATCTCTCTACTAATGCGATCATTAATCCCACATCTCACATCTCATGGGATCCTCTGATAATTCTTGAATCCACCTAATCCCACTACATGCATGATGATCCCACTCAACATTTGTAACATCTCCTCGATCTTCTCATATAGATCGACACCTAGTCTCTCAAATATAGGATCTCCCTGGCTTGCAATCACAAATAAAACATGTATACATTAGATCCTCGATCCAAAATCCATTCAAAATGCATTAAAAATCTTATTTAACCCTAAATCAGCCAATCCAACCCTAGTTGACGCCGACCCAAGTCAAGTTGATGTGTCTAGGGGTCAAACAATGCACCTTAGGGCTAGATCGACATCGACCCATCTAAGTCGTCTCCGACCTCCCTTAGTGCCATCTATTTTTTACAAAAAATGTAAAAATAATAATAAAACATAAATTAAACAAAAGCATGGGTTTTGTTATTCATCATCCTCTGCACCCTCTGACATTCACTACTCCTGTGGCCTCCATTTCTAATTTTTTTCTTTAATAGCTCTGATATCTCTCATTTGTTCTATGCTTGAAAATGAACATTGTCGGCCGACCCTCGGCTTATATAAAGAATCGACACATGGTCGCCATTGACCCCTTTGGGTCATCATTGATCTGCCTTAGTCACTATCGACTCATTTGAAAAAAAATATTTTGGTCTTTTCCTCATATTCCTTACATCCTTTCCGAGGGCATCATCTAATGTTGACCTTCAAGTCCACCTTTATGGCCATCTATATTCTCCCATTTGGGCATTTTGTTTTAATATTTCACATCCTCTGCGTATCATCTCGAAGTCCACATTTATGGCCATATTTATTTTCCCTCCAAGCATTAAACTATCCCTTTATACTCTTTACGTGTAACTTTGTGGCCATACTTACTTCCCCTTTAGGGCATATTACTTCACCAACACTTTTCCAATCCACCCTCCAGGCCCTTTTTTCATGTCCTATATGAGGGCACCACGCTTTGATCCCCATTCTTTGCGGACGTATATCTTGATTCCTCGTGTACAAAAGATTTCAAATAATTTTTGCATTTAGTTGGGCATAATTTGATGACTTGCCTATGACCCGTTGGTCATATTGGCTTGCATCCATTTCACAGGATTTTTGACCACTTACCTGGATCGTATAACATTGTTTCCATCTCTATTTAGACCGCAATTGTCCCCTATGAAAGTGATATCAGGGTCACCACCATAGTTTTTATTATTATTACGATCCTTTTTTCTTGGGGCATCTTGCCTTGGTTATCATTTTAGCCATATTTCTTGACCCACCGGCCCTTCATCATCTATCTTTTTCAAATGTGTCATCGATTTCCCATGGCATCATCGATCCCCGTTTGAGGGGGAGCTCATCATCAATCCTTCTTTATCCTTCATCTTACTCTCTCATTGTTTTTGTCTCATGGCTTACTACCGCAAACCACTCAACGAAAAGGGAGAATGTAGACACCTAAATTCGGTATCTCTACCCTTGTTTTCCTATGTGCACATATTTTACCATGGTCTTAGCTAGATCCCCTTTATTTAATTAAATTCCCAATTATTATCCCATCCTTGTTAATCTTTATTAATACAAATTAATTGATTAATTAGTTAATTACTTAATATCCATTACCTACCTTTCCCTAATTAACTTTCCATTTAGGATTCTTTTATCCTAAATCTCGCATCCCTATGATTTTTCCCGGATTTTATCCTACCTAACTACCCATGACTCATCCCTAAACAACGTAATCCCACACATAAGATTTAAAGTAGGTTTTCTATTCATAAAAAAACCAAAATATTGACTAAAACATTAAATCAATCCCGTTGGGGAAAGTTTCCCCATAATCGGCAAAATGACCCAACCCACTCATCGTTGACCTTATTAAACCGAGTTCTTCCTTTCCAAAAAGGAGACAGAAAGCATACATGTGTGAAAAATCTAGTTTTTATTACATTTTACAAATCCACTTTTGAATCGAGCATCTCAACAATCTTCTTGCAGCCCTTGGGAGATTATTTTGATTGCTTGTATGACATCGGGAGGTTATATTACTTTTGGTGCCATCTTATATCATTTATTCTATTATCTTGTTAAGGCTAACATCCCGCATGTTCTGTAGAGTCATGTCACTCCATTATCAAGTCAGTTCTTCTAATATTTCTATTTGCATGTCATTCTTCCACTCGCTTCTCCTCCACCGGCCTCACTCTACTATAGTCGTCATCACCTAGCTCGAGTTACCATCGACTTAGAATTTTTTCACTATGTTTTCTATCTTGAAAGCCTTATACAACCTTTACCCGTGTTATGGCTCTATCTCATCTTGTTAGATCCATCACAGAGCTTCTCCATTTCATAAACAATAGCCTATGTGCATCCTGGTCGTTGTCGCTCCACCACGGTCATTATCGACCATGGTCTTGTTTATCAAACACCCTACCAGCTTCAATGTTTCTGTCCTTTTCTATGCCTTTCTATCATAGAGATCATTCTACGTGTCACGCATCACAGTACCCACAGCCTCTGTTACTCTCCGGTTGCATTCGGACCTTGTAAGTCTGCATATTTCCCTTATAGCTTCAAATCCACTCTCTCAAGTCACCGTTGACCTACCTCTACACACAGTCTAGGTCACCGTCGACCCATCAGTATTATTTACTTTACATTTGTTCGTATTATATTAGTGCTTATATCCATCTTAATCACTTTCAAATTCGTAGTATTTTTTTTTCGCATGCTATTAGTTTATCTTTCATTTATTCCACCTTCTTTTATCAAATGGGGTTGACATCCTGAAATGGAAGGTAACACTTCTTGGAGACGGCTTTGTTGGGAAGCCCCCAAATATACCATCTAATCCATTTTTCTTGTTAGTTATCCTTATTTACAGGTTTATCAATTTTGTAGTGAGAATCAATCACTCTTGCTCCCATTCATCCATATCGCGCATTCAAGATACCATAAACCCTCCATATTTTGAGTTTTTAGTTTCTTTTAGTAGCTAGCTTATTAATTTTAGTATGAAAAAGATATTATGACAAAATTAGGGAAAACAATATGGAAAACATGGACTTCAATGAACTAAGGAAGATAATGGAAGAACGAAACTCTATTCTCTTGGTTGATAGGATCTGTCATAGTGGGCTATGCCGAGTAGCCAAATTTCCTCTATGCATTCAAGACTCCAAATTCATTATGGCGTGTGTGAAGAAATATGAAGCCGGGAGCTAAACCATCACTATTGATGACATATGAATAATTTACATACTCTCTCCCGAAGGGATTTCAAATTACCTCTGCATTCCGAGGCCCAAGAATGTCATGATCCTAAAAAAACATGCATTGGCTAAATATGAAAGGAAAGAGTCATGCTTGTAGTGAATGACCATAAAAAAATGGATGAATATGCCACATAAAATCTCGTGGTTTCTAAATACTCTTTCCCCATATAAGTACATTGAATAGATATCAGGATGGATCATGCTCCTTAGCAGGCTCATGGGAGAACCATCAACTAAATAATTCCTTCCAAGGATGTCACAATTCATACTTGATAGATTATGAGAAATCCCAAACAACTAATTAGAGTCAATTTATCGGTGATAATTTACATTCCCAAATGATCAAACTTAAAGGAATGAAGAAATTAACGATGACTTCATTCTTGGTATATGTCATCCCAACATTGCAAAAGTGGTCTAGGCTAACTCCCGAAAGAAATGTTATGAGAAAAAGGTATATTGAACCTTTCCTCGCCACATTAAATGAGTATAAAAGATATTGTGCAGGAGTGGATGATGTATTTGTGATGTAATTGATCAAGAAGATGGAAGATGATACCAATCCCGTGTTCTTAGCGAGGTTTCAGCTGCATGCGATAAGTAAGTAGGGGAGTTATTTCACACAATTTAATACCTTGTCTTACATCTACATTGGGGATTTGATGAAGCACCAATGAGACTCCCACGGTACCCAAGAAACAAGTAGGTACTCATCAAGATGTGTAAACATTTGTCAAGAGTATACCTCATGTGTCGGAAAGGAAAAGAAAGGAGGTCAACTGTTATATCCAATTCCCCCTAGAAAAATTGGCTAACTCACAAAACTGGACTCGAAGTTTCATGGAGTCTTGACAAAGAATCTAGAAAAATATGGCAATTCCATGCTTTGGGTACTTATAGTTGTCTTTGGGCACTTGCAGTCATTTTGGAATATTTCTCTCTTTCCTCCAATCTTAAAAATATCAAAAACTTAGGAAAAATTGGAAAAATTGGGCTCTTTAGTGTATTACAGTGCCGAGAGGTGTGGATGGATCTGGTTCCTGCGAACCAAAGTTACCCGCATTTGCTTTGGATCCATAGGACAAAGGGAATGGAGAAATGCAGTGGCAAGTGGTAGGTGGAATGATGGAACTATTTTTTTGGGTTAGGAGTTCCCCGCACAAGATGAAGGAAGGAAAAGTATTAGGGACAGTCGATGTTTAGGAACAAATGGAAAAAGTTCAATGGACTTGTTAGTTATTTGCATCACCTTTTCAGCCTATGGAAAAAGGGGAGCGAAGATGAGTATTGCATCTCGAGAGGGTTTGTGGGAACTAATGGTATTTTCGAACAAGTTCTTTGGTGGGGGTTTGTTCCACACAAAGGTTTCCAAGTCGGAAACAAAGAAACATATGTTACGGAGAAGGAGCATCTAGAGGAACAACTTTTGGATGTGGGGAAAGATAACAATGTGGGTACCAATGTGTTGGGTGGAACAATTCCTAAGTTCCACCCAACATCCAAATATCTGACCCCAACACAAACCAAAGACCCTTGCGGGGAATGCGAAAGAAAATGGAAATGGTGGAACAATTCCTTAGTTTCATGAGTTCTCCAGAAACCTGATCCACCCGCAATGAAGGAAAAAGGATAATTAAATGCGGACTATAGAAGTGCCTAGAGAACCCATTTTCCTCCTCGACCCCCCTGGAACTACATGGCCATATCTTTTCCCTGGTTGTCTAAAGTTGAAAAACTTAGAATTTTTGGAAAGGTATTTTCATGCTCTTCATCATGGTGACATAAAATATTGAGTTAGGTGAGAGTAGGTGGGAGGAAATGAAGAAAACATTCTCATCATTAAAGGATGTAGTTCCAATTTGTTCAATCACCAATTTTAATGAGGTATGGTGCCCATTTCTTCCTCCACAAGCAAGACATCATGAAAGAATGGCCTTGGCAGGATGCCCATACCCTTTTTAGAAATTTAATGCATCTTGTTGGTGGGTGGGAGCAGAAATATGATTTTCTCTTCTTGTTCTCTCTCTCTCTCTCTCTCTCTCTCTTCTATATATTGTAAAACCTCTCATTTGTGAGGGGGATGTTCTAAAATGTAAAGAAACTCTGTAAAAATTATTTCTGAGTAGTTATGAGTTGTAAGCCTTCATTTTGGACTTGGTAAGTGTTCTTGTGCCTTATTATTCACATAGACTATACATACTTTGAAAGCAATAAAATATCTATTTTGTGGTGTTTCTCTCAACCCTAGCTTATATTTTGTTGCATTTCCTTGCCTCTCCATTCTTGCTTTGTGGTATTTTGTGCATGTATTTCTCACTTGTAGGTTCATTTTGTTGTGTTTCATGGAGAATATATGGTAAATGAAGATTTGGGTCTATGTCACATTTGTCTAGCCTCTCTCTTCTCCATTTTCCATATCCCTTTTTCCTCATTAAAGTATCTCTACCTATTTTATTGGTGATATAACCTCTGTTAGTGTAGGATTTAAATTTTCATTCATATTTCTCTTCCCCTAGTCGTTTGGAATCATAGAGTAGGATTATATAGTTGCATTTCCTTCCTTAGGAGTAGTTTAACATTATGATTAGGTAGAGGAACCAACCTTATTTGGAGTTTTGTCTCAATTACAAGGGTCCCACACCTTGAGAAAATCCCATGTTACCCAAAAACACTGATTTCTCATGCGTAAATTCATGCAAATCTGAGGGTGATGTTTTTTGGTGATAACAGTAACATTCCAAATTCATCTAGGAATCTAATATTACAAAAACTCAATGGATGTAGGTAATATTGGATCCTCCTTGATCCTTCAATTTATAATCCTATTAAGCAAAGTGACCATTTAACAATAAATAATACGTGGAAGGAAAACACAATTATCTCAATCATGTCATCAACATGAGTTAGATGACTACCAGGAAGATTGTGCAGATGAGATAGAAGTCAGGAAAAGAGAGTTCTCGAGGATGAAAATGCAACAAATGAGATATTTTTGGATGGAATGGGCTCTGAGAAATTAAAGATGACGTGAGCAATATATTTGATCCTAAGTACTTGAAAACCATTTATTTTATGTCTATCCCCCTTTGATTGGTCAAAGGTGGAACCCATTGATATATTGATCTGCACCACAATGGTTTTACACAGGTCAAGGCATTAGTACCTCAAAAGGGTTCATGAGATAAGTTACACGCCTTATTTATCGTACATGAAATCGAGAAGGAAGGGAATAAAGTGTATGCAAGAGAAGTGAGAGCCCTAAGACACGAGGGAACTTCCCAAGTCGGAATGTTCTTCCACGAGATATCACTAGAACCCTCACTTGCACCCTATCACCATAAATTATCAAGTGAGAACATTTGATTCAATTACCATTAAGCCTCAAGAGTTCTTTACTTCTCCTGCAAGTATAAATTCCAAGTATGTGAGGTTTTCCGTATGTTCGTATCATAGGTCCATCATGCCTCCAATACGATCTCACGAAGAAAGTGCTCATGGATCCTCTCTCGGTGAAAAGTTAAACAAGAGTGCTAATGCCTCCTGTAAGTAGCCCAGTGGTACATGCTTCATCTCCTTCTCTAGGCCATGTGTTCTCATGGGTACAAGATATCATCAACAAATGCTAATGTACCATGTCCAAGCTGAAAACTCTAGTGGTTGAGATATCTTACGAGATTTGGAAGCATACTTCTCATTCGCGGAAATCCAAGATGACTTCTCGGCTCATGACGAATGCCTCGGGGTCTCAATTCATTGAGTTTTCTTGACCCAAAGTGGATTAATATGAAGCAAAAAAGAGAATCACAGATAATGAAATGACATGCTATTCACTTAGAGAGCTTGGACGCATAAGACACATCCATCATTTTGAGTAGACTTCTCCCAAGCTTGTTTCCCAAACAAGGGAGAGTGAGGAATGTAAGGAGCAATTGAAAAATAAAGTGCATACCTTAACCTCATTTATCTAGACCTTATTGGACCTAGATGTTCCTCCGCTAACTCCTAAGTCAATTTTCCCTCTGAGAAAAATTTACTTACATGCGGTCCAAAATTCAAAAGGATGGAAAAATGGCTAAAATGAAAGATTCATGGATTGACTTTATCATTCACAAAGGCAATGAATTTCTCCTTGAAATGACTAGGATACTCAATATCTTCACCTTGTAAACTAAAAATGTAAACGGTGTTATTTCCATAGTTAAAAAGGAGGTTAATCACTAGAATGAGATATTTCCAATCCTTCGTGAAATGAGCATTATTGATTCAATGCCATTTCTTGAGAAAAGGGTGTTCTAGTCCAAGAAGAAATTTTTCTTGCACATGGGTGAGAAAAATGCGTCGAGCATGATAGATCTAATCGATGCCATTTAAGATTTCTTGTATCATCAAAATTGAGGAGGTTAAATCAAAGAGAAAATTGATGAACATTTGAGAAAGATGAGATGTCCCACATTGCATTATAATTAAGTATTACTTGATGAGATCTGTCGACACTTTAGAGCCATCGTAAAAGGTGAACTATTTGATCCATGATCATATGAAAATGAATTTATGGAAATATTGGCTCAAATCGAGATAAGCTATTTTAGGTGCAACAGAGAAGATTCCCAAATGTATCAAACATTATAATATGATCCAAGGTGTAGCTGATAATTAACTAGACATTATCACTAACGCTACATCCCCCATGGGAAAGAAGCATCATAAGCAATGTTCATGTATAATGCAAAGTGATGGATAACCACACGACTTCTTTAATTCATCGTATCAAGGGCTCTTCTTTGCGTGCTCCATCCATTGATTGATTTATTCTCTCTCTCACTTTCCTTCTCTTTCTCTCTCTGATTATTGCATGAAAATAATATTTTTCCAAAATCATCTAAAGTATTTTCTATTTCTTCATTGGGAAAAACACTTTTCTAAAAGTCAATTAAGTCACCTCCTTTCCATTTTCCAACAACACTTTTCTTAAAATAAGGAAAAGTGTCTTATTCTAGAAAAGAAGGTGAAAAATCGTGTAAGAATGTAAAGAGTCATAGGATTCTAGGCTATATATTATGGTTCTCTCCTCATCTATAAAGATATTTTTTCTCTCCTTTAGAAAACTTTTTTTTTGTTATTCCTCTCTATTATTTCCTCCATTTTCTCAACTTCATACTCATCTGAATGTATTATAATCTATTGTAAGAATGAAAATATTTGTATTTTCTTTCATGGAATGAAATTATCAAATAAACTTTAAGTTTATTGTGATTGTTATTCATGGAGGTTGCATAGTTATGCATATATTTTCCTATGTCTCTTAATTGAACAAGACATATTTTGGGTTATCGGTTGATGGAATCTGTACTACTACCATTAATGAAACACCCTCTCCCTCTTTCCCCACTATTTATCTTGTAATTATCTCCTCTCTACCCCATACATTTCTCCCTCTCTCACTTGCCATTATAAAAAGGTTTTTTTTTCTACATTTTAACTAGTCTACAACCACTCCCAAGAGTTATAAATCATGTACATAATCTAGATTTCAATAAATGGAGCTGCCCCACCTTTTGAAGTAGAGGGATTCAATCCCACGAGCATTAACGAAGAACATATTTTTCTTTGAAAAATATTTTTCCAATAGTTTTGGCGCCCCACATGGGGGCCATATTTTACTATTCTACACCCTTTTAAAACCACAAAATCCTAAAATTACATATAAAAACAACCAAACAAATTAGAAAACTCAGAACCTCAAAGAGCCTTAACGTTTACCATATCTATTTCCATCGATGACCATTCCCAAAAATTCTCCAATGCTACAACCTAACCTTCTCTTCTTCTAAGATACTCAAGAAGATATCACTGAAGATTTAAGAAATTGCATTTGGAACCACTGAATAGATAATACTCATTACCACACAACTACAATCATTCGAACCTAGAAGAAGAACATGCCCAAGTTTTGTAATGTGTTAGAAAAGTTATAAATAAGCCAAGGAGGGTGTAAAGAAACCTATTTTAAGTTGAGCATAAATCTTGCAAATTGGAAGAAAGAACATATACTAAAGATGATCAAGAAAGCGACCTTGTTGATCTAAGTGCGTTTGAAGAGAAACAACAAGAAGATTTTAGACTCCCCTTTGTTTTCACAACAAGACAAGTTTTCCAAGAGTACTTTCCTAAATTTAATCCCGAGTTTCCTATTGAATAATCTCTTGAGATCTAATTGTACCTTCCTTAGAGCTTATTCCTCTAGAAGAAGAAGAAGAAAGGATGGCTACACCTATACCATGAGGAAAAAACACATAACCATTGGCCCTACTTCCTCCTCTCCATGAAATCCCTATAAGTTCAAGAAATAAGAAATTACTTCCCTAAATTTAGTGGAGATGAAAACAACATCCGGATGAGCATATTTTTCTATTTCATTACAAATTGTGGATTGTTGGGAGTTGAACATGAAGACGTGTTAGTAAGGATATTTGTTGAATCTCTGTAAGATATTACTTTGCATACTGGTTATACTATATGCCTAGAATGTCTATCACCAACTGGGACCAAATGAAAACAAATTTTGAGGCTAGATTAAAGTCATCTAAGGATTCGCATGCTTTACTTACCGAATTTTCATCGTTGAAAAATATCCTCAAAAAACTATGAGGACTTATTGGCTAAATCAACAAGTTGATCAATAAAATTCTTGATAACTCTAGGCTCACTGTTGAAAATCAGCTAGGTTCTTTACCAACACACAATTTCTTGAAGTTGGATTCATCCTAAGAATGACTTAACCGGTTGATCTATATGAATCTCAGGACCTCACAAAGTAGAATTATAAGTAGAAGTAGAAGATGATCTCATAATTTATGATAAGATAAGAAGAGGATATAACAAGGAAAAAACCAAAGTTCTAGATCCGGAACCATTGATCCACTTTTGTAAAAAATGGATAATGATATGATTTATCTCAAGAAACAACTCACTCAAAGTGATCCATATAAGGATGTGCCAAAGAAATATTTACAGAACAAGAAAAGGATAGAATCAACCCCATGTAGGCTTGCTTCTGAAGCACCTCTAGTAAATGAAGTATACAAGACTTAAGAAGATGAAGATGAATAAATCAAAGAATATGAAGAAGAAGAACAATTAAAATTATTAGAAGTTGATAAAGTTGAAGATGGTGACATCGATTACTATGAGTAATCCTCGGATGACGAGTATGATGAATCTATAGGAGACATGGATATCTATTTATGTTCCGTGTCTACACATGCACAATCTTAGAAGGAACTTCTTCTTTTCTTTACAAAAATAAGAACCCACAGATTCTCAAAAGGTGACTCTATAAAATTATATAATCAAGTGAGGATATCTACTACCCCCTTCATGGAATCTGTAAGGAATAATCCTAGTTCTACACCACCAAAGTGCTTCTTCTTCTAATGGTAAGTCTCATACACCTACCTCAATTAAAGATTCTTCTACTAAATTTGTAGCTTCTTCTTCAATTCCCAAAACCACTTCCACTCCATCTAAAAAAACACAACTAATGAAACTTCCATTGTTGTACCTTTTGATATCATTTACCATGTCAAGAAATCCAAGGTGTAAATTTTAGAATCCAAATATTTGTAAACTCATCCAGAGTAGTTTGAAAAACTAGTCTGTTTCATCAAGAATGGTCAATATACGTCTAGTCCAAACCTATGTACCTCCAAAGGACTAATATCTAATCCTCCTAAACCTCCATATCAGAACTTTTTATTTAGTCCATCCACCTTAGGAAAGGTAGAACCATTTTACCTTTATTTTCTCATTAATGGTCACAAGTTAAACAATTGTATCATTGATTCTTTCGCCTCAGATAATTTCATGCCCTCTAAGGTCATACATGCTATTGGTATTACCTTGACTCATGCTTATGGTCATTGTTATTCCATGGAAACTAACGAGGTTCCCCTTGTTATTTGGATCAAAGATGCCCAAGTTTCCTTTGATTTCTTCCCGAATAAGAGAGTGAAGATAAATCATATTGGTTGTATAGACATGCCTACTTCCTATGGAATTTCACTAAGGAGAATAGTTATTCAAGATATGGGTGATGAGATATAAATGGAATGGTCATCTTTTTCTATCCATATTAAAGGTTAGATGAAGAATCTATTTCCTAAAAGGAAGATGAAATACATAGTTCAAAATTCAGATGACCCATGAGCTAATGTTCTATACCAAGACAATGATATGGGAAATTATTTTCTCACCACAGAAGAGGATGAAGAGTTTCCTCTTTATTTTGGAGGAGAATAAAATGAACTACAAACTCTAGAGTTTGAAAATATTATTCTACTTCTAGGTTTAGGTGTGGTGTAGTGCTTACTTCTCCCATAAATAAAATCACTCCTCTTTCTTATAACCTGCAATTTTAAAACAAAAACAACACAAAAAAGTGTGAATATTTGTTGTTAGGAATGAAATACACCAAATAAATGGTAATTAAGATTATACACTACCAAGGTGATGCTTGAGATCATTATAAAACAAGTAAAAAAATAGTTTTAGGTCAATAATTCAAGGCTAAGGAATTATATAAACAGGGTATGGGATTGCATGGAAACATTTAAAGCCTTTGCAATTTGCACAGGTCCCACGTGAACAAAATGAAGAAAGAAAATTTCTTAGCAGTATCCACATCTTTTCTCATTCCTCATCAAAATTTTGGGGAACAAAAATATTCAATTGAAATGGTCTTCTCCACCAAATGTGCTAGATAATGTTGAGAACATTTTATCTTTCTTGGAGTAGAAAGACAACTTCAGTACCCTCTACTATGAGGGAAGTGATGTTCTACATAAGGAATCTACTTCAAGAAACATAAAAGATGAAATTGAAGGAGTAGATGATTAGGTGTCATCAGGATGAAAGGTAACAAGATTCCTAAAGGCCTCATGTCTCTAGAATACCTCTTTGAAAAACATGATAAGTTCATGAATTTTAGAGCTCGGAAGTCCCCTATGATCTCCATAGAATATGAGAATGTTAGTATTGGGGCATTGGAATAACTCTGTCTCATAAATATTGGCAAATTTTGTTCTCCAGTAGAGTGTAGGGGTTTGTTTATCCCCTAAATAAATACTTAGATGTACTAACATATTCATACAAAGATCTAAAATCATTCAAACCTAAATAAAAGCAACATTCCATTCCTCTCAAGCAAGGAGTGGAACCATTCATACAAAATAAAGGAAATAAAACCCCAAGGTATTTGGTAGAGGTACTCAAGATGATGAACACTTGTATCGTTTTCCTATTCATAACTCTACTTGGGTAGCAAAAATTTGTTCTAGTCCATAATAAGAGAAATGAAATAAGAATATGTGTTGACTTTAGGATTCTAAACTAGGCTTTCGTAAAAGATAACTACTTGGTTCCAATCATGGATCAAATCCTATAAGTGATCACCAGTTTAGAAATGCTTTCCATTCTTGATTGAGTTTTTCTGAGCTACAATCAAAGTGAGGTGGTGCAAGAAGACTAACACAAGACCACATTCACCACTCAATAGGAAATTTTTCATACAATCGTATCCTATTCGGTCTCATCAAATGCAGGGATACCTTTCAAATAATTATAGATATGGACTTCAAATATATCAAGAATAAATGTATAGTGATATAGCTTGATGATCTCATAGCATTTTTAAAGATCGCAAGGTGATCACCTACAACATCTTGAACAAGTTCTCATCAAATGCGAAACACAATATCTCTTTGAATCCTAAGAAGCTAGTTTTTGGAGTCATGGAAGGAAAACTCTTTGGTACATTATGAATAAGGAAGGAACTAAAATTGACATAGAATGGATAAAATCCATCCAAAATCTATTCTTACCTACCAAAAAGCTTAGAGTGCCTTCCTTTTTTGGTAAAGTGAACTTCCTCCTCTGTTTTGTTCCTGACCTTGTAGAGCTAACCAAACATATCACCAACATGATGAATTTTCAAGGGAGATTGGGCTGGAACAAAGAGGGGAATCTCATGTTTGAGAATATCAAGGAGGCCATTTCTCATGCTCCTACACTGGTATGCCTAAATTTTGACAAAGATTTCATAATATATTGTTATGCATCAAAACACAATGTATCCACTATTCCAGTTCTAAAGGGTGAATAAGGAGTTAAATCTCCTATAGCCTTCATGAGTTTCCCATTGAATAATCATGAGTTGAAATAATCGAGATGTGGAGAAATATGTGTTCATGGCAGTCAAAGCCATCGATAATTTTAGGTTCTACATTCTGAACTCACACACGATAGTGTTTTTCCTAACACTAAAGTGAAATCAATACTCACTCAACTAGATTTTGGATCCAAGAGAAGTAACTGGATTTCCAAAGTTAAAGAATTTGATATTGAGATCTAACCAACCAATCTTGTGAGGGGGAAATTACTATCCTAACTCCTTTCCAAAAACACTTCGATTCAAGGAAGAAGTAGAAGTAGAATTGTAACACAAAATCCTGTATGAAGAATTGCCTCTTTGTAGTGCCCCCTTCGTGCTCATATTGTCGCTCGGTCCCCATGTGCCATGTGGATCATGATAACCCTATCCCGATTGTTAAATAAATGTGTTTAGAACCCTTACCCAAGGACTGCGGGATGGTCATTGAATGTTGGGCTCGTGTCGGGTTGTCATTTTGACCACCGACGAGTGATCGTAAATAAAATTGGCAATGAAATAAATTTAAACTATGGTGATAATAAAATAAAGAGGGTAACATTGAAGTTGTCCTTCACAAACTAAGTGTATCTTCATGTCTTCGATTCATGAGGTGATGTCATTCACCTTGTGATTCATTCAACTCGAGAGCATTTCGAGGTTTGAGTTTGAGATATGTATGTAGCTTTTATTACGTTAACGTTGTCCTAATCAAATTGTTTCAGATAACAATAAAAGTAATCCGCATAATCTTCTAGTGAAAATAATTTCGTAATAAGGTAATGCCTTAGTGGGGAGCGGTTGTGGCTATGATTAAAGCAATTTTAAAATAATAAATAATATAAAGCATTTGAAATAAAAATAAATAAATAATAACAAATGACAAATAAATAAAATGGGGAAATACTAAAATAAATAAATATTCTTAATTATCTTAAATTCTTTCAATTCTTGTGGTGTGGGAAAACCTTTTTACCAAGAAAAAATTTAATTTTTTTTTTTTTGGTTAATGTGAGATTTCATCTCATGCGATAATTTTTGGTCTCGTGTGTGGGTGAATGAAGAAGGATTATGGTCGAGGATATATTTTGCAATTTTTTTGGTTTTGTTTTGGAATTTCATGGTGAGGGAAAGTTGTAGCTCAATTTAAATGATTTAGAAACTTCCATTTGACAAGTGTAAGATGAATTCCTCCTCAGTTTCGTGTATTCTCTATGTCTATGCCTGTTGAGAGAATTAGAGCAGAGTATGGACGTTGTCAAGCTTATTTTTGAGGACTTTTTATTTAATTTTCTTTTAGCGAATGGGTATGTTGAAACGTCTTTAGGTTCTTCAAAGCTAAATTCCACGACATCCTCCCTTCCATTGTGGAATTAGGAGATTAGAGATAAGGAAATACGCTCTAAATGAAATTGTTGAAAAGACTTTTGACAACAATGATCACATAAAAATGGGTTTGTTGGAAAGGCCTTTTGCCTCTTTGAAAATATGCAAATGGAATACAAGGTGTAAAGTTAGACAAAATGGGGATCATCAATGCTAAAGCGCAAAAATGGTGCTTTAAAAAATTAGTGGAAGATTTAAAGAAATTGTAATTATCGGGATTAAAGACAATGTTTCAACCATCCAATCGGCTCGTGCCAAAATGGGGACTATGGAGCAGGTATGATCTTTGTCATTGTATTAGAGGGCTTTATTTTCTTGACGATATAGTTGAATGTGGGATGGTAGAGATTTATGCAAGTAGAAGCGTGCTTTAAGCATGCCTCTTGTTTGACGAAATACTTGGGGGAATGGTGGGTTAATGACGGCTTATTGGAATCATCCTTGATGCATGGAATGACTCGTGAGATTGGGATGTAATGTGGGCATGGTTGGCTATCTAATGCTTTGAGTTGGAAATTGAAATAAGACTTTTATTTGATCATATATCTTATGGATTTTATTCTCGTTGACTTGGGTGTTGAGCGGCGAGTTATCCACAGTGGCATGGAATTTGGTCGGTTTAATTTTGGTATATTTATAGCTCGGTCTAAGCATGCGAGTTTCCATTGGCTTTATGAACTGCTTGTAGTATGACATAAGAGCTATTGATAAAAGCTCGGCCTTAGGACAATCAGTAGAATGAGCTCTTGGTGATCCCTATACTTCACCAATTCGATTATCGAGTACGGTCATTGCACTTTATCCTAACATAATTTAAAATTTCTAGTTTTATTAATTTGAATGGAGTTGTAAAACAAACTAAAGAAGAATAAACTTTGGGTGAATTGAATGACACATGTTTCTTATAGAAAATTTTACCTTTGTTTGGTATGCATTTGATGAGTACCCATGAATGTAAACACTACTATTTCCTTTACCTTATAAGATGGATAGATAAACTACGATACTATATTTTATTTTTGAAACCATGCAGTTGGAATGATAAATGGGCAACTTAGTAAAACTACTTTTGCCAACTTTGTGTAATGTTAATAAAACCTATTTTCATGGAGGCGTAAAATATCCTTATAGACCCCGAAATGAGAAAAATAAACTTTAGTCATGTACCTTATCATGTGGAGTGTCCAACTGAACATTGGGTTGTTCCTTAGACATCTGTTTGACCTTGTTTCATAACACATTTAAAATCCCATCTATCTAGTTCACAACTTTAAACAACCACCGAAAGTATAAAATACAATTTTGGTTTTGACCACGCCGTTTGGCCACGGGTGTAAAAACAAATTTTGTCTTCCACATAGCTCTAATAATTCAATGAGACAATCACTCAAAACTTTTAGTTCGTATAAAGGCATCCCACAAGCTAGTTTTCCAGATAAGTTTTGTAGGTCTCCTAGGTCGGGCGACAAGGCCGTTTGGGTGCATTTATGACCAGTAGCCTCGGAAATACGAGCACCATTTTAATCATGTTTTACAGTTAGGGGTTATGTTAGCTCCAGGTGTTTCCCTGTATATAGGGGAGTATGTAGGAATTTTTTTCCTTGAGTGTTTGAGTCTCGACGATGGTTTTTTACCCCTAAGTTTTGAGTAGCTTGCTTAAATTTGACACTTTTTGGAAACTTGTAACCAAATGGAGAAAACTGTCATATGACCTAATATCCAAGAAAACTAGCGACCGGGAACCTTGCACACAAAAAAACATGACCGTAAGAAACCAATTTGATGCTTGTTTGAAAAGATAATGAATGTAAAAATAAATGGTGTTTTTTATCTTTCCTCTCTCTAACTCTATCATTGGCTTTGAAAATAAAATGAAATGGCATTTGTGTTATATTCTCCCTAAAAAGTATGTTAAGTGTTATTGCATTATTATTGGAAAAATGTGAAATCATAAATTGCGCTTGATTTTAGTTAGATGTCATGCTAGTGGTTGTCTTGACCGTGTGGTGGTTGCAGTACCCGGGACACAAAAGCAAATGGTAGCGTTCTTTGGTATTTTGTAATATGGGTTATTGTTGGAATATACATGTAATTTCAAATAGATGTATCAACACTATGTTTATAATCATGAATGATTATTTATGGATTATGTTGCAATAAGTGAGATATCGTAGTGTATTGGTATCTTGGGAAATGGGCATTCTATTTTAGGGGTGATTTTGATTATAAGTATATATCTTGCTAATGGTGTAGATGTACATTTTCAACTGGAAATGAAATGAACATGTTATAATTGTACTCCTATGTGAATGAAGTGATTTTTGTATTCTTGCGTGTTGTACTAAAATGCTTGGAACACTCGAAGTAATGAAACTACCTTATTTAAGAATGGTTATAGTTGACCACTTTTAGGTGGTTATTATTTTAAAATTTATTTGATTGACCCTAATCTAACATCCATTGAGATGGTTACCTTCGAGCATTGTGTTTTTTTTGTGTTGTTCACCTTATTGAGTTTCAAGTGAAGTTTCATCTCTAAATAGCTCATGAAAAGTTTGTCTTGTAAATAGGTGACTTTGTTTGAGAAACCACCTCTTTTCTCTCGAGTTATGCCATGAGACCAACCTTCTCATGTGGTTTTAGAGCCTTAATATCACTTACTAGGCATGTGTGTAAAAGGTATTCTTGTGCATGTGGAAGTGTGCATGTGTTGTTATAGTTATGGGTATAGTGTCACTTCGTGACATGGAATATGTAATGTTATAATGCCGTTTTCATATGTGTGCCTCTATGCTAAGTCTCTCGGGAAGGCCTAATCATGTATCCGTACGCGATCAAAGGTCAAGTAAGGAAGGTATACACCATCCCTTGTAATGTTATCCTTGAACCCTCGTAGCTTAGAGGTAATAAGGGTACAAAATTAGGATTCTGTAGAATCTTTTACGCTTGTCGGATTTGTCATGAAATAAACCTATAAGAATGAATGGTTAAACAATGTTAGATTAAAAGGGGTCCCTATTAGGAATTATTTTCAGGCATACCCAAGTTGTTTGGGATGCTTTAGTTTAAGACTTAAGAGTCATTTTGAGACATGTGGGATGTAGGGTCTACGCTATGAAATTGTAAAATTTTCTTGAGGTTAAACATATAAATCTAAGCGAGGAACATACTTGATTCCTTGGGGTAGTTAGGAAATATAATCCCAAAACTTTTAAATGTGATAAAACATACCTTGGAAAACCATGAAGAGGGGTGGTACCTCACTTGGTACCTCTTTTAGAATCCTAAATCTTTTTTAATATAAGATGAACACATAAGTAAAACTTGGAAGTATGTGAGATAAGGGTGTTTGATCCACTTAAAAATTGACCTTAGTTGGTCATAGGGCCCTATATTTAACTTTTCCTATCTTAAAGGTGCCCTAATATGTTAACTTTGAGCAAGCTAAATATAGAATCCATTTCACTTAAACCAATGTTCACTATTTTTCATGTGATGAAGTGTACTCATCAAGTTAAATCTGAATGAAATAAATGATGTGAAACATTGTGAATAAGAATATATGCTTACATGATAAATAATTTTGAGACCTATAAGGTTATACAAGGGATTTTTAAATGAGTTAAGATGGAACCATCTTAAGTGAAGTGTTCAACGAAATACAATAAATGTGCCTAGTAAAAGGAAAATGTATGTTTTCATGCTATGTTTTCTTCAAACCTTTAAGATTAAAAATGGAATCTAAATACATCAAAGATTTAACCTGAATAAGTGATATTGTGAAAGGTATCAATTTATGATGTTCATGTCGTGATTATGTCATGGTTTCATACTTTCTCATTTATCTAAGTGTGAAGTTGGTTACATATTGTGTCATATTGATATTTGAGTGTTCTTCATGCTAGTGTAAACGTTACACATGGTTATGTGCAATCTCTTGTGAGTCCTTATGGTGTCGCACAGTTGTATCAAGTAATAGGAAAGTCAATTTTTTTATCTTGTTATGTTTGGTCATGTGTTTGGGTCCCACATGGGTGGGCATTACAATTGGTATCATAGTGAGGTTCATACTCTCAAACCTCTGGGACCTTTTGGTGTTGTGATGGATCATGCATGATGGTGGAGGAGTATTGTGTTATTTTGTTGTATATGTTGAACAACATGTTGCATGAAAAAGTGCTTCATAGTGAAATATGTTGTATCATATTAATTTCCACCATGTTTTTTGGTTTTATGGCATTATGTCACATGTTTCATTATATTAGAATGTATGTCATGATGTTAAATATCTATGTTCCTTGCATATAGGAATTCATATGTTATTGATAAATTTAGATCGTGAATTGGGGACATATGGTTATTTCATGACCCCTAATGCATTGTATTTGCACTCTTGGTGTGCTATGTGAAAATGTTGTGTGTTGTAAGTTGTGGAATATTGTTATGTTCTATCCCCATAAATTTTCCATGTGTAATATGTTATGGTTGTTGTGCATAAGTCATCAATGTGATCGTAACATTCTTATGTGTTATGTTTTGTACCCTACACTACTGAGTCATAACATCTAGAAGTGTATGTGTAGAGAGATAATTTTTAGACTAGGTGACCATAACCTTTAGCCAAGTACAAGTTTGAAATTGGAGTCTTATGTAGACTGAAAACCCACTTCTATCTATTTGGCATACCTCAAGATTTCACATTATATTTTGGATGTACACCACCTTAGGCTCATTCTTATGTGAACTAGTGTCTCTTCTATCTCCTATTTGGGTTTTCCATCGAATAATCCCATGTGATACTGAGTATGTGGATCCTTGTATGTGTGATTTAGATTTATATGAAGATTTTTTTGTTCTCGCTTATATTTATTTTACGAGATGAGGCTCAATATATGAGTGATAACAACATGATGAGCACCCCTTTAATGGACTTGGAAAGGACACGTAGTGATTGTAATGTGATCTTTCTATGTTCGTATTTTATTCGTAAATTGATCATTTCATCTATTCTTTAAGAACCACCAATTTTCTTTCTTGATGTATTCTTAAATTTTGGGCATTTGACTTGATTTTGAGCTAACAAGAGGCCTTTTCATTACTGCGGCTATTAAGTCATTTATTTCTCTTAGTTTGAAAATTTATTTTGAGTTTAAAAGAATTATAGCCTAGCCTAAGGCTTGAGTTTTGTTTCCACTTGACATTTGAATTTGATTGATATGCTGGTTCTAATGTTGTGTTGTGTTGGAATAGGGTCATGAGATTCACCATGGAGTGGTTAAACCTATGGACCCACTTCATTGTATGGGGTATGCCCCAAGGGGGTCATGAGGTTGTGTAGTATTGAGCTACAGGTTACTATGCCACTTGGATGAGAGTGATGGGGACCCATGTGCCTAAGGCCATAGGGTGACATGACCTCATTAAATGGAGAAATAAGGTGATACGACTCTTTGGCGAGTAAACCAATATG
Organism: Taxus wallichiana var. yunnanensis; assembly: GCA_018340775.1. NCBI lineage: Eukaryota > Viridiplantae > Streptophyta > Pinopsida > Cupressales > Taxaceae > Taxus > Taxus wallichiana. The sequence goes on from CM031234.1 coordinate 163,868,730, forward strand.
GAGAAATAAGGAGATGGGGATCTGTGGTGAGTGACCCAACATAGATAAATAAGGTGACATGGCTCTATGGTGAGTGACTTGGATTTATTCTGGCACTATGATTGTTTTTGTATTGGGAGGCATATGGAGCTGGTATGTATGATTCATGAGTTACTCATATGAGCCTTGATATGTATTGTAATGTTTGAGGCTTGACACTCCTCTTCGTTGGTAAGTACTATTGGATCTTAGCTTGACACTATGTGGGTATAGTCATGGTTTTGAGTCATGTGATACCGGTTGCATATGCATTAACGTGATGCCTTATTGTATGTTAGGCACGTGGATGTGTTGGATATATGCTTGGGGCATATATGTTGTGAATTATATGTTATGTGGACTACTTGTGTCTTTCCATGGTGGGGTTAGAGGTCTTGTGATGTGATTTAGTCATGAAAGTGTGCTAAAAATGTGTTTTGTGAGTTGTTTGTATTGTGCTTCTTACTTGGGGTGACATGTGGTGTCAAATGTTTTGGGAAACCTACTAGAAATTTGAAATTTAAAATCATTAACAAGTGATAAAATTATGAACATTGAATAAGTAAATTGTGCAATCGGTACAACTAATAAATGGTGAATACCCTTATGAGAAAACACATGTGAATGTGTTTCAAAATGATAATCAAGATTTGGATTTGAATCCACTATGGATTTGAATGTTGAGCAAAAAGTCTTTTGAGCTTGGAAACTAAGAACATGTATTAAGGAAAATATTAAATGAGTAGTAAAAAAAGGAGTAATGCTAATCTTCTTAGAACATTAAGAATTTGAGGAAATTTTAAAATATGCTATACGCTAATGGTGGTTGTGTTTTAAACAACATAACCTTTTTGATAATAGGAATTTTTCATTGTTGACTTCCCATGCTTGATCATTCCTCCTTGTGCATGGAAAGTGTTGCATCATGGATGATGCTTTTATAAGGGAGGTAAAATGTAGTGTCCCCTTCATTCTCGTATTGTCTCCAGTCCACGTGTGTCGTCGCAAGGATTAAGATTACCATATCATAGTTATCGAATAAATGCATTTAGAACCCTTTCCTAAGGACTGTGGTTTGTTCGTTGAATGTTGGGCTCGTGTCGGTTGTCATTTTTACCACCGACTGAGTGATCATAAATAAAATTGGCAATGAAATAAATTTAAATTGTGGTGATAATAAATTAAAGAGGGTAATATTGAATTTGTTCTTCACGGACTAAGTGTATCTTCATGTATTTTATTCACGAGGTGATGTCATTTTCCTTGCGATTCATTCAAATCGAGATCATTTCGAGGTTTGAGTTTGAGATAAGTATGTATCTTTTATTACATTAATGTTGTCCTATTCAAATTGTTTTGCGGATAATACTAAAAGTAATCTGCATAATATTCTAGTGAAAATAATTTTGTAACAAGGTAATGCTTTAACAAGGAGTAGTTGTGGCTATGATTAAAGCAATTTTAAAGTAATAAATAATATAAATAATAACAAATGAAAATAAAATAAAATGAGGAAATAATCAAATAAGTAAATATTCTTAATTACCCTAAATTATTTCAATTCTAAGGGTGTCGGAAAACCTTTTTACCAAGAAAGAATTAATAATTTTTTTGGTTAATGTGAGATTTCATCTGTGAGAGAATTTTTGGTTTGTGTGTGGATGAATGAAGAAGGATTCTGATTAGAGGATGCATTTTGAAAATTCTTTGGTTTAGTTTTTAAATTTCATGGCAAGGGTAGGTTGTAGTTTAGGTATTGCTTAGTTTGTGTCTAATTTAAAGTATTTAGAAACTCCCAGGCTATTCCATTTGATATGTTTAAGATGAATTCCTCCTCAATTTCCTGTATTCTCCATGTCTATACCTGTATGAGAGCATTGGAGCAGAGGAGAGATGGTGCCAAGCTTATTTTGGAGGACTCTTTTATTTAATTTTCTTTTAAATGCGTAAGTGGTCTATTGAAATGGATTGGTTTATGTTACCTCGGATATGTGATGTGATACGGCACAAGATAATGATGGATTCTTGATGTTGTGAATCGATGGAACCTACAAATAAGACTGAAAAAATATTGATTAGATAGATTTATGTGGGGGGTTTCCCGAAAAATGTGGATCCAGAAGCTTTAACTTCCTTTTGGATGTCAACCCTTGTTGTTAAACAAAATTGATACAAAGTAAAGATAAACTGAAAATATGCAGAAATTGAAGGATTTACAGAATTTGAAAGTAATTATGATTGATTTAATATGATTGATCAAATAAAATGAAATTAAATGTACTGGTCTGGGTCAATGGCGACCTAGACTATGCGAGGAGAGGAAGGTCAACATGACGACTGACTGGTAGGTAGGAAATGAAAAACAATGCGTAAAATAATTTTGATGTTCAATACAAGTCCAAACCATAAATCAGAGATGCAGTAGATATGAAAAATAACCATAAAGGAGGAGGTTAGGAAAAGGAAATGAAAGGATTATAAGGTAACAAGTATCACAGTGGATTTGGGATGAAAATTAGATTTTTTCAATGGAAGAGAGTAGGATGGTAGGATTCGGGTCTAGAAATAATGCATCAGAGAGATGGAAAAACTAAAAAAGGAATATGAAAAAAAAGATGAGGATAGAGGACATGGGTATCAGTCGATGGTGATACTATGGAAGATTGGATGAAATTTGGGAAAGTGCTTGAACAAGGTCGAGGGAAAAAGTTGGATTAAGAACTCTAAAAAGTAGAAAAACTTGATAGAATAGGTTGATAATGGAGTCTTGAACTTTTCTAGACTGCAAAAGGTTAGATGTAAACAAGGCAGCAATAATATGATAATAACTACATAAAATGATACCAAATGATGATAACCTCACAAAGGAATGTCTACAAGCAATGCAAACAAACTAGAAGGAGATCCAAGAGGTTTGTGATCATTGCAGAGATGTTTAGGCATGAGAAGTAGCTCGTAGGTATCAAGAAAGTTGGGGTATGTGCATGCATCTGATGATGAATGGAAATAAAGAGTTTAGTTTTATAGGGTCGATGGTGACTGGGCTAGGTCACCGCCAACTTGGGGAAAGTTTCCCTAATGGGAGGATTTTTCTTCTTTTGGCATGATTTTCTATTTTTTAAGATTGGGATTGAATGCTTTAAAGCATTAGGTGGGAAGAGGATGTTTTAGGATGAGGTGTAGGTGAGTTGGTAGTAGAGATAGGTTAGAAAAAGCATAGGATGGGAAATAGAAAGTCCATTAGGGAAGGGAAGGGAAAGGGAAGCAAAGGATGTGGATAATTGATTAATTAATTAATTAATTAAAGCTTAATTAATTAATTAAATTAAAGGTGATAGATATTAAAGGGGAATTTAATTAAATAAGGGGGATGGATTAAATAAATATGCATGCATGATGCGTGAATAAGGATATAGATACCAATTTAGGTGTCTACATTTTTCCCCTTTTTTTGAGTGGTTTGAGATAGCAAGCCATGAGACAAAAATGATGAGAGTTGGATGAGGATTGAAAAAGGTAGATGATGAGCTCCCCCTCAAATGGGGATCATGATGTCAAGGGAAATCGATGACGCATTTGAAAAAGTAGATGATGAAGGGTGGGTGGGTGAAGAAAATATGGGTGAAAGCATAACCAAGGCAAAGATGCCCCAGGAAAAAAAGGATCACAATATCAATAAAAACTATGGTGGTGACTCCAATATCACATCGGTAGAGGAAAATTGTGGTCTCAATGGAGATGGGCTACAACATTCTACAAACTAGTGAGTGGGTGAAGATCACTATAGTATGGATGCAAAGTCCAGGATGACCAATGGGTCATAGGAAAGTCATCAAAGTATGCACAACTATATGTGAAAAGGTATGTGAAATCCTTTATACATGAGGAATCAAGTGAAAAGGTATGCATCCATAAGGATGAGGATGAAAAATGGTGCCCCAAAGGGGACACAAAAATGGCCGAAAGGAAAATGAAAAAGATGAGTGAGTGAAATGAAAAGGAATATGCCCCAAAAGGGGAAAGTATGGCCGTGAAGGAAAAAAAAAAAATATGCCCCAAAAGGGGAAAATGGCCAAAATGACAAAATGAGGTAAAAAAATGCCCCAAGAGGGAAAATATGGCCACAAAGGAGAGGGTGGGATTTGTGCGCAAATTGAATAAGAATGAATTGTGAAATAAAATGCCTAAAGGAAGAGTGAATATGAATATGGCCACAGAAGTGGACTTTGAAATGAGAAGGAGAGGATTTAAAATATGGAAATAAAATGCCCTAAAGGAGAATATAGAATATGGCCATGAATGTGGACTTTGGAAAAAGAATGTATGCCCAAAAAAAGATAATTTGAATATCATAATAAAATTCCTAGGGGAAAGATGAGTATGGCCACAAATATGGACTTAAAGAAATGAATGGTTAAGAGGAGTGTCCCAAAGGGGAAATATGTATGGCCTAGTGGGACTTAGGATGAGAAAGAGAGATAAGATCAAATGAGGAGTAGGATAAGACACAACCTTAACGATAGCGACCTATAGATATAAATGTCTCTATGTCATATCAAGGAATGTGACTAGGAAAATATGCCTCCAATCACATTGAGGTAAACAAGAGGGGATCCAGGTGATGCAAGGCACATGCGACCAAAACAATGTTAGAAAATAACCAACGATAGTTAGTTATATCAAAGATCATAAGGAAACAATGGATGAGATGATCTCATAAACCTAATGTTGACATGAAAAAGGGGTTTGAGATGTAACTTGTACAAAGGGAAGAGGGTTCTCCAAAAGTGGTGTTCCCTAAAACTATGCCCCAGCTCTGGGAAGGGAAAGAGAAAAACTGATCAATGTGGGAAGTCTGCTAGAAGAAAGTTGATCAATGCGGGAAGCTTTCTTAGGATGCTAATAAAATGGAAGGTTGATCAATGCGGGAAGCCTTCAAATGCCATAAGGAGTAGCCATCCTTTGAGGGTATGGTCTACTTTATACATATATATAGATGGAAAGAATAATATATATATGATATCCATCCTTTGAGGGATCGAGTCTATTTTTTTGATTTTCTTTTTGAATTTGATTTTGATTTGCATGCTTTTTTTTTTTTTTTTTGATGAACAAATTTCCTTCGAGGGATCAATCTATTTTTAATAACTTTTTTTTTTTGACAAAGAGCATCCATGAATTTTGATTTTACATGGGGAAGAGTTGGGACTAGCTAAGTAGACCACTTAGGAGGGGATAATGATGTACAAGAGACACCCCTGGACCCTTTGCATGGTTCCAATAGGTGAATAAGAGGGTGATGGATGTGATGATCATGGAGTTCTCACCAAAGGGAGAAACCTATCCATAAGGAATATGCTATGGGTAGAGCCATGGTGCCCATATTTAAGGTCACATCTAGGAAGTGATGGAAGACCACATAATTCCAAATCATCACAATGAGAGATGGAAGAGGCTAAGATGGAGGAATGATCTAAAGATATGACTAAGGGCACATTGGTAAATGTGCTAACAATATAATGGTCACAAGTGCAATGTGTTAAGAGGTTCCACTTCTAGTTTACCATCAAGGAGGCCAAATGATAGGCTCTCCGACCCATACTTGTGTGTAATAATGTATGGTCCAATCTAGTTAGGGGAAAACTTTCCATGTTGGATCCTTTCTAGAGTAGTGAAATTATGATTTTATTTGAGGATGAGGTCACCAACATTAAAGTCATGTTCTTTAAGGTGCTTATTGTAAGCATGTTTAATGCACTCTTGATAAACATGATGGTGTTCAAGAGTGAAGGTGGTGCTCTCATCTAGCAACTCGAGTTGTGTTAGATGAGCTTGGTGATAGTCTTCATCAGAGATGAAGTCATGAAGGGACACACAAAAGATGGAATTTGAACTTCAAGAGAAGGATGGATTCAAACCATAAACAAGAGAAAAATAGGTAGCCCCGTGGAGGTACGAATGCTAGTGTGATAGGCCCAAAGGGAAAAAGGAAGCTGGAGATGCCAATTACGACTTGCTTGATCAATAGTTTAGCAAGATATTTTCAAGAGTTTTATTGGTAGCTTTGGCTTGGCCATTAGCTTGAGGATAATATGGAGAAGAAAAGTTGAGTTGATGTTGAATGTGTTACATATTTTCTTGAGATCTTTGTTTTTAAAGGACTTTCCATTGTCCATGACAAGTTTGTGGGGAACACCAAAGTGACAAATAATGTGTTGATAAATAAAATTAATGATTGGGCCATATTTAGTTGAGGTGAGTGGGATTTATTCCACCCATTTAGTGAAATATTCATTACAGTGATGATAGAATGATGTTGTATGTGAAGAACGAGGATTAATAAGACCAATAAGATCAAGGCCCCATTGTGAAAAATGGCCAAAGGTCTGAGCCGTTGGATGCAATATTGACTAGGAATATGAATAAGATTGGAATGTGCTGAACATTTTTCACATTTCTTAACATACTCACAAAAATCATGATTGAGGAAGGCTAGTAATAATAGCCAAGATGAGAGAATGCACTTAGCAATGGCTAAGCCACTAAAGTGTCCACCACAAAATACCATCATGGACTTCTTGGATGGCTTGAGAGGCTTCATGGGATTTAAGACATCGAGAAGAACACCATCAAATCCATGTTTATAAATAATGCCACCAAGGATCACATAGTGGTTAGCATGCATTTGAAGAAAATACCTCTTAGCATTTTTGGATAGATCAGAGAGGAATAATGGATTGGGATAGATAATCAAATATTTGAGAATACCAAAGGTCTATGAATTAGATTCAATAAGATTAACCTAGGGTAATTCATGGAAAGGTTGATCATGATGATGAATGATGACAAAGCTTGGACTCCTCTTGTTTTCCATGGGATGAGAGCCATGAGGGATGCCATCATCATATCAAAAATGATTGGTCGATCGGGAACAACTTGGATGGTGTAGGAATCAAAGGATTTAAGGAGAAGATGAACAATGTCATGATATTTTTGAAGAGTATCATTTTTACATTGATACTCACCTATGACTTGTTTGATTATAAGCTTGAATCCCCATATATGTCAAGAATTTGAACACCTAGAAAGACATGGCATTTCAAGACCCAAGATGAGGGCCTCATACTCTTCCATGTTGTTTGTACACTCAAAATTGAGTTTATATGTGAGGGGAATAGGAGTTTCCCAAGGAATAAATAAGAACAATGCACCAACCTCCCCCTTGCTTGACACTTAGAGCCATCGAAGAAGAGAGTGAATTTGAGAGGTTATATTCATGATGAAAATGATTATGGATTCATCCGGAAAATGCTCATGAGGAAGATGCATACTACTAGGAAGAGGGGCTTCTACTAATTGATCAGAATAGCTTGACCCTTAATAGATTTTTGAGAAATGAAATCAAGCTCAAACTCATGATCATGAGCATGAGCCAACGAGTGATATGATCATTATGATATGGCTTAGAATGCATTTTTTAAGAAGATGAAAACTAGTAATGACATAATCTTATGATTAAGGAGGTAGTGTCAAGCTTCAAAGTAGAAAAGAAGAGAGCATGCAACACAACTTTTTAGCTTTAGTGTAGTGGGTTTCACAAAGTCATGAAGGGTGTGACTGATGTAATAAATAACCTACTCATGACCTTGGTCATCATGATGTGCTAACATAGCTCTTAGAGCATGATTAGTAGTAGAAATGTACAAATAAAATGGCTCCCCTCACATGGAGGTGTAAGCACTAGTGGAGATAGGAGATATTGTTTAAGATCATCAAAATCCTTCTAAAATCATGATCCCAATTGAATTCTATGTCCTTCTAAGGAGGTGATGAAAGGGTTGACAAATGATCGAGAGAGTTGTGAGATGAAATGATGAACAGATTGAAGGTGACCTTGAAGGCTATGAAGTTTCTTAAGATTGGAAGGAGGAGGAATTTCAATAATTTCCTTAATTTTTGTGGGGTCAACTTCAATGCCCCTAATAGAAATGATAAAGCCAAGGAGTTTTCCATTAAGACTCCAAATACACACTTGGTGGATTGAGATGAAGATAAAAAATGAATAAGGCACTCAAAAAAGGATTTCAAGAATGAAAAGATGGTCACGTCGATGTTTAGATTTTCCTAAAATATCATCAACATAGTCTTCTATAGTTTTTTGGATGAGATCATGAAAGATATAAGTCATGGCCCACTGATAAGTAGTGTGACATTCTTTAAACCAAAGGGCATGACACGATAGAAAAAAGGTCCCCCAAGGAGTAATGAAGGAGGTTTTGTGTTGATCTTCTAGTGCGTGATGAGAATTTGATTATAACTAGAGAAACCATCCATGAGAGAAAGCATCTCATGACCTGTGGTAAGATCCACAAGTTGATCGATGTTTGGAAGAGGGAAGTCATCCTTAGGGAAAGTGAGATTGAGATCTCAAAAATTGGTACATATACATGAAGCTTTCTGATGCTTTGGAGATGGGAACAATGTTAGAAACCCATTGGGGATAGTCGATGGGAATGATGAAATTGGTAAAAAGAAGGTGTTGTAACTCTTCTTTAACAAGGAGGGAAACATGAGGATGCATGTGGTGAAGCTTTTGCTTTACCAGTTTAGCATTGGGATAGGTGATGATATTGTGGATGATGATAGAAGGGTCAAGACCTGGCATGTCTAAATATGACCATGAAAATTCTTAGCTATGATGAGGAGAGGAATGGGTGAAATATTCTAGCTCATGTGGATCAAGAGATTGGCCCACTTTGAGAATGTGAGGCTCTGAGGAGTCCCGATATTGACATCGATGGTGGCTTCATTGAGAAGAGTAGGTGTGTTAGATGGTAAGGTATTTTGAAGATAAGAATCTTCTACCCCCATGTGGGAAAGAATGACATCATCATCAACACACTAAAGGATGTTAATGGTAGAAGAGTATTCTTCTTCTATCATGTCTGATGGCAAAGGGGAAGGGACCTAGTTTGATTTTCACACTAATAAGTGATCAGTCCCAAAGTTATGGTGGAGACTAAAAAAAAGTTCAAAGCAATAAAAATGGTGTCATCCATTTCCATGTCTTCAAGAGTCAAAATATGGGGAAGGTAGAGAAGGTATGTTCATGTCTTTGGGAGTCAAAGAGATGGAGAAGGTAGAGAAGGTATGTCCATGTCTTCAGAGTTTGAAAATATGGAGAAGGTAGAGAGGTATGTCCATGTATTCAAAATCTCATGGTGATGAAAAGGTGGAGAGGATGTCCCATGAGTATCTCATATGGTGGAATGGGGTCAGGGACTACTCCTTGTATCCTAACCCAAAATTTTCATGAGGTTTGTGATATTGATCAATAGAAATAAGGCCATGTGGGCCATGCTCATAATGTCCCATGCCAATCCTTTCCATGCGCAATGATGGAGATAGGTATAGGAAAATATGGTTTGTTGAGAAATCAAAACCACCAGTATAAGGTTTGGCATGTGGAATATCATCGATGGGAAGAGGGGGTATCAAAACCACCATAAATAAGATTGTGTGAAAGATGTGGTGGACCAAAGGAACAACATCCCCATGTCATTTGGTTGGTACATAGGCACCTTATCGGGTCTACCATATGGTGAGGAGTGGGAAGGGTGTTGAGTGTGAGAGAGATGATACTCCCCCATCATAAGTTTTCCATTATGTTATCCAGGAGTCATCATTAGGGAGTTTGGATGAGGGAATGGCTGAGCTGGTGGATGGTGTAGATGGATCATTCTTAGGAATGAGTACATCATTTGGTCTATAGGTCATGTTGCATCCTTGGAAGGGAGGAGCATCCTCGGGAAGTGTGAGAATATTTCCCTCATGCTCATATTTAAGGGAACGATGGAGTGTAGAGGGGACAAAATGCATGGCATGGATCCACATTTCATCCAAGGAGAAATTTATTGAAATTCCCCTTCAATGATGTAAAATATCCTCATGGATGAGATTCTCACCAACATGGATAGGAAGAATGACCATTCCCAAGGTGGGAGTGATGACATCATTGAAAAGTGTGAAGGACCACATGTGGTGTCTGGGTGATAGATTCCTTTGGGATCTTGAGTTGATCAAAAGTATGTGATGGAAGATATTAATGCTCACCCCACTATCGATCATGGATCACCAAATGAATGTATCATTTATCCTTGACCGTAATAAAGAGGGGAAGGTCATGTTCTTCTTGGTGGGATGTCCAGAATTTCAGTATCATCAAATGAGATAGTAGTAGTAGTAGTAAGTGCTCCTACGAGAGATGTGAAGGGTTGAGCCTCATCACTGGATGTTGGAATGCACTTTAAGGCTTTAGTAAGAGCCTGTCTATGATCTGGAAGCTTTGGATGAGCTCGTAAAGTGACATCTTGATTGGGGCCTTGATGAAGTTGTCTAATGATACTTTGTTCAATAGGCTTAGGAGATGCTAAAATGGAAACCTTTGGTTTTGATGATGTGGTTAACTCCTTAGGAGGAGGAATGGTGAAAAGGTCTTGGATTTTGTTTGAGGTTGGTTTTGGATCACGTGGCTAGATCGAGTGGTTACCCAAAAACATTAATGAAAAAGGGGACCATCCCTAGAAGAGTCATCTCTCAAAGGTGAAATGGCATATCGACTAGATATGGAAGGAAGGGACTTGACTTGGTCCAAGAATAAGTCTTTCCTCTTTAATGAGAGTTATGGATAATGGCCTGGAGCACTCTATAATGTTTAGTATCATGCCCAGGGGTATGATGAAAGGTGCACATATAAGGTTGGAATTGAACCATAAAGGTTTCTTTCCTTTTGGGTCAAAGGCCTTGATAGGTGGAAGTGTGATTGCAGAGGTTTGTAGTAAGTGTTGGAATATTTTATATATGATCCAACTAAAGTGTTAGAAGATGCCTTGTGAGATATCTTGGATGTTGGGGTAAAACCAAGTATATTGATGTTTTGGTGACTTGAATTCAATTTTGATGTTGATTGGTGTTTTAGTGTTAATGGTTTTGGATTGGTGGGTTGAAATATTCATGGTCCTAAAACAAATGATTTTGGATTGGATGGTTTAACTCTAGGAGGGATTATAGATTTTATATGTGAAGATGCATCCTTGGGAGGAGTGATGAAAACCTTAACTGGGGGGTCAGATGGTGATGTTATGGTTGGTTCGGGTGTACAAGAAACAACATTTGTTTAAGGTGATCTATGGAAGGTGGAGATTGATGGGATTGTGTTGATGACATGGAAGGAACATTTGAGGTCATTGCAAGGTAAAGTGATTTTAAAAATTCCTCAAATGATGAAATTGGTGTGAAGGAAGAAGGTGGCATGGATGTGACCACAATATTGATGATGGGTAAAAGAGTGGGAGGAGGAACTGGTATAGGTTCTATGGATGGTATGATGGGAAAGGGTGGAATGGATATAGGTGAGGTGGTCAAGCCTACTGGAATGGATGAAGTAGATGATGAGGTGGATATGATAGGTAAGGAAGTTGATGAAGGACCAACACCGGATGTGGAAATAGGTTGGAATGGTTGCTTCATGAATGTCTCTAGGGGCATAAATGATATATTTGCAAATGGGGTTCTAGTAGTTATAGATGTGGGAGTGGATGTTGAGATAAATGTAGGTATAATAGATGTAGGAAGGATATCAAAAGGATGGATGTGATCAATGATGAAGGATAGGAAGTTGTGGATGGGATAGGTTCCTGATCAGTAGTGTTCAGGGTGTTTATAGTGTGAGCGTTGGGTGTTTGGGTTATAGTAGAAGTGGTGGCTTGGATTGCTGGTGTATGATTTGGGAAAGGTTGTTTAAAGATGTCAAGTGGTTGATTGGGTGAAGCGTTTGGATTTTCCACTTGAAGATCACCTTGATCGATGAGTCTTTGGACCAAATCCTTGAAATTTGACATCTCTCTATGTCATGTCCTTAGACTTGGTGGTATTTATAGTAATGGTCTTCATGATACCACATGGGATTCAGTCTAGACTCATCAACTAGTCGGATAGGAGGGAGTGTGATAAGATTTACTACCATCAACTTGTCAAATATTATACTATATGACTCCCCAAGGGGAGTGTAGTGTAGTTAGGCTTTGGTCAAAGAGCTCATTGTTGAGTCCACATACTAGATGTAGGTGCAGGAGATGATTTAATGACAACAACATTGGCCACCATTTTTTATTTTTTTTTTGCGTGGAAGGTTTGGTAAACTCATGTTTAGGTTTGTTTGATTTTAATTTTAAATGACCCTTCTCAAGGGTGCATGTTTCAAGTTTGTGAGCCATGGTAAAGGCTTCATCAAGGTTTGAATGATTGGATTTGTAAAAAGAAGATATATGCTTCACACATGAACATGAGAAGAGCTCGATGAGATCAGTTTACAGGAGAGGGAAGGATAACTTGTTTATAATGTTGCACATCATGAAAAAAAAGTCTAATGGACTCATCTTCAAAACTTCGATAGTGTATAGATCATTGATAGTTATTTTACACAATGTGTTAATTGAAAAGTGTTCTAAAAATAGTTGCGCTAGTTGGGAGAAGGAGAATATAGAATATTGAGGGATACTATTGTACCAGTCTAATGCGGACCAACCAAGGACATGGGGAAAGTGTGAAGCATCAAGTCTTGATCATGTGTGATAAGATAACATGCATGTCTAAATGCACAAAGGTGTTGTTGTGGATCCTCTTTTGTTAAAACTTGGTGAATTTTGGTAATTCCCAATGTAGAGGATATGGTTTAACTGGTATGGATGGGTGAATAGGCTCATTACATATTTTTCATATGATAATGAAACTTTGGATCCTAAAGTAGTGACTTCAGGTTGGCTAACCTATTCACAAGAGCCTACATGTATGGGGTCATTCGAAAGAGTTTATTGGGGATGAGAGGTGGTGGTTGCATGTAAGAAGTGGTTGGATGAGTTTGTTGATGAACTTGTGGATGTGTGGGTGTTTGAGGAATTTTTGGGGGTGAGTGTAAATCATGGGCTATGATTGAAAGGGTGGTTGTTGAAATAATTGTTGTTGGGAGATGGGAACATGATAGGATTGTTGGGATTGGGTAGGATACTATGGAAAGTGCTGAGTGGGAATGTGGGTATGAATGGGTTGAAACTGTTGTTGAAAAGGGTTAGATACTTGAATAATGTAAAGCACCATGAAAGGGGTTGGGAAGTATTGATAGGCATGCTAGATGTGAGAAGGTCATATTGTCCAGATATGGGATATGATGTTTGGGCATATTGATTAGGGACACTAGTGGCAATAGTGACCAAAGAGGTGAGGGAAGAGTAGTGTTGATTTTTGTCATGTTGATTGGTGGGAGATTGTGAGGAATAGGTGTGACTATCTAGGTAGTTTGATGAGATGAGGGATTGGTGGAAGAGGAAGCAAGATGGTAGAAATCTCATTTACTGAAAACTTGGGTAGTTTGGGGATTGGTTTGATAAGGATAAAGTTGTTGGAGTGGTGGACCATCTAAGGGAATCTGAGTTGATCTCCTAAGGAGATAATCTTGGAGTGCCACTGGATTGGCATCCAGAAGCTCTTGGAACATGGTATCACCAAGAGGGACCTTAGGAGGTCCAAAAGACTTTGATCGAATGGATGGTGGGGTAGCTGGCCTAGATGGGATAGATTGATGGTGTAAGAATGGGTTAGTCTCACCTAAAGTTGTAGTGTGAACAAGGGGTTATGGGTGAGAGACATCGATGAGGGGTTGAGTGCTCATGAAAGAAGTAATCAAGGGCACAATGAGGTAACTATTGTGGTGAACATTTGTTGAGATAAGGAACTATTTGAAGCCAAGTTTTGTTCCATTATTTTGGCTGCTAAATGAGTAATTACGGGCATGAAATAAGTTTTACCCAAGAAAGTCAAGAAAAGATTCTTTTTATGTTCTTAATTTATTTAAGAAAGTGTGAAAAGAAAAAGGGGATGGATAACAAAGGACCTAGGAGAAGGAAAACTATGTTTGGTTTTAGGTTTGTTATGGTTGGGAAAGTCTCAGGTGGTTTCTTATTGGGTGATGAAATCCCAATCAGTTAATCGGGTAAGGGATGTTTTGATGTGTTAATTTGATTTGTGAGGTTTAGGTTGTGTGTGATAAAGTGTGATATGTAGAAAGTTAAACCCTACTTAAACTATATGAGCAAAATGATGCAAAAAGAATGTTCTTTTTTAAACCCAAAAAATGAAGTGTGATATTCGATGAGGACACAGACAAGAATGGAAAATTATGATGCAAAAAGGAGAAAATAGGGAAAAATGAGGAATACCTGGATAATGCTTTTCCTATTTGTCTGCACTCTTGAGTGATGAGTGATCTAGCCACAAACCCAACACGAGCAAGCAAAAAGTAGAGCTCACGTTGCAATGTTAGTGGAAGACAAAAAAAAAACAAAATAAAATGAAGAGATCACCAAAAGGGTGGTCCACATGGGTGCATGTTAGGAATGTTTTAGTATTTTCTCATTCTTAATGAAATTAATGAGTTACTAAAGAAACTATCAAACTCAAAAAATGTTGGAGGGTTTATGTTACCTCAATGTGATGTGATATGGGTGATGAGTAATGATGGATTCCACTGTTGTAAATCAGATGAAACCTAAAAATAAGACCCACTGAAATAAGATTGATTAGATAGTTTATGTGGGGCTTTCTCGAAAAATTCTAGCTCCAGAAGCATTTAACTTTCTTGGTGGATGTCAACCCCATTGTTTGTTAAACAAAATTGATACAAAGTAAAGATAAAATGAAAGTATGTAGAAAATGAAGGATTTACAAAATTTGAAAGTAATTATGATTGATTTAATATTGATTTGATTGAAATAAATGCAAATTAAATGTACCTAGTTTGAGTCGAACAACAACCTAGACCTATGCGAGAGGGTAGTCGATGGTGATGACCTAAGGCGAAGGATGGATCAAATATGGATGTGATAAGTGTAGATCTAGATTCTCAACAATGCAAGGAGTCGAGGAAAACAAAGCCATGTCAGATAATGGAAAAATAAATCTACGAGGAGGTATGAGGCAAGGAAATGAAATGATGTACAAGGAAATGGATCACAAAGGAATTATTTGGGGTGAAAGAGAAAACCAGCGAGATGAGAAGTTCGAGAATCCTAAAAAAGATGTCGAGATTTAGGGTCCGTGAAACAATGCAAGAGATGGAAAAAATGGATCGAGAGGATTATGAAACAGAAGAGGATGATGATAGAGTTGGCTAATAATGGAGTCCTGACTATTTTTGGACTTGCAAAAGGTTATATGCAAAAAAGGTAGTAATAATATGATAATAACTACATAAAATGATACCAACCGATAATAACCTCTCAAAAAAATGTCTACGAGCAATGCAAATAAACTAGAAATGATATCGAAGAGGTCTGTGATCATTGCAAATATGTTCGAGTAGGAGAAGTAGCTCACATGTTGCAAGAAAATTGGGGTATGTGCATGCATTTGATGGTGAATGGAAATAAAGAGTTTAGTTTTATAGGGTCTATGTTGACTAGGCTAGGTCACCACCAATTGCAGGGAAATTTCCCCAATGGGAGGATTTTTCTTGTTTTGGTGTGATTTATAGTTTTTTTAAGAGTTGGCTGAATGATTTAAAGCATTAGGAGGAAGAGGATGTTTAGGGATGAGGTGTAGGTGAGTTGGTAGTGGAGATAGGTTAGAAAAAGCATAGGGATGGGAAATAGAAAGTCCATTAGGGAAAGGGATAGGATAATAATTGATTAATAAGAATTAATACCACAAGGAAATGCGGCTCTTATAAGCCATACATTACAGGATGAGCTCTAAATGAAATTTCTAAAAAGACTTTTGACAACAATGATCACAGGGAATGCACAAAAATGGGTTCATTGAAAAGGCCTTGGCCAATTTTGCTTTGGGCACTTAGAATTTTTTTCCAATGATTTGAAAAGATGCAACCTCTCGGGATTTCATGGTGCTAGGCATACATAAAGCAATTTTAAAAAAAAAAAAGGAAGAAAGAGACTATAGAAATTTTGAAGAAAATGAAATTTCCATGTGTAAAGTTAGACAACCCTTCCCGTGTCTATATTATTCCTATTCCAAATTGGGGATCATCAATGCTATAAGCGCACAAAATGGCATGTGTACAAAATGATGTGGAAGATTAAAATAAAATGCAATTGTTAGGCTTAAAGATAACTATTTCAACCTTTGTCGGATCCTCTCACTTATCCCAAAATGGGAACTTTAAAAGTGGAATAGTGTATGGTCTAGATGACATTTCATTGAGAGGTATATTTTCTTGAGGATATAGTAGATTGTGTGATGGTAGATATTTATGTAAGTGGAAATGGTCTCTAGGCATACCTAGTGTTTGAAAAATTACTTGGGGGAACAATGGGTTAATGAACACTTATTGGAATCATCCTTGATGTGTGGCATGAATCATGGGCTTGGGATTTAAAGTTAACATGGTTGGTTGTATAATACTTTGAGTTGGAAATTGAAATAAGAATGTGACATCGATCACATATCTTCTTTCTTTTATGCCAATTGACTTGGGTGTTGAGCGGTGAGTTATCCATTGTGTCATGGAATTTGGTTGGTTTAATCTTAGCATATTTATAGCTTGGTCTAAACATGCAAGCTAGGATGTAATGTAGAGATCATTCTTTGAACATGGATCCATTGGATTTATGAACTAATTGTAGTACAAAACATGAGCTATTGATTAAATATTTACCTTCGGATGACCGCAAAATGAGTTACGGTGATCCCCGTACTTCAAAATTTTGATTGTCAGAATGGTCATCTCACTTTTTCATTTCATAATTTAAAAGTTATAGTTTTATTAATTTGAATGGAGTTTTAAACCAAACTAAAGAAGAGTAAATTTTGGGTGAATTAAACAAAACATGTTTCCTATAGAAAATTGTACCTCTATTTGGCATGCACTTGATGAGTACCCATGAATGTAAACACTACTCTCTCCTTTACCTTGTAAGATGTATAGATAAAATATGATAGTGGTTGGATTGATAAATGAGAAACTTAGTAAAACTATTTTTTTCAACTTTGTGTAATGTTAATAAAACATATTTTCATGGAGGCACAAAATATCCTTACACACCCCGAAATGAATTTTTTTTTTTTTTTTTGGCGTACCTTGTCATGTGGAGTGTCAAAATGAACCCTATTTGTTCCTTGGATGTCCATTTTCCTTGTTTCATAATGTTTTTAGGATCCCATCGGGCTAGTTTACTGACTTTAAACAATTGCTTTGAAAGTAAAAACCAATTTTTGTTTTGACCTGCCATTTTGGACCTGGGTGTAGAAATGGATTTTGGCTTCCACATACCTCTAATACTTCCTCAAGACAATAATTATAAAATTTCATTTAGGAGAAAAACATCTCACAATCTATTTTTCCAAATAGGTTTTGTGGGCCTCCGATCATTGGGCAATGAGGCCGTTTGGGTGCATTTATGACCAGTAGCTTCGAGAAAGACGAGCACCATTTTAATCATGTTTTCTAGTTAGGGTTTTTGTCAGCTCTGAGTGTTTCCATATATATAGGGGAATATGTAGGAATTTGTTCCCTTGTGTGTTTGAGTCTTGAAGATGGTTTTTACTTTGCTGATTATTGAGTAGCTTGCCCAAATTTGAGACTTTTTCAAAACTTGTAACCAAATGGAGAAAACTATCATACGATATCATCTAATACAAATAGTGATTGGGAAACCTTGTAGACATAGAAACATGACAGCAAGAAACCATTTTGATGCTTTTTTGAAAAGATATTGAATGTAAAAAGAAATGGTGTTTTTCTCTCCTCTCTCTAACTCTATCACTTGGTTTCAAAATAAAATGAAATGGAATTTGTGTTCTATTCTCCTAAAATTTTGTTCAGTGTTATTTCATTATTATTGGAAAATTTTGAAATTGTAAATCGTGCTTGATTGTAGTTAGATGTCATGCCAACGGTTGTGCTGACCATGTGGTGGTTGCAAGTATGTGGGACAAAAAGAAAATAGTAGTGTTGCTGGTATTTTTGTAATATGGATTATCATTGTAATATAAAATAAATGTATCAAAACTATTTTTATGATTATTTATGGATCATGTTGTGATGAGTGAGATATCGTAGTGTATTAGTATCTTGGGAAAATGGACATTCTATTTTAGGGGTGATTTTGATTATAGGTTTATATCCTGCTAATGGTGTAGATGTACATTTTCAAATGGAAATGAAATGAACATGTTATAATTGTAATCTTATGTAAATGAAATGATGTTTTTATTCTTTCGTGTTGTACTAAAATTCTTGGAACACTCGAAGTAATGAAACTCGCCTTATTTAAGAATGGTTATAGTTGACCAATTTTAGGTATTTATTATTTTAAACGTTATTTGATTGAACCTAATTTAACAACCATTGAGATGGTTACCTTATAGCATTATGTTTTTGTGTGTCATTAACCTTATTGAGTTTCATGAAGATTTAATCTCTAAATAGCAAATAAAAAGGTTTGTCTTGTAAATAGGTGAATTCGTTTGAGAAACCACCTCTTTTCTCTGAGTTATGCCATGAGACCAACCTTTTCATGTGGTTATAGAAGATTAATATTAATTCTTAGTCATGTGTGTAATAGGGCTTCTAATGCATTTGGAAGTGTGCATGTTGTTATAGTTATTTGTGATGATCTCAAATGGGTGGCTTTATGCTACGTTTACGGGGAAGGGATAATCATGTATGTATATGAGATCATAAGGGAAACTAAGGAAGGTATATACCATCCATTGTAATGTGATCCTTGGCCCCTCTTATCTTAGAGGTAATAAGGGTACAAAATTAGGATTCTATAGAATCTTTTATGCTTGTCGGCTTTGTCACAAAATCACCCTATAAGAATGGTAATGGTTAAGCATTATTAGAGTAAAAGGGGTTCCTACTAGGAATTATTTTTTCAGGCATGTCAAAGTTGTGTGGGATGCTTTATTTTAAGGCTCAAGTGTCATTTTTGAGGCATGTGGGTCATAGGGTCTAAACTATGGAATTGTAAATTTGTCTTAATGTTAAACATAAAAAGCTAAGAGAGGACCGTACTTGATTCATAGGCATAGTTAGGAAATTTAATCACAAAACTTTGTAATGTGATCAAGCATACCTTGGAAAACCATGAATTGTGGTAGTACCTCACTTTGTACCTCTATTAGAATCCTAATGTTTTTAATGCAAGCGATATAAGACGGACACATAAGTAAAACTTGGAGGTATGTGAGATAAAGGTGTTTGATCCACTTCAAAATTGACCTTAGTTGGTCATAGAGTCTTTGAGTGTAAACAAGAAGTAAATTCAAGCCTAGGACCTCCTTTTATGTTAATGGTGTTCAAAACCTATAGTTAACTTTTCCTATCTTAAAGGTGCCCTAAGATGTTAACTTTGAGTAAGCTAAATACATAATCTATTTCCCTTAAATCAATGTTCACTATTTTTCATGTGATGAAGTGTACTCATTAAGTTAAATATGAATGAAATAAATGATTTGAAATATTGTGAATAAAAATATATGCCTACATGATAAATAATTTTTTTACCTATAAGGTTATACAAGGGATTTTTAAATGGGAGTTAAGAATAAACCATATTAAGTGAAGTGTTCAAAGAAATAAAATAAATACAACCTAGAAAAAGGAAAATGCATGTTTTCATGCTATGTGATCTTAAAACCTTTAAGGATAAAAATGTAATATGAATACGAAAAATATTTAACCATGAAAATGTGATATTGTGAAAGGTATCAATTCGTGATGTTCATGTTGTGATTATGTCATGGTTTCATACTTGCTCATTTATCTAAGTGTGACGTTGGTTGCATATTATGTCATATTGATATTTGTGGTGTTCTTCATGTTGGTGTAAATGTTACATGTGGTTTCATGAAATATATTTTGAGTCCTTATGGTGTCACACAATTGTATCAAGTAATATGAAAAAAAAAAAAAAATCAATCTATGTTAGGTTTTGTGTTTGGGTCCCACATGGGTGGGCATTACACCTACAATACTATTTGTAAATACTACTTCGAGTGGTATAATGACATTGCGTATTTATTAGCATACAAATATTTCCAATCACACCTTAATAAGAAGAAACATAGAATGCCTAAGATAATGGAAATGATATTCATTTTCTTGAATCATGTGTTGTATAAAAGAGGATTAAATGATTGTTTCTTGTGGTGTGTTGAAAAAGAGAAGCTTCTAAAGGTATATCATGACCAAGTTTGTGGTGGAAAATTTTCAACCTTGGTCACTGCTCACAAGATCTTAAGAGGTAGATACTATTGGCCCACTCTATTTTAATATGCTCAAAAGTGGGTATCTAAATGTAAATGCAGTCAAAAATTCATTGGTAGACCCAAATTGGATGCGGTGCCGTCAGACCCATGATTGTTGAATATAAATTTGAGTGTTGGGGTCTAGACTTCATGGGTGTACTCAATCCACATAATAACATATGCCATACCTATGTTCTCAATGTTATAGAATGCTTCACTAAGTGGGAGGAGGCTATCCCAATTAAGCATGCTAACACTGAAATGCTATGTAACTTCCTCAAAGAGAACGTCATAATACATTTTAACGTTCCATAAAGGTTATCACTAAAAAAATAAAGCTAATTATGATCCATGGTACTCACTAAATTTTTATATGAGGATGGTATCTCTCTATCCAATTTTTTTGATTATTACCCCCAAGGTATTGGTTAGGCGAATCCAACAACAAAAACATTGTGATGATCTTCCATAAACTAGTTGATCAAATGAAATAGAACTGACACAAGAAGTTGTATGATGCATTATGGGATGAATGGATCACACCCAAGAAAACACTAGCAATGTCACCATTCCAGCTTTCTACATGGGCTAAAAGTGTAAGTTCTTATATCAGGTTGAGTTACTTGCCCTACACTTGGTCAACACAATTGAAGAATACCAATTTCACGACTACTTGGAAAAAATAATATTGTACTTAGAAAGACTCAATGAACAAAGAGTCATGGTAGCAAATAGAATCAAAGAGCACCAAATGTGGGTCAAGAAGATATTTGATGAGAAGACATGGGAAACCACATTTTAGATTGGAGACCTTGTCCTACTCTAGGACAAGAGAAGAGAGCCAAAGGGCATCCAATTTTATTTGACTCCCACATGTACCATATGTGATTTAGGCTTTTTATGTTTCCCATTTCCTTATTGTTTTTCCCTTTCTTGTTGTGTTTGTGTTAATTCCTTTTCATTATGTATCCTTACTAAGACTATATTGCCTAATGGATAAGGCAATGTTCTACTAAATCCTAAATTGAGATTATGGAGTTCCTTCTTTCCTTGTATTAATTTCATTTCAAACCAAGTCAAGTCCTCGAGTATGTCACATTGCACAATTTCTATCTATTTATCGAAAGGGATAAGTCGTAAATGAAGAGTGGGTTATGAGAGCCATATAATAAACTATGTTGCATATCTATATATGCAGCCACACATGCGTATGCATATCTTGGAAAGGATATGCACACTTACTTGTAGTTGCATGTACAACCATGTAAAAATTCTTTTCGTTCAAAACTCATAATGTACTTAGCATTTATGACATATTCTTGTTTTGTTTTGATGTTCCTATGTACTTACTTTGCTAGGTATGGCGATTCGTCCATTGTTGGACTGCTCAGTTGTTGTAATTAATAAATATTGTTGTGCACCATGCTATGTTGTGTGTTATGAGTTACTTTGCTGAAAGTGAAAATTTGATGTATCGATAAATTGTTTGGTTCTTGATATATCGGATATTGATCATATGGTTTATCTAGCTTGCTAGAAATAATGATTGCATGATGAAAGGGATCTATACATGGATAAAATAATATTATTCAAGATGGAAGCATAGTTTGAATGCATGATGCTAACCTTATTTTTTTGTCATGATGGTCAAGGGTCATAAAGAAATATGATGGTTTTTAGAGAGGAACAGGTAAAAATGTGGTTTTGATAAGGTATACGTTTAAATATCTTAATTATGATCAAATTTTATAATAATTTATTGACTTGGATTACATATTAATACATTTTATATCATGATTGTAAAGTGGTTATTATGATTGTATTTTGTTTGGAATAAATGTTTCAGTTCATAAATGATCTTGGAACGATCGATACTCCTATGTTGATGAATGAGTAGTTATATAGACTGCTTTATGTAATGAAATGATTGATTCTTATTATTATTTGCACTAAGTGTTTGTATCAAAACTTGTATTGGTTGATATTCATCTTTGACCGATCGAATTCTCCCTTTTAATTCGGTTATCACGTGTTCTAGGTGCATTGGCCTAAAAATAATGATTAACTATATTTTATTGATTAAGATGACTTGGTTATACTCCTTTGGCATTTGGTTAGTATAATGTTAAAATGAAAGTGTTAGGATTTTATTGATCATTAACATCATATCCTTCACACACTTGACTTTGATTGATAAATTTAGTCTTCGCACATACTCCATATCAAATTTTAATAGTTTTAAGGTTGGTAGCAATATGGTTAGATCATATTCAAATGGTAATTATGTAATTGTTGGTAGATGATTGTTTAATGACCCATGTTGGCATGAATTGACTAATGGATAATATGATGGCTAATTCCATATGTAAATTTATAGTTGATAAATCATGGCCCCGACCTCACAAAGCATATTTTTTTGGAAAAACCATTAGTGCTCCCGTGGGATTTGTGACATTGACTAACCACCTCACATGGATGGACTAACCACCTCCATTAGATTCATTAACTCTGGTGATTATATCGGAGATTAATTCCTGCATGTTTTGGTCTAACACAAATCATTTCCAACAATTGGTATCAAAGTGAAAGGTCATGGGTTTGAATCCCCTCGGGTAATGCTAAGGGGGGTTTGTTGGAAAAAATGTCAACACTCCCCATGGGATTTGTGACATGGACTAACCGCCTCCCATGGATGGAATAACCGCCTCCTTGGATTGACTAACTCGTGATTATATCTAAGATTAATGCCTGCATGTTTTGGTCTAAAGGAAATCATTTCCAACATATTGATGTATGTTATAATGTTTTCCTTTGGGTCTTTGACCATATTCAATATTTTATGGAATGAATAATAATTAAATCTAGTTGATCAAACATGTAAAAATCAAGGGTTTAAATTTGGATTGTTAAAAGCTTGGACCATTCGATTGAAAATCCTCCACTACCAAATTCGTAGAGGAAAAGTTGTAAAATTTAATGAGGCCACTACATGGATTTTCCCGAATTAATGGGAATTGAATGCCTTGAAAACTAAAAATCTTCTTAAGGAAGCTAATGTATGAAGCATAGCTCCATTTTTTTATTTTTATTTTTGTGAACTCAAGCTCTCATCTAGTTATTTGAGCTCCATGCATAGGGTTTTTACAAGTTGGTCTAGTTGAACTATTTCTGGATTCTCTATGAAAAATACATGTTATAATAATGGGCATATCAATTGTTTTTATATATGAGGGAGTGTGGGGAATTTGGTAAGTTGGAGTATGAGAATATTTTGAAGGAAGATTGTCAATATTTCTTCTATTGATGCAAATTGTTTCTTTGACTTAAGATTAAAATGCACGAAATATTTAACTCTATTCTATTGGATCCTTATGAGATAAATTTAATAAATTTATTTTCCCTTCTTCACTATTTGAAATCTAAAATGAAGGTGTATGGTAAATCAATACATTTATTTTGATGAAATATAATAAAGACATAACCGTTTGGTAGGTAGCGGTGTTTGGTATTTTTGGGCTTCTTTAACTCGGCTTAAGTATTTTTGAGGAATACTAAAATACCTGTCGATACATGTTCATCGGTGGTGTTCATGAGTTTCTTATATATATCCTTGCTCATAGTATTGAAAATGTTTGATTGTACTATCTATCAAAATTTCTTCTTTTAACTGTGTTGTGAGTGGGAGTGAAGTAGTTCTATACTTTCCTAGCTAACACTAAGAAGATACACACAATTCTTCGTACCTTTAAAAATTTACAACCAAATGATATACTGGGTATATTTTCTCATGTAGATCATTGAAGGGGGGCCGAGTAGGATCTTAAAACCTTACAATTGCACATGGTTATCATAGGTTTTCAAAATGGGTTTTGAACATTAGTTAATCTACTTTGTGTTAAAATCATCAAGGCATCAAGTTAATTAATTGTGTTAAATTTTTTCCCTTATGTTGATGAAGCATAAAGTAGAGGTGTTACATTTTGGTATTAAAGTGCGAGGTTACAACTCTTTGACTTATTGGGTCCTTACACTAATTGAATATCTTATTTTGTTAATAAAATACAATGAATATGTGAAGGATGTATAGTGGAAAATGAAGTGGACTAGATTATACTTGTAGGTTTGATGGTTACCAATTTAGAAAAATATTCTAGCAATCCTTCCAGATACTTGAACCAGGTAGCTTCCTTTCAGTAGTTGGTAATGCATAGAAATGATCAGCCAAGGAAAAACAACTTGAACTAATTGGTAATAATCTACAAGAGAAATGCTTTATTATTTTTAGATAAGGTAAATAAATTTTGGTTTTAAGGGACCAAAAACCCTTTCAAAAAAGAATAATGGTCACACAAGCCAACCGAAAAGAGCCAAGGGATCCATTTCAAACATAATTGACATGAAGGAAATCCCCAAATGTAGATATAGCCTCAACAAAGTCAAACAAACTTGACAAAAATGCTTGAGTGTTGAGCTATCTCGATGGAAGGTTTTGTAAATGCAATCAAATATAAAATTAAACCCAAAAGGGTAGAAAAACTAGATAGGCGTGGACTATCTACTATAGTAGCAAAGATGTTTAGAAAATCCATAAAGGATAGAACGGGACCTACAAAAATTCTAACTTGTATTGAGGAAAAAAAAGAGCATCATCTCTTTCTCACCTATTACTTTCAGGAAAATATGTGGAAATGATATGACAAAAATGTGTACTACCAAGATGAAAACAACATAAAGACTTGTTGTAATTTCCAGCAAGAAGGGCGAAACAACACCGCAGAGATGTTAGGTAAGTTATGAAGGATTTCTTGATGCTGTTTTAGTATAACACTAGTATGATTGAGTTTGTTGTATCTAGTGATTAGCTAGAACTAAACAATAAATTTGATTTTCTTTAACATATGATAAGAAATTTTCTCAAAACATAGACTTATGTCGGAAATATGACATTGACATTGTTAAACTTCATCACGGAAATTGGAGTTATACGTAAGTTTAGTTAGGAACTTATGACATTGTGAGTAATATTGGTTGTCTCAACGTAAGTCAACAATTTATCAGTTTGAAAGACAAGTGTTGAAATGAAATTTGTAACTTGAAAAGACTTGGATGAGGTAAAGATGGTGTTTTTCCTTGTTTTTTCAGCTATATATAACTTATTTTTGACTATCTGTTGTATATTTTAAATAATATTGCATGATATGACTGGATGTAATGAAAAAAATTATGTCATATTGCTGAATGTGTGACAGATTTGGGATGGTTGAAAGATCATTACAACCAATAAATTTGAAAACAAATAGACTGAAATCTAGAAAAATTGCAAGTTTTTGGATGAAAATATTGATTGTTCTCCTTATCTATTAGATATAACTTTGTGATTGATTATTCTGATTGTGATTAATGAGTAAAAATCATTGGGATGATGATTCATTAAGGGGGAAGTATTTTATATCCCGCAATTTTATATTTTTCTTGAAAGGGATAAGTCGTAAATGAAGAGTAGGTTGTAAGAGTCGAGAGTGAACTTTTTTGCACAACTATATATGTAGCCACACGTGCGTATGCATATCTTGAAAAGGATATGCACACTTACTTGTAGTTACATGTACAACCGCACAATAGTGCTTTTCATTCATTACTCGTAATGAACTTAACATTTTGACATATTATTGTTTATCTTTTATGTTTGTATGTACTTAATTTTTAGGTATGATGATGTGTTGCATTGTTGGACCTCGGTTGTTGTACCTATAATAAATATTTTTTACACCATTCTATGTTATGTGTTATGGGTTACTTTCCCGAAAGTGATGATTTGATACATTGATAAATTTTTTGGTTACGGTATCAAATATTGATCCTATGGTTTATCTAGCTTGATGGGAATAATTATTGCATGAAGAAAGGGATCTATGCATCGTTGTAATAATATCATTTAATATGGAAGCATAGTTTTACTTTGCATGATGCTAACCTTATTTTTTTATTATGATGGTCAAGGGACATAGATCAATATGATAGTTTTCACCGAGGAACATGTAAAATTTTTGGTTTTGATAAGGTACATGTTTAAGTATCTTAAGTACAATAAAATTTTATCACAATTTATTGACTTGGATTACATATTAATCTATTTTATATCATGATCGTAAAGTGGCTATTATGATTGTATTTCATTTGGAATAAACAAGTGTCGATTCATAAATGATCTTAGATCGATCAATACTCCTATGTTGATGAATGAGCGGTTATATTGACTGCATTACGTAATGACATGATTGATTATTATTATTCACACTAAGCGATGGTATTGAAACTTGTCTTAGTTGATAATCATCTTCGATCGATAAAATTATCCCTTTTAACTCAAGTTATCATGTGTGCTTGGTGCATTGGCCTAAAAAGCATGATTAAATGCATTTTATTGATTAAGATGACTTGGTTATACTCCTTTGGAATTTAGTTAGTTTAATGTTAAAAGGAAAAGTATTAGGATTTTATTGATAGTTAACATCATAGCCTTCACACACTTTGAATTTGATTGATAAATTTGGTCTTCGACCATAATCCATATCTAATGTTAATATTTTTTGGGTTGGTAGCAATATGGATAGATCATATTCAAATGAAAATTATGTAATTGTTGGTAGATGGTTAGTTAATGACCCATGATGGCATGAATTTAATAATGGATAAGAGGACGATTAACGTCCTATGCAAAGTTATAGTTGGTAAATCATGGCCTTGACCTCACCATGCATATTGATGTATATTATAATGTTTTCCTTTGGGTCTTTGACCATATTTGAGATTGTATGGAATGATTAATAATAAAATTTGGTTGATCGACCATGTAAAAATCAAGGGTTTAAATTTGGATTGTTAAAATCTTTGATGTTTGATTGAAACTCCTCTACCATCAAATTTAGAGGGAAAAGTTGAACATTTAATGAGGCCACTATGTGGCTCTACTTGAATTAATGGGCATTGAATGCCTAAAAAATAGTGAATATTCTTGAGGAAGGTAAAGCATGATACATAGCTCCAATTTAATTTTTTAGATTTTTGTGGACTCGAGCTCTCTTCTAGTCATTCGAGCTCCATGCACAGGTTTTGCAAGTTTGTTAAGTTGAACTATTTCGACTTCTCGGCTAAAAATACAAAGCTATAATAATGGGCATATTAATTTTTTTATATATGAGGTAATGTGGGGATTCAAAGTAGGTTGGTGTACGTGAATATTTTGAAGGAATCTTGTCGTAGTTCTTCTATTGGTGTAAATTGGTTTCTATGATAAGAGGATTAAAAGACATGAAATATTTAACTCTATTATGTTGGATCCTTATGAGATAAATTTTATTAATTTATTTTCCCTTCTTTTCTGTTTGACACCTAAAATAAATGTGTATGGAAAATCAATATGTTTATTTTGATGAAATTTAATAAATACGTTCTTCGTTTAGTATGTAGTGGTGTTTGGTATTTCTAGGATTCTTTTGAAACGGATTAAATATTTTTGGGGAATACTAAAATAGGTTGATGATACCTATTGATCGGGGTGTTCGTGAGTTTCTTGCATATATATTTTCTCATAGTAGTGACTCGAAAATGACTGATTGCATTGTATTTCACAATTTATTCTTTTAACTATGTCATGATCAAGAGTGAAGTACTTGTATACTTTCCTAGTTGACACTAAGAAGATACACATGATTATTTGTACATTTAAAAGGTCTAACCAAATGATATACTTGAGTATATTGGCTCGTGTAGATAATTTAATGGGTATCGAGTAGGATATGAAACCCTTATATTTACACATGGTTATCATAGGCTATCAAGATGGATTCTAAACATTAATTAAATCGGATGAATCTTTCTTTGTGTTAAAATCATTAAAGGCATCAAGTTAATTAATTGGCTTAAAAATATCTTTTTCCCCTTAGTTTGATGAAGCATAAAGTAGAGGTGTAATAGAGTATGAGCCAAATTTTGGCATATAAAATGTCACTACATTTTATTTGACAACCCCATTGAAAAATTTGCCCCTTTTTGGTCAAACTGGTCAAAATAGCCAAATTTGTCAAAATAGCTGCTTTTCAAAGTTCAACTTCTAGGAAAGGTTTCAGGGAGCCTCAAAGTGTTTCATAAGTCTTGGTTATAGTCAACAGAAAGGTCTCAGAGTTTTCTCTATGATGGTATGATTTAGCAATAAATCTAGGACATTTTGTATAGTCTTGGGAAATATTTTTCCTAGGAGATTTTTGAGAAAAAAAGAGTGTGCATGCTTCATTGAAGATTCAACTTCGGAAAAGGGTTTTGGGAACCTTGCGTGGTGTTGGGAGCTCATATACTAGGAAATGGAAATATTTTGGATCCTACTATGTATAGAGAAATAAGTAAGGTGGAGTTTTGGGAGAATAGAAAGTAGAAACCTTTCTGACACTGGTGTAAGGTGGCCTTTCTACATAGGAATTTTGCACTAAAGGTTTTAGAAACCTTGATAAAAATTAGGATCCTAATAAAATTTCAAGTGAGAGAATATTTAATCCCCTTAGTTTCCCATAAGTTGGTTTGGTTTGTGTTTGTTTAAGACTCTTCCTACAACTCAGCTCACCAAAGCCTGCTTGCCCTAGACAAAAAGGAGGTATAAGAAAAAATTGTTGAATAAATCATTTCAAGTCTTCGTAATTAGTATCATTGGATTAATTGTCCCATTTCCATGTGAAATCAAATATTATATGACCTAAATTCACTAAGAACGGACCCTGGGGAGACGGAAGGAATCCTTGGGCAAAAAAGGTAGTGCCAATAAGGTTTCAAAGTGTGCCAAGGTGCAATGACACATTTTTATTGCACCACTAAACCCTTGATTCAATTATGAGGTGAAATTACACCCCATAAGTGCACTTCTATCTAATTGGTGGAGAGAAATAATAAGAAAAAATAAAAAGTAATGCATAAACACATGGTGGAGGTTGAAAATTAAGTTTAGATGACATGTGGAACCCTCTAATCAACCCTTTGTGCAATTTAAACATCCCCTTACACCAAAAGTGCAAATTGGAGGTATAATTTCACCCTAATAGTGCACCTATAGTTAGATTAGGTGCCACTTTCACTTGCACTTGTACCATGCAGCTTGAATTTGAAAAAAACTCCTCACAACTTATTTTCCCTCAAAAGCTCCAAAACATGCATTCAAAAACACCAAGGAATCAATTAAAACACATTTGAATATGGATTATTCATCATTCCAAGCTTTTAAAACCCCTCATGCACCCTAGGAAGCACAAGTAAGTGTTTTATCCATATCTCATGATCCAATAGACAAAATCACTCCAAAATTTGGCAATCCACTCCTCTTGAGGGAACCTTTCAGCTGAATAATTCATGGAATGTGGTTCCACCATTATAATTTTATTCATGACTATTTTATACAACCTCCATAGCCTTTTTGTACCCAAAATTACAGAAATTTATAATTAAGATTGTGAAGGATTATCACGGAGGAAGTCTACTAAACTTGGCACATCCATTCCTCTCTTTAATTCCATCATTTGAGAAATTGGTCATGATATAATAATAATTATTATTATACTTTTGAACAAAACCATCATTCCTTGATAAAAGCACTTGAAAACCCCATATATAAACATAAATTGTTTTGTCATTTTTTCTCAAACCCAGGGAGAGAATCCTTTCAAAACTGGAGCATAGTTTACCCTCACGTATATGGATCTAACAAATAAAAATTCACTCAAATCAGACAAGAACTACTCTTGGAATGATTTTTTTTCCTTCTTCAATTAATTCCATTTTGCAAGCTTTCCCCTTCAAAAAATACTTATTTTTGAATTTCCCATTGATTCTGACAAAGGAATATCACCAAATTCAAAGTGTTTACTTATCTTTGGAATATATTTCCAAGGAATCAAGTTGCATCCAATTTAGATATGATTTTCTCTCATTTTGTCTAAAATATACAATCAGCTACCTGTAACATTGAAGTCCACTCAAATTTGTTGATTTGTAAAAACTATTGTGGAATCCATTTTCACTTGCACCATAACATTCTCACCACTTTCTAAGACTAGTGAGATCATAAAAACACAAAATGAATTTCCACTATTCAGGATATGATATTGTTTTTGTTCTAGTGTCTCGATTACCAAGACATTGGGAATAATAATGTGGACAAAATGGAATTCAATTACATGAGGTAGAGAATGGAAGAAGGAACTCGTACACTCTTGGATGATAGGATATTTCATAAATGGGCTGTAATGAGAAACCAAATTTTCTTTGGCCATTTAAGACTACAAATTTGTTATGGTCTATGTCAAGAAATATGAAGCCGAGAGCCAAAACATCACTATTGATGACAAATAAATAATTTCCATATTCTACATTTCAAGGCCCAAGAATTTCATGATCATGAAAAAAGAAAATTCATTGGCCGAATGGGAAAGGAAAGATTCATGCTTGCAAGGGATGACAATTGGAAATTGGATGAAGATGCCACACAAACTCTCATAGTATCCAAAGAATATTTCCTGATTTGAGTTCATGGAAGAGATATTTGATTACATCATTCTCCTTAATAGGATCACAAGAGAACCATCAACCAAATAATTCCATCCATGGATGTCACAATTCATACTAATCATTATTGAGGAATCCTAGATAATTGATTGGAGTCAAATTATTAGTGATAATTTACATTCCCACCAATCAACCTTGAAGGGAATGAGATAAATTCACCATGAATTCATTCTTGGTATATTGTATTGTAACATTGAAAAAGTGGCATGGGATGACTCCAAAAAGAACATTCCTAAAAATCTAATGGTATATCAAACTTATCCACATTTCATGTTGAGGGATTATAAATACACTATACAAGATTCAATGATGTCTTCATGATGTAATTGATTAAGAAAATTTAAAATGATACAAATATCGATTCTCAACAAAATCTTGCATGATGATAAGTATGGCATATATTTCACATAGTTCAATAACTTCTCTTACATCCATGTTAGGGGATTTGATAAAGTGCTACCAAGAATCCCATGAGACTCAAGAAACAAGTTGGTACTCATCGAGATGTGAAAACAATTGTTAAGAGTACATGCCAAGTTATAGGAAAGGAAAATAAAGTCAGAAACATTCCTAGTTCATCTAGGAATTTACTCTTATAAAAAATCATCTGAAGGATAGCATAAGTATATCCACCTATGTCATCATCCAAGCTAGAAGATTACTGGGAAGATTATGTAGATGAGATGGAAGTCAGGAAAAGAGAGTTGTCGAAGATGACAGTGCAACAAATGAGATATCTCTAGATGGAATGGGATATTGTGGATATTGAAGAATATGATATTGATATGTTTGAGCATGACTACTTGGAATCCATTTGGTTTGAGCCTATCACCATGTGAATATATTAGATGTGGAATTGATTGAAATCTTGAACCACACTTCAATGGTTCTACATAGGTCAAGGAATTTATACCTCAAAAGGGTTCATGAGCTAAGCTACACCCCATCTTTATCCTACATGAAATCAGAGGAGGAAAGGAAAAAGTTTACATAAGAGAAGTGAAATCCCCAAGACATGAGGGAACTTCCCAAGTTAGGAAATTTCTACAAAAACATCATCAAGCCTTCACATGCGCGGTATCACTATAAATTTTGAGTGAGAAGATTCGATTCAAGTACCCTTGATCCTGGAGAGTTTCTTTATTATTATACAAGGAGAAATTCTAAGTCTTTTTCAGTTATCCACACATTCATCTCACAGGTCCATCGTTCCTCCAATACAATCTTGTGAAGAAAGTTCTCATAGTTCCTCTATGGTGAAAATTCAAGCCGTAGTGCTAATGCCTCATGTAGGTATCCTAGTGGCACATGATTCATATCCTTCTCCAGGCCATTTGTTCTTATGGGTGGAATATATCATCAACAATTGACAACATATCATGTCCAAGGAGAAAACTCCAGTGGTTGAGATCTCTCCCAAACTCTAGAAGCATACTTCTCATTCATGGAAAGCCAAGATGATTTCTCAGCTCATGACAAGTGCCTCTTGTAACATCCTCCTTTTAAGACTTCAATACAAGGGATTTTTTTAATCATAATGTTTCACTGTTATAAATTTACATAATTTAGAACCAACATTATCTTATTCAATCCATCCTATAACAATAAACCTTTAAATCTAGGTGAAATCATGACAACATAATGAACATATTGCACGTTATTTTGGCCAAAGTTTTGAGTCATGTATGCCATTATAAATTACATGACAACATAATCATCATTCAAAATATGCATTTCACCATACACTTATTTTTTTAATCTATATTAGGACTATTTTGATTTACATCAATCACTTTTAAGTGCATCTTTGGGTACTAATTCAGGACAACATGCATGGGTAAGTTTTGATAGTCGCTTAGGATGACCAAGGGGAAGTAAGTGTCTTTGAAATGAATTGCGTCATTTACATTCCTCTTCCTTTCCCTTAATCATCATAAGATGACATCGGTACTTAATAATACTACTACTCGAATTGGCATCTAACACTTATTTAAATCCAATGTCTTACGATGGTTATGTATAGAGGAGCTTGACAAAATATCACGTCATAGTAGCTACTATGTAGTAGCCCATTAATGACATATGTCATTAATTGGGTATTATCCAACAACGACTATGTTGAGATAGTCCAACAAGTTCTGCTAAATGGAACATCGTATCTTAACAAGTTTACTTAGTATAATTAATTCGCTACTTGTCAATCCTAGTTAATTAGTGGTAATCTCAATGGTAGGTATTGTGACGTAAGGATCTAACGAGAGTTCATAGTTTCCATTAACTTAATTTGGGTTATACATTAAGACTTAATTATTTGAAGTCTATAGATTTAAATTTGCATAATGTATTATCCCTTAATCATATTCTAATCCTTAATTAAGTAAACCTAGATAAGTGTACAAATACTCATATTAATTTAATTTCCTAATAGAGGTAGCAATCCAAACATTATTGTATATCCATTTATGTCCATTCAACCATAGTTGTGTTCACCATATCAATATAAATATCATTCATATGTGTGTTTATATGTAGTTTCTTGATAGGATTTAGTCACTATTTTAATTGCTTTCAAAAATAATCATTCACATAACCCTAATCAACATTAACACAATAAACTTATTTATACCACTTATATTATACTTTTACTTTTATATCACCATAATAAAAGCTTGTATCATAAATACAATTCATACATATACTTCAAACCAATGGCCTTCTTATTAATTTAATTGCAACATAGTACATATATTGTATTTATGAAAACTCGTATTCATTTCCTTAAGTTAAATACAACACATATTTATATTAATAATATATAATCTTGATCATGTGAATATAGACCAAATAGGACCAATTTTAATAAACATCATTTTCACATCCAATAATTCATGAGACAATAAACATAAAAACAACCTCTTATTCATTTCTTGAGCCATATAATATTTTTCCTTAGATGCGAATAATTCGATAATTGCGGTTTTCAAGGCATTGATACGATTAATAGGCTAACTAGCCTTTTTATTGCTTAACAATACAAGAGTACTTCATATCATGATAACTACAATCAAGTGCAATAAATTCATCTTTCTTTAGTTAATAGAAAAATGCAATCTTTTAAACTTCATCCTTCTTTCACCTTTCACGAAGTCCATCTGCAAATTTGTTATCAACTGTCAATTCATATGAACTGGTATGATAGGATCTATATCTCCTATAACAACTTGCACTATCTAGTATTTTCATAAAAGAAATATTGCAGCAAGTTAAAATCACATAACTATTCCAAATGAATACATGCCCTAGTTACAACTTTCCTGAAATCATTTACATGTATATTGCTATCTACCATAATGAATGCAACTATTTCCATGCACTAAAACATATAAAATGTCATAGCCACCATTACCATTAGTCACCATTACAAAATTCATTCCATTAGTCACCATTACCAAATTGAGAATTTATGCAAAGTCATTATTTTTATAACTTTATAACATTAAGTTATTAATACATTATATGATATCACTTAACATACACTAAACTCAGCCAAACCAACTTTATTCTATCAATCAATATTTTTTTCCAAACAACTATTATTATATCCCTTCATATAGTTTCTAATATAAATAATACTAACCTAGAAATATGTTCATTAGATCTTGTGTTACTGACATCGCTAGTATCAAGTATCCCTTTAGCTACTCAGGAAATACAAGCTCTATGAACAACAAATGATTCTTATTTTGTATAGAGACTCAAATGTTTCTTAACTAGTATCAATATTGTTTAGATATCTTACAAGTATACCAAATAATATACTGACTTCCCATATAAGGGATACTACTGTTCATCTTAATAGAGGATAGCCATAAAATATTAAGATATAGTTTAGTTTCAGACTAACTCCACAACCTAATTTATTAACCCATAATTCCAAAACTTCTACTAATGTCTTTGTGATTGAATAAGGGTTAACTAAATTTGACTTCCCATATAACTAAACCATCTCGATGACATCGCTACACTTTTATCATCATTTTTGAGCTTAATAACTCAATAAGATTGAGTAATTTAATTACCCTAGAGACCACGTTGGGTCAACATGATAAACCAAAGTCATAAAGAACTAGAATAATGAGCTCAGGTCGGCCATATGAAAATAATAAGTGATAAAGTGACTATTAAACATAACTATAAAAGAGAGCACAAACCGACTAGATCATGGAATATATTAAAGTTAAAGAAGGTAAAGTGCTGGATACCAAATTCGATAAGACTTTTTTTTTTAATATTTCATGAACAAAATATCTCCATACAGAAACAAATACCAATTAATTGCCACACAGTAGCATGGAATGATCAAATCTCCAAGCCACATTAGTACCCATCACGTAGACCTAGGATTTATATACCCAATAATCTTCTAACCCAAATATCACATATGGGTATTGAACTTAAACCTAGGTAAAACTAAAAGTAACCTTCGTAACAGAGAAAGGAGGAATAAAATCGATACTAAGAATATCAAACACTCACACTTCTTTAGTGGTTACATAACATTCAAGGGTATCAAAACTACTTAAATGGTATATCCAGAAACTTATTATAAATTATGATTTAACATGAACGAAGTTAATTTAAATAAACAACCTAGATATTTCCGTTTATTGAAAACAAGCCTTTAAATATTATATCATCTTCATGCATACAATAATAAAACAAGTTCAAGTCATATATTTATCTAATCATCTATTACACACCTAGATCCATAAACTTGTAGTAAACACAAAATATCACAGTTTTGAATCATTCAACTAAACCCATAACAATAATACAAATTTAAAAACTTAGAGTAGGATTTCATTTATGTAAGTAATAGATAGAACACGATATCAAGAATAGATAGAGCCTATCATACCTAGTAGAGCTCCTTATTTCTTCTTTCCTTCCTTTTTCTGTGTAAGCTCGATCAAAATATTTCTTCTTAGAAAACCTACTATTGATTCCATAAAAACCCAAAAGTCCTCCATCATTATTATTTATTGATAAAAGCTAATAATAACTCCATGATATTCCTCCTTTGCAGTTACAAATAATACATACATAGGCTCAAATATAACTTATGTAATAAAATAGGAAAACAAGCAACATGCATAGCCATAAGCCATCAAAATGAAACAACAAAAATGAAACCAAAGACCAGCTATTTTCCCACAAAACCGCTCGAGTCCATTCTCCCGGATGGTTAAGGTGAGTTTCGAGGTGAATTAATTACATGGGAGGACCGTAAGTCCTTTCCTAACCTCATCTTTCAAATTTATTAGAGTTCAAAAACAACTTAAATAACCACTTTGCCAATTTGTCCAAGACCACTAAGTTTAGCCGAGATTTCCACTTTATCAATGGTGGTGACCATTTATTACTTCCTCATTAATATGGTAAAGTACATAGTGATAAGGATCCTATTCAAATCCAATGCCACATAGGTTAGGATTTAATAAATCAAATGCAACATAGTCACACATTTTTAGGTCCCCTTAATACATGTATGCCAAGGCTTACAAGCCTTCATGATTTTACATAAAAATGTAAACCTTAGTCCAAAATCAAGATTAGGTCCCATATCAACTTTGGCCCTTACATATTGTAACCTTAGAGCCTTTGAAAAATCAATATTGAATTAACATTACAAGTCAGATTTGACATGATAACACAAGTTAACGGTTTAGGTCATCATAGACTGACCATGCCCATATTTACTAAGGTCATTCTTGCTGAAGTAACACAATAGTAATACATATAAAAATTACCTTATCAATGTTAATATTTCTCTGCTCCTAAATACGGATCACATTATCCAAGTGCTAGAGTTACTAATTCATCTAAATGATTAACAAACCCAAGTTAAGTAGATAAAAACAATGTGATCTTGGTCCACAAGTATATCAAATCAACACATCATAAAGTACATATTTTAACAACTAAGATATGCAAGTATACTAATAAATCCATAAAAATACAATTTCATGGATGAAGCATGTCCAAATAAAACAAATTATATCACAACATGAATGCTAAGAAAACAAGGGTATCACACCTCGGGGTCTCAAATCATTGATTTTTCCTAACCCGTAGTGGAGAAAGATAAAAAAATGAGAATCACCGATTATGAAATAACACCATATTCTCTTCGAGAGCTCAGACCAAAAGGACACATCCATAAATTTGAGTAGACTACTTCCAAGATCATTTCCCAAACAAGGGAGAGTGAGGAAACTGAGGAGAAATTATAAAATAAATTGCATACATTAACCTCATATGTCTAAATTTTATTGGACCTAGATGTTCCTCTCCTCACTCCTTCCGATTCAATTTTCTCCAGAAAAATTGACTCACATCCATCCGAGAATTTGAAAGGATGGGAAAATGGAAAAATGATAGATTCATGGATTGACTTTATCATTCACAAAGTATTTGAAATACTCCTTGAAATGATCATGATATTCAAGATCGTCTCCTTATCAACTGAAAAGGTAAATGATGTTCTTTCTACCATAAAAAGGAGGCTAATCATTGAAATGAGTAATTACCGATCCATCATGAAATGAGCATGGTTGATTCAAGGTCATTACTTGAGCAAAGGGTGTTCCCGAGTCAATAAGACAAATTTTCTCACATATGGGTGATAATAGTCAATTGAAAAATGAGAGCTCTAACTGAGGCCATTGAATATCTCCCATATCATCAAAATCAATCTTTGTGAAATCAAATTGGAAATCAAAGAGCATTTGAGCAAGATGAAATGTCCCACATATAATTTAAAGTCGATGTCACTTGATGATATTTGTGAGCACTTCATATTCATCATAAAAGGTGAATTGTATGATCTAAGATGATATGAAAATGAACTCATGGAAACATTGGCTCAAATTAGATCAAATATTTTAGATGTAGCAGAGAATATTTACAAATGGCTCAAACATTGTAAGATGATCCATGGTGCAACTGATCACTTTCTAGACATTATCAATAACACTACACCCCCTATGGGAAATAAGCACCAAAAGTAGTGTTCATGTATAATGTAATGATGGAGGACCACAATACTTCACCAATTCATCATATCAAGGGATCTTCTTATCGTACTCCATCCATCGATTGATTTCTTCTCTCTCTCTCTCTCTCTCTCTCACACACACACACACACACACACTTTCCTTATCTTTCTCTCTCTCATTCTTGCATGAAATAAGTAACTTTTCCCAAAATCAGTCTAAATTATTCTTAAATTCTTCATTGGGAAAAAACTTTTTCTAAAAGTCACTTAAGTCACCTCTTTTCCATTTTTGTAAAAGAGATTTTCTTAATATAAGGAAAAGTGTCTTGTTCTAGGAAAGAAGGTAAACAAATCATGTAGGAATGTGAAGAGTCACAAGATTCTAGGATATATACCGTGGCTCTCTCCCTCATTTGTATAGACCATTTTTTTCTCTCCTTTAGTAAACTATTTTATGATGTTCCTCTCTATTATTTCCTCCACTCTCTTAGCTTCATACTCATCCTAATGTATTGTAACCTTTTGCAGAATAAAAATCTTTATATTTTATTTCATGGAATGAAATTATCAATTAAACTTTGTGTTGATTGTGATTTTCATTTCATGGAGCTTGTGTAGTTATGTATATATTTTCATGTGTCTTGTAATTGAATTGGATGTATTCATTCATTTAACTTATATTAGTTTGTTTTTACTTCATATATATGTTTAATTCAAATTCTATTTGATTATTATATTAATTTAATGAATATAATGTAAATTCCATGAGGAAAACAAATGTAATCCACTACAAATGAAAAACCCAACCTATAATGACCACCAGGTCTATAAACATCTTGGTTACATTTGAATCTTGATTATGTACTATTGTTCTAAAAATTACATCATGAGATCTATTGCTCAAATTTTCGATGTGATTAGGTCAATATTTAGATCTTTTACCTCTAATTCTATAGCGACCGAATCTTTAGAAAATGATGAAATAAAAAAATAGGATGGAGCCACTTTGGGTTCAAGTCTCATTCTTTTCAATATGTTGTACTGTGGTTTCACCATTGTAGACACCTAAATTTGGCACAAAACATTTTCACATAACACTTTTTTAAAATTATATATATGTATATATATATATATATATATATATATATATATATATATGTACACACACACACACATATATGCATGCATGTATGTATACACACACACACACATGACATATATATCTATATATATATCTATATATATATATATGTATATATATATGTATATATGTATGTATATATATGCATGCATGCATGCATGTATGTATGTATATATATATATATATATATATATATATATATATATATATATATATATATATATATATATATATATATATATATATATGTATATGTATGTATATGCACTTTGAAATAAACATCTAGTCATGCTAGTTATTCTTCTATTTTATGTTATGTGTCTTGATTTTCAGTTGGTAATAGTCTTGTTCTTTATTTTCTAATTTTATTATGTTTTCTCATAGAAATATCTGGATTTTCAATTAAGTGTTTGGATCTTTGGATGAGATCATCAATTTTGGAAAGAAATATCCAATGATATTTTTAAAATAAAAGGTTCCATCTAGGATTTCTATTTGGTCCTTTTGGCCATTAGTCCCCTTGTTACTCTTATTTATTTTCATTTCATATTATGCGAGTCATTATTTTTATGCCACTTGAATAAAATTTCAGAGTAAGAGATCCTTATATATACAATTTTGGTAAGAGGTTGTTGATCTATTTTTTCCCTTTCAAGTTAAGGAATTAGTACCAACGAAAAAAATAACTCAGAAATTTGAGGGTTTAAGGTACCTCAAATGTATGATGGATATGGATGAACGGGCACAAAGTGAATGATGGATCCTCACTATTACAAGATGATGACTGCACAATTTATGAAACTTAGAATTCATCAGCAAATGACCCAAGCACGCTGGAACATCACTTAGCCTAAGGTAAGCACTCACCCAAAGCACACAAAGGCACTAGGTCCCTCTTTATGGTTTCTTATTCAAAATGTTATCATGATGGTGCATATAGGTATTCAGATTCATAACCAATAGTAAACAACACACAATGCATAAACCAGATCTAGATCTTAGAATATATGTAAGATGAACTAAACAATGACTATAACAAGATTTACCATACAAGAACTAGATTCAGTCATGTTCAACACCATTATCCAGCCAATATGAACCATTGTATTAAATACTTGTAAAACACAAAAGCTTCATACATTATAGAGGTATCTCCATGAGTCATGCGCGCGACAAAACCAACAACATAACTCTACAAATTGACACACTCTTGACCGTGTAAATCAATACATATATATAGGGGTGGGGACTTTCCCTTCACCACCCATGCACTATCTCAAAATAGGTCACATGCTAATAATAGCCATGCGTCTTTACAAAACATGCAAGTATTCTAACAATAGAATTCCTATAGATAACTCAAGAGAAGAAATCTTATTATTAGACTAAACCATGTGTGCTTAGCACGCTAACTCCAAAATAGCCTTACCAATGTAAATGGCTAACTCCACGATCCTCGGGTGCTTCAGCCATAATGTAGCACCATGCACTCTTCTAGCGCCATACATTCCCATGCCAAAAATTTAGCTATTTTTATCTCATTTCCAAAATTACCCCACACTAAAATGGATTGCTACCCCAACAATGGGTAATCACCTTATCTCTCCAAAGAATATATGATAATAATAATGAGTGGAGAATAAAGAATAAATAATAAGTCAAGTCATCTTATTTTGTACCCTTTTCCTCCTCTGGTAGAATGAACTCTAGATATTCACTTTGAATTTCCCCTCAAATTCATACCAGTCCTTAAGTGTTGCATTTTTTTATCAGGGATATCTGCGACTGTACCATCTAACTCATCTAGAGTCATGTTTCCATTCTCACTCTTAAAAATCCTAAGGATGTTAACCATATATGATAACATTCCTTCCATGATATCCATCTTTATAGTAATGAGATATCTGATGCTCTTTATTCGGTCCATGTGTTGTTTCCTTGCAACATCTAGCGCATTGCACTTCGTTTCTACTAGGGTAACCTGTTCTGTGCACTCAAGTGTTTCATCCTTTGCTTCCTGTAGAACTTCATTTTCCTCTTCTTTCATTCTTTCCTAAACTAATTTATTAGGTGCTCTATATATTGCCAACACCAAATCTTCCTTCTTCATTTCATCCCTTAAGGCTTGTAAAATAGCCTCATAGCTAGATATCTTCCTTGCAATTGAAGCCTTGACCCTGGATGCTTCTTCTGCAACATCCTTTGGTTTAGGGAGGCGTACTAGTTCATCCTCTAAAAGAAAATGAACTATTGTACGAAGGTAATGCAGTTCCGACTTGAACTCCTCGACACCTTCTCCTAAAAATCGGGCCTTTTTGCAAGATTTCATCAAAAATCTACTCGGCCATCTTTTTGACATTCTATGCCTTAGCCACTGCATTATCCCACTCCTGGGTGAGTCATTTGATTTCTCTGTCCTTATCTTTCTTATCTTCTAGGAGCACCCATACTGTTGCTACCTTATCAATATTCTAGCACACTACTTCAGTGGACACTTTAACCAATGCGTTACTCACCTGTTCATCAGAAAATTGTGTGGGTTTGATGGTCATATGGCATGTATGTGGCGCCTTCCTCATCTTATTTGAGCTACACGCCTCCTTGCAAACATCAAAGTCAGGCTCATCCATGTGAGTCTGCATGCTCCATGATAATTGCTTGTGAGTGCACATATTGGCCATCTCTAGGTCCATCTAATCCCAACCATACAATTGTATATTGGGCAGGGTGCTCTAGAAGTGGGCGTGAATGATTTTTTCTTGGTCATCCAAGTAGCCCAAATTTTGAGTTCCCATTGCCTCTTCACCTCCATATCAACCCTGTCTTTTCCCCATGTCTTCTTGAACATACGTGCCTTCCGCTTATAGTTTTTTTATCTCTTGCATCCTATTGTTTGTCTCCTCCCGCATTCTAGCTTACTTCCCCTCTTTCTCTTCTCCTTCAGTGTGGGGCATTCTAGAACTTATATATCCCCACCGGCGTTGCTTTCCCCTTCACCTGAGTGCTACTCATGGGTACTCATACTGTCATCAATAGTTTCATATACGACTAGGTCCCCAATATCTTCATCCTCCTACATCTCAATGCTAGGGGTGTCCTCCTTCTACTATGTGCTTTGCTTTGAGGGGAATATTCCTCCTCACTATCCTTTACAGAACATATTTTTGTGTTTTATCCTCTATTCTTCCTCATTCTTCACAAAAGTTACACACGGTGATATTATTATTGGCTACAAAGTCCCTACGCCAGTATCTCTAGATGTGCACCTTTTCATAGAACTCTCCTTGTACAAACTAGTTTGGTGCTTGTCTTCCAGGTTCCTCCTACTCCAGGATGTTCTCCAACTTTGTAGCCACTAGATCTTCCTGAGTAGGGGGCACCAATGAAACTTTCCTTGAGGTTCCTACTGTCTTCCCCTTCTTTGGAGGTCCTGGGAGTGTCATATCCACACCCTTCACCACCTTTCCATCCTTGAACCTTGGCCTTAGATAAATGTATACGCGGATAAATAATTTTTTTCCTACAGCTAGACTCTTCGGCGTGATGTCCACATTGCCTGATTCCATGGTTTCCACATAGGCCTCTTTCCTTGGCCATACATAAGTCTTGCACAAAATGTGGATATTTGTGTCTACTTTGTCCACATCAAAATAGATCTTGCATGTGTTGTGGAACCTATTCATCGACTCCTTGAAATATCTGGCAGTAAAATAAAAGGGCAACTTACACCATGGGCTCTTACCACCTAACTGCATATGGAAGCACCTCGAGCTGAAGTGCTGGTAGACTGTAAAATCAGCTTCTCCATTCAGTAATCTGGGTAGCTAGCATAGAATACACCATTCTCCTTAAATGATTTGCACATCCTCTTGAACATCTTCCTTAGGCACTCCTTATACACATTAGAAATAATTTTGTGTAGAGTGTATTTAGAAAATTTATTCGCTAGGGATTTATTCTCCAATGGAAACTCCCAGATGTTCTCCCTCATCCCATCGGGTACAACAATTTCACTAAATACAATCAACAAAATAATGGAACCCCAAGTTATTTTCTCACATTTATCTCCCTGGATGATTGCCTCATTTACCAAGCTTTCTATAATGTACCCCATAATGTTGTAGTATGTCTTGTTTACCATCTTATGTGTTATATGTAACTAATGCATATTCACCTCATTCCACCATTCAGTGGCACCCAAATTGCTTCTTGTCAAGCATGCTACAACCCTGGTGGCCATGTATGTAATGTTGGTTACTTTAAAGGCTCGACCCCCCTTCTTATACTTGATGTATGGTGATGGTTTCATAAAAAATCATCAAATCGCCGATAAATATATGACGATCTATGAGCCCGAGTCATGCAACCCTATCACCTTTCTAATTAGCTTGGTGGTGATCCACATTCTTCTTGCCGCAAAGTAGAAAAAGTCCTCATACATGCATGACATGAGCCACTTTGGTATAATTTCTCTCGGCTTCCCAAAATAAGGAACTACTGAATTTACATGACCCCCATGCTTTCAAGTAACCTCTTCATAGAGGTGTCCAAAACTCTAGTGTCGTCTGCTAAACATCGGTTAGTTTTCCTGTATACCTCTGTGTGACAACATCCTTTAGGAATTTCTCGGTTCAGTGGTTAATGTCAAAACCCTACACTACATTATTTTTGTCTCCCATGGCCACCCCTTGATCACCTCTTCTGGGTAAATCATTTCTACTAGCCATTCCTCTGTTGGGTCATCAACCTCCTTCTCCACAATTGGAGCCTTTTGTGGTGCCATTGTTCCTTCTAATCCAAAAGTGTGGCAAAACCCTAGCTACTGCAAACCCAAATTGTGCCTAAACCCCTTCATCGTGCACCCGCACCACCGGTTGAGTCCTTATGTGCCTAGATGCTTAATCAACATGTTTTGAATCTTGTTAGGTACAATCAATCTACAAAATGATCCTTGTCTTCAGCTCTTCTTCGCACTTCGTAATTTTCTTTGAACTTGTAA
Organism: Taxus wallichiana var. yunnanensis; assembly: GCA_018340775.1. Taxonomy (NCBI): domain Eukaryota; kingdom Viridiplantae; phylum Streptophyta; class Pinopsida; order Cupressales; family Taxaceae; genus Taxus; species Taxus wallichiana. Next base: position 163,912,875 of record CM031234.1, read on the forward strand.
GGTAAGCAAATGTCGTTGCAAACATCAATTTTATTACAAGTTTAAAAATCCCATTCCTTAATTTCTCCACCTACCACTATACATGACATTAATTCCCTTTGAGCATTTTACGCCTCTTTGTCCCATGCCCCAATCTCTTATGCCTCAAACTTTTTTTCCTCAGTCATAACTTTCGGCACGCCAACTACTTCTTCGTCACAGATCTCCTCTCCTTGCACCTCCTTATGCTGAAGTATTTATCTAATGTGACCCAAACATATGTAGTCTCAAATGTTGTAACCTCCTTGAGTTATACTGAGTGCTCACCACCTTGCACGTGGTCTTTAACTTTGAGCAATCCTCTTGAAGTTTTCATCACTTTTCAAATCCTATTCCCTTTATGGTCACCCGTGAGTTTATTTATTTTTTGTACTAGACTAACCTTCTTTATCCACCCCACACTAAGGGTATGTGCAGTCCTCTATGCATAAAAACACTTTAGATTATAACAAGCTTCCGGCGTGCAAGTGCACTTATTACACATAACACTGAACTAAATTGACAAAGCATAATGACGATGAAGGAAACACATCTAAAGGAAATATAGTAAGGGAAATCTAATCTAAATGGAAATATTTCCTTATTACAAACACCAAGAAGACTTATTTATAGTATGGATTCAGCCTACTCCTATAAAAATAATTGGGAAACTGTGTTCATTCAAGCACCTCTAGCTAGAAAGCGCTCGAGTCAAGTATATGAGTGATAAAATATGGTCCAAGCCAATGCACCTTAATATTTCCTGGGTGGTGCAAAGAGTTTGAATCATAAAGAAGTACCATCTTCCCAACCTCAAGCTTCTTATCCCTAATGTGCCTATTATGTCATGCCTTTTTCCTAGATTTTTCTTTCTTCAATCCATTGTGCTATCAAGCATGCCTCTCATCTTTTGTATCAACTTGTCAATTCATTCTTGCAATACTTGCACATTATCTAGTCCTCCCGCACATGCAATACACAAAGAAGGTAACATGAATTCCATGGGCATAACTGCCTTTGTGCCAAACACCAACTGAAAGGGTGTTTCCTTATTCAACTGTTTGTAGGTTGTTCTATATGCCCAAAGCACAACAAAAACTTTATCATCCCAATATTTCCTTCCAACATCACAATTTTTTTCAAATTCTGGCTCAATATCTTGTTGAAAGCCTCAACAGTCCCATTTTCCTGAGGGTGATAAGGTGTTGTCTTATGGTGTGCAACCATAAATTCATCCAATAATATCCTGATGGTCTCATTAAGGAAATGAGTGCCTCTATCACTTGTCAAAATTAAAGGACATCCATACCTGGTAAGAATATTTTCCCACAAGAACCTTACTGCTATTTCCACTATACAATCCTTTTTAGGTTCCGCTTCCACCCACATTATAAGATAATCTATGCAAGTGATGATGTAGCATGATCCAGTTCTGTGCACAACTAGGGAAATATGACCCACAAAGTCAATTTCCCATTTCTCAAAAGGTTTTGCACTAGTAATATGCCTCAAAGGAATTTCATCTCACTGTCTAGGTTTCCCAAGGCACTGGTAGTGATCAAACGCCTTACAATATTCTTTGCAATCCTTGTACAATGTCTCCCACCATAAACCAAAGTAGTAATCTTACACATGGTGGCGTCACCGCATAATAGTGTCCGCTTGCAATACCACCATTAGAATCCTCCATGATTTCCATTCGCTCATGATCCAAAGACACACGACGCAATACTTCATCTCGGCCTAGTTTGTATAAGTCACCACTGATCAACATGAAAGGTGTGACACGAATTGTAAGTTATTTATTTTCTAAGGCCTTCATTCCTTCGTATTATAATTATTTGTAAAAATTCAACAATATCCTCTAATTCCAAGGGTGCACGGTTTAACTTGTATAACTATGCATCTAACATTGTATCTTTAATACTTTGTGTGTCCTCTCCTGATTGAATCCTTGACAAATGATCTAGACCAGAATTGATTTTACCTAGCTTTACCACCACTGTAAAGTCAAACTCCTACAATAAGATAACCCATCGACATATTTGCCCCTGTAAGATGTGCTTGTTAACAAAGTATCTTAATTTCCTGAGATCTATATAGAAAAGAAAAGGTGCTACTAGCAAATCTTGTTGAAATTTATGCAATGTGTAGATCATTGACAAATCCTCATGCTCCATAGTTGTATACTTCTATTATGTAGGATTCAAATTCATGTTAGCAAAGCAAATAGGATGATCTACAATACCTTCTCTAGGATGATCTAGAATTGTGCTAATGGACATGACATAGACATCCACATGTACATGAAAAGGTATATTCCATGAAGGAAAACACAAATAGGCCTAGTAGTAAGCCTTTCCTTCAACGCTTGAAGTGCACGTTGTTGTGGTTCTCCCAATATAAATTTCCTTTACCCTTTAATAACTCCTCCAAGGGTATAGAAATCTTAGCATATCCTTTGATAAACTTCCTGTAATACCCTGTGTGTCCCAAGAATGTATGCACCTCACTCTGACTAGTAGGCTCTTCCAATCCTAAGATGACTATAACCTTAGCTAGATCTAATAACAAACCCTCCTTGCAGATGATATGCCCTAGCATAGTTCCAAAAGGTGTAGAAAATACACACTTCCTGATATTTAAAGAGATGATTAACTATCTACACCTCTCAAACATTAACCTCAAATCGTCACAATGATACTTGATAATCGCATACACGGTCTAATCATCCAAGTAAACCTGCAAGAAATAATGAATGAAATCTTGGAATGATTGAACAACAATGCGTGAAAATACTGCAGGCACATTCTTCAATCCAAAGGGCATCACCATGTATGAAAAACTTCCCCATTTAGTGGTGAAATTAATCTTCTCTTGATATTATTTAGTAATTATTACTTTATGACACCGAGAGAATCCATCTCAGTAAAAGAGTAAATTACAAGCCCTACAATGAATTCCAATATTTCCTCAGTGAATGGTGTAGGGAAAGGATTAATCACACATACATCATTCAGCTCCCTGTAGTCCAAAAAAATCCCGATTCTTCCATCTTTCTTTATGCTGATTACCAAAGGGCTGAACTAATCTAATTCCTCTATGGGCTCAATAATGCTAGATTCCAACATATTGTCAATTTATTCTTTAAATTTTACACACAGGTTAGGGTACATCCTATAAGGTCTCTTCCTAACCGGGTGCACAACTTTCTTTAACTTAATTTTCATCTTATCCAAAGATTCATGCACTCCTTTCAACTCATGGTAGCCTCAAGGAAATAGGTCCTGGAAATTGCGTAGTAACTCAATTATCTTACTCACTTCAGAGTCAGACCATTAATCTCTAATTATGGCCTCCTTAGGTTCAACATGCATTATAATGTTTACTTTATTTTTCTTCATAGGTTCATGTTAGGTGTGCGCCTTCTCATCCACACTATCTAAGACCTCATGCGTACCCTCTAAATGATCTATGTCCAAATTTTCCACTTCTTCATCATCCACCATGTAGACCATCTTTCCTTTCTCCTTCTCAAGTAGTTCTGCATCGGTCTCATCTACTTCATCAAAACGTGCTTCTAGGTCTAACTCACCAAATAACTCCTAAATGAGTTCTTTAGCCTTTGCACTATCTCCCATATTTAAGCACTTCATAACTTGTAATGCCTCTTTCACCGAAGGTTTAGTGGAGAAGTAGTCAAAAGTCTAGATCATTCCTGTAGTCAAGTCTTGCCAATTTACAGTCTCTCTATGCAACTCCGCATAAACATACCAAGCACACGCGTAGCCTCACAAGGTGAAATAAATTTTGTACACCCACAACGAAGGTGGTAAATCTTCTTACTCCTGTCTAAAGTCTCTAACACTACTAAATGTGGTGTTGAACATGATTATTACCATGATATTCACAGATTTGAGTAGGTGCATTACTTCTGAGAAACCTTGCTGATAGGACAATTCTCACCTCTCTCCATTATATGAGATTATCCATATGAACCATCCACCAACGCATGCTACTATCCCATGTAGGGTATAAACTAACATGTTCCTTCTATCCACCTAATCCTTCCACTATACGTATGGATCACAGTAATTTCTCAGGGTTTCCTTCACCAGTGTACCGGGGTATAGGGTTTTTGTCTAACCACCTAACACAAGGTGTCCTACTTACACACACAGCTGCACTTCTTACCTCGCACCCAACCATCTCGTAAGTTCCATGTGCCTAATTGTCATAGGAAATAATTATAGTATCACTGATGGACTATGCATCATCCCACTAGAAAATTCCTTCCTTATATAGCTCAAGTGCAAATGGATCTTGAATGGTGTGCACATAATTTTTTTAAAGATATTCTTCACTTAAGGGCTCAACATAAGGTGCATATTTCCCATATGTCAATGGGATAATAACTCGTTCTTCATTGTTCTCAAAACTAATGTATCCCTTATTGAACCACATATCAAAATTATTTACATAACACCAAGGGAGCCCAAGTAGAGATGGGAAGCTTTCCACTTTTGCCAATGCTAAAACGTCAAAGTCCCCAGTGAACCTAGCCCCCTGTATAGTAATGGATGCATCCTTCAAGACTCCAATTGGTGTGGCCTTAGTCTAATTTTCCATATACAAAGACATTGGAAGATGGTTGTAATGGAGGTATGCCCATCTGAACCCATGCATATAAGGTAAGCACATTCACTTTTGTGCCCATGTCAATCAAAATATTTCTCAAAAGACATCCATCCACAAAAACATTTAGAGTAATCTCCTTTTCATAATCCAAGATACAAGGAGGGAGATTAGCATGCAAAATCTTCTATCCATTCTCAATACCCACGCGCATAGTGTTTCCCTTTAACCAACTCCCTAGTAATGGAATAATGTTCTTCTGATACAGTATATTTCATAATTCCTTCAGATAATCAACATATGTCTAGAAAGTCTCAGTTGCCTTCTTCTATTCCAACTTCGTGACTATTCCTTTAAACATTGTATTTCACCCTACATATTTCTAAGCACCTCCATGGTTTCCTGATAAACCTCCTTCTGATGTGTAGGGTCTAGATATTTTACATGTAAAACCTCCTCCTTAGTAATGGTAGGATTCTTTTGCAACATTTATCTAGTGAAGGAAGCCTCAACATATGTAGTAATATTTATAGGTACTACCTTAGGATCCGGTGCTAACTTTGGAATCCATTGGTTTTCCATGGTGCACTTTGCATTCTAACCATTCCTACACCCTTTTTCTCATGTTTTCCCTTCTTGATCAGATGTTCATATAAGTCTCGGGTTCTATTCATAGTTATGGTTCTTTCTAAAAAAAGAACAAGTAAGGTTATGAGGAAAATCACACCTGAAATGTCCAGGAGATTTGCACATATAACATGTTCCATGAGGGAACTCACCTCATCCACCACCGCAGCCCCGGCCTCTAAATCCACCATGTTATCATTAAACTCTACCATAACCTCCCTTAAAGTTCCCTTCATTATGATCATAACACCCTTGAGTGTGATCATGATCATGTTGCTCACTTTTATCCTTAGAGCTATTTGCAACTCCAGTCTTTCACACACCAATATTAGTGGCATCATGGATCTAATCAATCGACTGTGAATCTTCAAGATTGTGAGTTATGGAACAATTTTTTTACATAACAAGGCACGTTCTTCCTTATCACATGTTGCAATAATGGAAAATGGCTTGCATCATGGTCTAAATGACATATCTCACATTCCAGTAACAAGGAGCACACTGATCTACGAGGATAAATATCCTTAGTATGCCCCTATACTTCATAATCATGTACTAAATTCCACCGTGTGTCTCATGTTCTATATTTTCTGATAGTTTCTCTAATTTTGTTTTCTATTTCCACAATCTGAGCCTCTAAGAATGGGCTCACTACAGTGTCTATGCTCCTAACTTCCTCAGCATGCAAAGCTACTTCAAGTGCCTTGTGTGGGTATGTATAAGTATTATATGAGAGTGCCCTCCTAAAAGGAATGATCAGGCCTCCGATGAACCACTGTGCATGCTGACTTGCATGGATATCATATGATAGTTTAGAAAAGAGTGTTTTAAAATGAACATCATATTCCTAGACACTCTCAATAGTTCCCTATTTGATATCCTTGAGCGCACTTATAATTTTCTTCTTGAACTTAGGGATATAAAATTATTTAAGGAAAACATCCCGTAATGTCGTAAAATCAACACAAGTCTGATTAGGGTTAAACTTCCTATACAAACTATGCACACGTCCCTGTAATGTAGTTGATAATTGATTGACCTTGCACTCTCGAAGTGTAATTCCTTTTGTGTGCCACAATATCTCACACATATGGACATTCTCAATAACATATTCTATTCCCCTATAATTTGGGAGATGAAGTGACATCTCCATGTAAATATTCTAGGGCCGATGAGGACCATGTCCACTAGATCTAGAACCTCTTGTGTTACCTCCACCGAGATCAACCAAATCCTAAACGACACATTACTGGGATCCTCCCCTTGTAATAGGAATTGGACCGGAGAGGATGTACTTCATTATGTCTAAATAGTGGTGCTAAAATGAAATCCTACCACCATTTGTTCTACAAACTTGTGATGCTTCTCTAAATCTCTCTCTCGCACCTCATTGAACTCAAGCCACCTTTCTTCTCTTTTCTCTGCCATTTTTTCAGTCATCCTTCACCACACCTACTCCTGCCCCCATGTGTGGTGGGGTTTAGCTAGCCATCGACTTCTCTTCCAAATTCAAGGTTACCATCAAGATATTGATTGCTAATGGAATTTGATGTAGATATGATCCCCTGGGATGACGTAGATATGATCCCCTGGGATAACGTAAAAATTGAAACTCAGCTACCTCCGGATAAGAGTAAGTGGAAATCGAGTACTCCAAAATATAGCTATTTAGAACATCACAGAACCAAGTATCCACAAAGACACGTCCAAATTAGATCAACATCACAGAGAGCATGAAATTCTTCTTACATCCAGACAAGTGTGAAAAACCTCTAATTCCTTTTAGATGCATAGGAAACCAACCACTTGTATAGTTCTATGGGTAAGATAGTAAAGACATTTTCATATAGGCAGTCATACAGATTTTGCTTGACCCACGTGTGTGCGTCAAAATCAGATCTAGTGCTGAATCTCTAAGCTTATTCTTCTTCTAGATGTACTATCCACTCCTCAAAACTTTCTAAGGTCAATCAATATGTCTTCATCATGCAACATTTTGAAAACAACTGAAAAAGAGGTCCCGATAATGGAACCATTGTTGTATCCTAGGATTCACTTTGTAAATGACCCGGGCATGCCGACACATCACACAACATGAGCTAAACACTCACTTGAAGCACACAAAGGCACCATGTCCCTCTTTATGGTTGCTTATTCAGAATGTTAGCATGATGGTGCATATAGATATTCAGATTCATAACCAATAGTAAACAACACACAATGCATAAACCAGATCTAGATCTTAGAATATATGTAAGATGAACTAAACAATGACTATAACAAGATTTACCATGTAAGAACCAGATTCAGTCATGTTCAACACCATTATCCAACCAATATGAACCATTATATTAAATACTTGTAAAACACATAAGCTTCATACATTATAGAGGTATCTCCATGAGTCATGTATGTGAAAAAACAAACAACATTACTATATAAATTGACATACTCTTGACCATGCAAATCAAGACATATATCTATAGGGGTGAGGACTTTCCCTTCACCACACATGCACTATCTCAAGATAGGCCACATGGTAATAATAGTCATGTATCTTTAAAAAATGCAAGTATTCTAACAATAGATTTCCTATAGATAACTCGAGAGAAGAAATCCTATTACTAGACTAAACGATGCATGACGCTTTCGAACTAATGATTTCTCTCGGAGAATACCCTTGTGTGGACCATAAGTCTTCATGTATTTGTGTGCTTAGCATGCCAAATTAAAAATATCCTTGCCAACAAAAATGGCTAACTCCCGATCCTGGGTGCTTCAACCATACTATAGTGTCGCATGCTTTTAGTGCCCTATAGTCGTATGTCCTAACACTTTGGATTGGTTTTTCTACCTAAAAACAACAAAGACTAGAAATAAAATGGATTAGATGATAGATGGGGTGGTTTCCCAATGAAGTTAGCTCCAATAAGCATTAACTTCCTTGGCGGATGTTAACCCCTGTGTTTGATAAGATAAGATAAAAGAAATGATAATATGAAAAATATGAGGCACACAAAAACTGAAAATGTAGAAACATAAGGAACATACAAATATGTTCTAAATTTCTATAAAATAAACAACACGTGATCGGGTCAATGGTGACCCAGATCAGAGAGGAAAGTTGACAAAACCCGAGTAGATGGGGCAAAAAAATGGATAAAATACGATATGGAAGGATCTAAATGCAGATTTGATGATGACAAAAACCTTTAAATGATGACATAAACTTTTAGAATGAAATCTAACATAGGGAGACAAGAAGGATGGAAAAATACATATATTTTGAGGGATTGGATGGAAATAGGGCTCGAGTTTATGGTGACTATACCGAGTTGGCGGAGACCATGTGAGACATAAGATTTGAAGTGACAGAGAAACCAAATAACCAAGATGAGAACTGGAAACAATAATAGGGTAGGAACAAAATTTGAGGAGGGCCTGAAACAATAAAGGATGATGATATAGAGCTAGGTCAATGACGACACAGGTAAAGCGGTAATGACCGAGGAAGTGCAAGACAAGGTTGAGGATGGATAAGCTAGATGGACAACCTACAAGTACAAGGGATGAACAAGACAATCCTAAATAAAGTCTATGGAGATGATCTGGTCCTACAAAATGCTAGATGCAAACAAGACAACGATAGTATGATAATAACTGAATAAAAATAACAAAATTTTGATAGTCTTATAAAGGATGTATAAGAGTGATGCAAGTAAGTTTAAATAAGATCCAAGATGTCTGTAACTTCATTGTAGGGGATGCTCGGAACAAGAAAAGGCTCACAAGTCACAAGAAAGCTCATATATCTACATGCATGTCTTAGGAAGAGGGGATGAATATAATTTAATAGGGTCGAAGGTGACCTGGGTGGGTCTCTGTTGACTATGAGAAACTATTCCTTGGATTGTAAAATCACCAATTTACATTAGATATGGGGATTTTAGAGATTCTCGGGATGATTGCTTTAAAGCATGTTGGTGGGAAAGGGTTGTTTGGGGAAGTCTCATGGGTAGATAGGAGATAAAGAAGGGTAGGATAAAAGATGGAAAAAGTGCGTAGATGTGAATTTAGGTGGTTAGGGATAAAATCATTCCAAAGAAATCTAATTAGAGGTAATTAGCTAATTAGGAGAGATGAAAGCTAATTAGGGGTAATTAGCTAGTTTATACTAATTAACAAGAATTGATTAATAATTAAAGGTGATAGATGGTTATTTATATAAATTAAATGAAATTAAATTAAATGGGTCTAGCTAAGACCATGATGGAAAAATGCACACGTAGGCAATCAAAGTGTAGTAATAAGGGGCAATGATACCAAATTTTGGTGTCTACATTTTCCCCTTTTTGTTGAGTGGTTTGTGCTAGCAATCCATGAGAAAAAAATGATGAGAGAAAAAGAGTAGGATGAAGACTAACAAAAGATTGATGATGAGCTCCCCCTCAAATGAGGGATTGATAAAAAAATGAGGGATTGATGACGTGTTTTAAAAAGGAAGATGTTGAAGGGAAGGTGGGTGAAGAAAGATAGGTAAAATGATAGGGTGAGGCAAGGTGCCCCAAGAAAAAATAATCACAACAACAATAAAAACTATGACGATGTCTCGATATCACGTGGGTAGGGTACAAAGGGAAGTCTCAATGGAGTTGGAGGAACGTTCTATGGGCTAGTGAGTGATAAAAATCATTGTGAAATGAAGGGAATCTAATGGGAAACCTCTCAAATGGATGTAAGCCATGAGGACCAATGGGTCATAGGCAGACATAAACTATGCGCATCCAAATGTGAAAAAGTAATGCAAAAGCCTTCAAACATGAGGACTCAAGTGAAAGGTATGTGTCAATAAAGGACAAGGATGATGATGAAAATAATGGTGCCCTGTCGTAGGGAATAAAAAATTGCCAAAAGGAAAAAAATGAAAGAGTGATGATATAAAATTCCCTAAGGGGAATAAATATGGCCACAAGGGTGGAATTTTGAGAACATAGATGATGAGATGGCACTTGAGAAAAAGAGCACAAAATAGATGAGGAAAGAAATAATGGTACCCCAATAAAGGGCACGATAATGGCCAAGGAGGAAAAATATAAAAGGAATGCATATGGTGCCCTCAAGAGGGAACAAAAATATGGCCAAAAATGTGGACTTAAGATGAGATATGGATGATAATATGGTGCCCCAACAGAGGACATGAAAAATGGCTGAAAAGGTAAAATAAGAAATGATGATATAAAATGCCCCAAGGGGAAATAAATATGGCCATAAGGGTGGACTTGAGATAAGATGAAATGATGAAATGGTGCCCTAAAAAAGAGAAAAATATGTGAGATAAGGAAATGCATGATATGATGCCCTACGAGGGAACACAAAGATGGCCATAAGAGTGGACCTAATATGTGGTAGATTGTATAATAGTTGATGAGATGGATAAGGTGTAATGAGAGGAGACAATAGATATTGATTAAAATAGATGTTACCAAAGGGTAAAAATGATACTATGCCATATCAAGGAATGTGTGAGGAAACGATGCCTCCAATCTCATTGGAGGTAAACAAGAAGGGGATCCAGGTAACATAAGGCATATGCAACTAAAACATGAGTTAACATATAACCAATGATAGTTAGTTATACCAAAGATCATAAGGAAACATGGATGGAATGAACTCATAAACCTAATGTTGACATGAAAAATGGGTTTGTGATGTAACTTATATGTGAGAAGAGGGTTCTCCATAAGTGGTGTTCCCTAAATCCATTCCCTAGCTCTAGGAAGGGGAAAACATAAACTGATCAATGCGGGAAGTTTGCTAGAAAAAAGATGATAAATATGAGAATTTTTTAGGATGATGATAAAATGGAAGGATGATTGATGCAAGAAGCATTCAATGCCATGATATAAAAGAGTAGCCATACTTCGAGGGTATGGTCTAATTTATACATAATAGCTGTCCTTTAAGGGATCAGTCTATTTACTTGATTTGATTTGATTTTTTTTGAATGAATAACTATCCTTCGAGGGAGCAGTATATTTTTGATAACTTTTATTTTGATAAGAGAATCCATGAATTTTGATTTTAACATGGGGAGAGCTGGGAATACCTAGGTAGACCACTTAGGAGGAGAAGGAATGTACAAGAGACATCCATTGACCCTTAGCGTGATTCCAAGAGGTAAACAAGAGGGTGATGGATGTAATGATAATGGAATTCTCACCAAGAAGGGAGAACCTATCCATAAGGAAAATGCTATGGGAAAATCTTTTGTGCCCATATTTAAGGTCATGTCTAGGAAAGTGACAGTAGACCACATAGTTCCAAATCATTACAATGAGAGATGGAAGAGGCTAATGATGGAGGAATGATCTAAGGATATGGCTAAGTGCTCACTTAGGTAGACATGCTAATAATAGAATGGTCCTAAGTGTGATGTGTTAAGCGGTTCCACTTCCAATTTTCCATCAAGGGATTCCAAGAGATAGGCTCTTGATCCATACTTATGTGTGATAATGTATGGTCTAATTCAGTTGGGGAAAAATTTCCACATTGGCTCCTTTCTAGAGTAGGACAAGGTCACCGATGTTAAATTCACGATAAGATAAGATGATAGATTGTAAAAGATGGGATATGATGAGATAAATGAGAGAAGATAAAAACTATGTACTACCTCTTGAGAAAGTAAAGAAAATATACATCCCTAATTAGACGAAAATATGGTTCCCCAAAATAGGGACAAATATGACCACAATGATGGATTTTGGATGAGAATGAATGGTCCCCAAGAGAGGGAAAATAATGGCCACAAAGGTGGACTCAGGATGAGATGATAAATTATATGGGACAAATACAAAGGAAATTATGTGCTACCTTTAAGGAAGCGAGAAAAATATGCGCATGAGACAAAGATGGCCACAAAAGGTGGACTTAGAATGAAAAATATGGAAAGATGGTGCCCCAGAAGAGGCAAAAACATGGCCAAAAAGGTGGAATTAGTATGGAAAGGATGGTGCCCCAAAGGAGGCACAAATATGGCCACAAAGGTGGACTTTGATGAAAATATGGTACCCCAAGAGAGGCACAAGTATGGCCACAATGGTGGACTTAGGATGAAAAAGATGGTGCTTGTGAAAGAGGCACAAACATGGCCACAAAGGTGGACTTCGATGAAACATGGTGCCCTGAGAGAGGCATAAATATGGCCACAAAGGTGGACTTTGATAAAAATAAATGGGAATAAGGTACCCAAAAGAGGAAAAATATGGCCACAAAGGTGGGCTTAGGATTAGATAAGATGGTAGATAAATTTATAGGCTTAAGATGAGATAATAAACTGGATAAGACCAGATGAGATGGGTTGGATAAGATTTGGATGAGGTAAATAGGACAATGTCAAGGAGGAATTCCTAGAGTGAAGTCCCCCAACATCAAGAGAGATGTTTGATGGATAGGGGTATGAGTTGATGTGGATAAGATGCGAAAGGATCAATAAAAGGGGAGAATTATCCCCCAGTGAAAGAGATTATATCACTTTTGGAAAAATTATATGTGGATGAGCGCGTGGATATTGAAGAACTTTAAATGGGATCATCTTAGAAGGAATGTCAATAATAACTTTGGATTTGGATTAGATATATGGTTGGGGATCATAGGGGTAATTGGAAAGACAAACAATATTGATGAACAAGGGAGGACCTTCTTTAGGAGGCAATTCGATGGATATAGAAATAGTAATTGGATTGGTTTCGTGGATGGAGAAGGATGTCTTCTTTGAATGAGGAATTCATATTTATTAATAAAATCATGGACAATAGTCTGAAAGGCCTTACAATGTTCAATGTCATGACCCAGGATATGATGATGAGCACAAATGTGATTGGGATCAAACCATGATGGTTTCTTACTATGAAGATTAAAAGATTTAATAGGAGGAAGCATGATGGCAGATGTTTGGATTAAATGTCTAAGGATTTCTGTGTAAGATTTGATAGAAGCATTGGTAGGAAGGTAGCCCTTGTGAATTTTGATAGGATATTTTTATTTAGATTTAGGGGAAGTAGTGGATGTAGATTGGATAGGTAAATTAGATGTCTTATAATAAGAACCAAATTTGGGAGGAGTTTTAGATTTTTTGGATGTGGATTGATTGTTGGGAAATTTATTATATGAAGGGCCTAGCCCTAAAATAAATGAGGATGTAATATTGGATTGCTTTGAGAAGAAGAAAGAATTAAATTAGTAGGAGGATGCATGGGAGGCATTTGGGGATGTTTACTAAGAGGCTTTGATTTTTATCGAGAGGATTTACCCTTGGCAAGGATGAAAATAATCTCAACTGGAGGATCCAAAGGTTGTGTGGTTGGTATTGGTGGAGGAAGTAATTTTTGTTTGATAATGTCTAAAGAGGATGTGGAAGTGTCTGATTGTGAGGATGAGATAAGAGGATTATTTGAAGTCAAGGTGAGTTGGAATGCTTTCAAAAAATCTTCAAATGATGAGAAAGATGTAGGAGGAGAAGATGAAGTTGATGTAGTCATGATAGTTGATGTGATTGGTGTGGGTAGAAATGAAGAAAGAGGAATTGGGATTGATTATATGGATGGTATAATAGGTAAGGGTGGAATGGATGTGGATGAAGTAGTAGGTATGATCAAATCCAATGAAGTGGATGTGATAAGGGATGGAGGTGCAAGATAAAAATTGGGTGTAGATGTGGATATTGATGGGGAAAGGGGTGTTTGTATGATGTGATTGATGAGGTCTATGCGAGATGTGGATTGTGTAGGTTTTGGATTGGTTAATGTAGGAATGGGGGATGAAATAAGTGATGTGGTCATGGGAAAATATGTAGGAATATGTGATAAATATGTCAAGGTAGACATGAGTGGATTTGTTGATGTGGTAGTAGTTAGGATATGTACAATTGGGATGTTTAGGGGCATTAGATATGTAGGTGTGATTGATATGGATAAGGGGTTAGGTATGATAGGTTGGGTTATGATAAATGTGGTCGATGTGGTAAAGGTAGGAATGGATGTAGATGTAGAAAAAGTAGTAGAAGTTAGTGTGATAGGTGTGGTATAAGTTGTAGGCACAATTCCTAAGGTAGGGGTGGACAATGAGGAAGATGAGATAGGTAATGATGGAGGTGCTTGATGTATAGTATTGAATGCACAAGGATTAGATGTGTAAGATGTGGAAGGGATAAATTGATTTTTTGATGGTGGATTAAGAAAGGGTTGTATGAAGATGTCAAGGGGTTGTTTGCAAGATGAGAAAAGATTTTCTATTTGGAGATCCCCCTGATTTATAAGTTGTTGAACACGATATTTAAAAGATTGATATTTTTCAATGTTGTGACCTATGACTTGGTGATATTTACAATAATGAACCTCATGATACCAAGTGGGTTTGGGGTGTAAGTTTTCAATAGGTCAAATGGGAGGAAGTGTAATGAGATGAAATGCCATCAACTTGTCGAAGATTGAACTATACGATTCCCCCAAGGGGGTATAATTAGAATATGGTTTAAAAGTTTTTTGTGAAGGTGTTGCATAAGAGGTAGATGGTTGTGGTTACACAACATGAGAATTGGATGGATAAGGATGTAATGTTTGATAAGAGGGGATATAATTAAAGGGTGGAGATTGAATAAGAATGTGATGGGATGGGATAGGTAGTGATAATGACTGTTGTTGAGAGATAAGGAAATTTGATTGTTGAGCATTGGGATATTGAGATGGATGGATAGGTTTTCTAGTGATAACATTGGATGTAGAAGCGATTGTATTAGTATGATATGGTGGGGGTGGAATAGGATCCAATGATTGAGTGGATGGATAATATGGAGAGACTGTGGGAGATATGCAAAATACAAAGTCATACACGGGGCTAGAAGGAGGCCCAAGAATTTCTAAATAAGTAGGAGATGGTGGTGTGGTTGGTTGAGGAGAGATAGGAGGGTTGTTTTCAAAAGGGGGATCAATTTGGATGACATGGTATCGACAAGGTTGGGAGATTCAATGTAGAATCTCAAGATTATTGGAGGAGGGAGTATTGTTGGATATATTATAACATTGTTCGATAAGAGGTATTAATAGGAATGAAATGGGAGAATATTTTCTTATGAATTTTATTAACAAACAAATCAAGCAACAATGTTTTTATTAACATGATTAATTAGAAGATATGAGAAAGAAAAGGGAAAATGGATAATGAAGGTACCTAGGAAAAATCCGTCTAAGGATGGTTTTGGGTAGTTTTGGTGGGGTGTCCTTGATACACCAAAAGGTACGTGAGGCCCAAGTTTTTACAAAGTTTCTAATGTAGAAATAAACACCGTGGAGGTTTCCTGTTGGGTGATGAAATCCCAATCAATCCACATGGTAGGAAGATTTCTAGATGTGTATATTGATGTGTCAATTTTGGTTGTGTGTGATAAAATGTGAGATGCAACTAATTAAACCCTACTTAAACTATGTTTTCAAGCAAGGATGCAAAAGGTTTTTTTAAAACCAAATCCAAATGTGAAGTTTGATGAAAAAAACACACAAGAAATGGAAAGTACGATGCAAAAAGAGCAAATAAGACAAAAATGAGAATACATGTAGAACGATTTTCCTTTTATATGATCTTTAGGAAGACATAAGTGAAGATAAATCCAAGAAACTCTAGAAACCAACACGAACAAGCAAAATAAAAAAACTCATACCACGGTGTTAGTGGAAAATAAGAAAATGAAGAAAAATGTATGAGACTCACCTAAAAGGGTCATCCCATTAGGCATGTAAGAATTTTGATCTAATTTTTTTGTTCGATTCAAATTAATGAGTTGGCTACTAAAGAAAAGTAAACAAATCAGAACATGGAGGGTTTAAGGTACCTCAAATGTGTGATGGATATGGATGAACAGGTGCAAAGTGAATGATGGATCCTCATTGCTACAAGATGATGACCTACACAATACAGACTAGAAAGAAAATGGATTAGATGATAGATGGGGGTTTCCCGACAAAGATGAAGTCATACCCAAGAAGCGTTAACTTCCTTAGTGGATGCCAACCCTCGTGTTTGATAAGATAAGATAAAAGTAATGATAATAAACAAGATAATATGCAGAATCTGAGGCACACAGAAACTGAAAATGTAGAAACATGAAGCACATACAAATGTGATCTAAATTTATATAAAATAAAGAACACCTGATTGGGTCGACGAAGACCTAGAATGCAAAGGAAGGTCGAGATACATTAGTAGATGGAGTAGAACAATGGATAAAATGTAGATATGGAAGGATATGAATGCATATTTGATGATGACAAAGGTCTTTAAATGCTTTGACGAGAAACCTACGAGAATGAAATATGAGATAGGGAAATAGAAATGACGGAAAAATGAAGAAACTTGGAGAGATCGGATGGAAATAGGGCTTAGGTCGATGGTGACTATACCTAGTTGGTAGATACCGGTGACATACAAAGTAGATTTGGAGTGACAGAGAAGCCAAATAACCCAAATTGAGAATTCAAACAATGAATAAGATAGGATCATACATTGAGGAGGGTCTTATAACAAAAAGGATGATGACATAGATTTGGGTCGATGGTGACTTGGGTAGAGAAGTGGTGATTGGGGTAGTACAAGACAAGGCCGAGGATGGATAACTTGCAAGTACAAGGGATGAATAAGACAACTAAAACGAAGTCTATGGAGATGATATGGTCTGCAAAATGTTATTTGAAAAAAAGGCAATGATAATATGATAATGACTGAATAAAAATCAAAAAATGATGAGAGTCTTATGAAGAATGTATAAGAGTGATGAAATTAAGTTGAAAGAAGATCCAAGAGGTTTGTAACTGTTGCAAGGATGATCAGGCATGAGAAAGGGTTCGCAAGTCACAAGAAAGCTTGGATATCTGCATGCATACCTCGGGAAGAGGGGGGTGAATGTAATTTAATAGGGTTAACATGGTGACCCATTTGGGTCACCACCAATGCGGGAAACCATTCCTTAGATGGTAAAATCACCGATTTACTCGAGATATGGGGATTTTAGAGATTGTGATGAGTGTTTTAAAGCTTGTTGGTGGGAAAGGGTTATTTGGGGAAGTGTCATGGGTAGATAGGAGATAAATATGGGTAGGATGAACTATGTAAAAAGTGTAGGGATGTGGATTTAAGTTTTTAGGTATAAAATCATCCCAAAGAAATCTAATTAGAGGTAATTAGCTAATTAGGAGAGATGAAAGCTAATTAGGGGTAATTAGCTAGTTTAGATTAATTAACAAGAATTGTTTAATAATTAAAGGTGATAGATGGTCAGTTAAATAAATTAAATTACATTAAATTAAATGGGTATAGCTAAGACCATGATGGAAAAATGTGCACGCGGGAAATCAAAGGGGAGAAATCAAGGGTAGCGGTACCAAATTTTGGTGTCTACAGAGGTATAAGGGATCTAGAAATTATATAAGCACTATGTAAGAATATCTTATGTGAACTTAATAAGAGAGAACCAAAATGGATAATATTACCATCCAATCTTTCTACTATTTCCTAAAATGGTTAAAATTGAAGTACATATTTTAGTCAAGCCTTTATTTGTGTTGAGACATGAGGGAAAGGCTAAATGGGAGATAGATTTTCCTAGACAACTGCAAATATCCTAAGAGAAGTATATGGAATTTTTAATGTAGATTAGTGCTTGGTATGAATCACTTAGGGTGACCACCGAGGTCATACCAAATCAAGCACATAACCTTGTTTTTTAATCTAATGTCAATTTGAGTGTTGGTTCAAGAAACTAGGTTTTTGCGAATACAAGTATAAGTGAGAGATTTATGATAATTTAAAACATACACATACTCTACACATGTACAAATATATCATACAAACGAAGAGTGCATAACCATGTAGGGATGAAGCACCTAGTTAGTTACCAAACCACCAATTGGTCTAGTCTGTAAATAACAATTTGGTCTAGAAGGTACAAAACACACATGGACTTTATCGACACATTGTTAGACCTATAAATATTCCATATCAACTGATGAAAAACCTAGATCATATTCTAAATCACCTAAGTGGTCATCCCAACCCTAATTTCCCTTTTTCTTACTTGATAGGATGTATATGAATGTAAAACTATAGTTTATAAATATGTATATTTGTAGTATATTATCTGATTATTCAAATATTTCTCCAAGATTATTCCTAAATTAGTAATATACATTTGTTATTAATTTCAGGGTTAAATAATTTGGTGAACCTCTTTATTGATCAAATCCTTATCATATTTTGACTTATGTTTCATACCATAACTAGGCCTTTTATTTCCAAGACCCTAGTTTCCTTAGGGTTTTAATTTGTTTCTTAGTACATGATCCTTTCCCTAATCTTAAGATTTATTCTTATTTTTATTTTATTTCTTACTCTAACCATGTCATGTCATTCTCTTATTATAATGATCTCACCTCTACATATTTATAATATCTCTTTGTATGTAAGGAGGTTAGTGATGGTGTCGACACTTGTTTATAAATATCAACGTGAAATTTATATCGAAGCATATGAAAATGGGTTATCACCTCATACCCTTGTTATGACCCATTACTTTAGATACAAGGAAATCCAAAAATATCCATTCTCACTTTCTGGAATTATTTCTTCACCATTAGAGGTAACTATCTCCTCTTATCTTCTTGAGGCTTCCCTTACTTGTGACCAAGAAATTGTACCTATTATTGAGGATACCCATGATAAATATTCTAATGACAATAATAACCATTATTGAGCATTATGATGATGATTCTAGTGAAAATTATAGATATAATGTAAATGATGCTTTGATTAAAATAAAGATAAAATACAATGATGCTCTCTCCTATTCTTATCTTGAATTAGAACATAGTAATATTTCATGGAATATATTATCTTCTCATCATAGCATAGGGAATTCTACAAGTGAAAATTTTTAATCTTCTTTTTCTAATGAATTTGAAAAGATACAATTGAACTCCCTCTTTCCTCTTCTTCTCTTGAAATTGAAAGTGATACTATTGAATCTCCTCTTTATCTATCTCTTATTGAAATAGAAAATGAAATGATTGATTGCGATACTTTTTCTATTTCCCTTGAAGTTAAGTATGATGCAAATAATTGTGATACTTATTTTCCTATTATATATGTTGTTATGAAAAATGATTGCAACATCTATCTTTCTATTATTGAAAAGAAAATTTTACAAAAGCATAGTCTACTCTAGTGTCTATAAATTTAATGCACATAGTCCTTCTAATGATGATACAAATGAATTACATGATGATATCAATGATGATTAATAATTACTATATGTGATAGAAGGACTTTCATTCATGATGCCAAATCCTTGCATAAACCTAGTGATCCTATTGAGGATCCTTAATATCCTATTTATTATACCTCTAGGTAGAATAATGTGTATATACACATATTTTTCACTTTAATAACTTTTTTCTTCACAAGAATCATAGGAGCATTATATTCCTTAAAGATGTTTCCTCATGGATACTTATAGGAGTGGGGAAAATAAAAAATGATTACGTGCATCCTTCAGGTTGTAGTAGGTTGGTTAGTAGTGGTACTTATGAGATATATTTTGATATGTAGTTTAATTATATCACATATTTTACATTTTTTCATATCTTTACAATCACCCTTTACATCCTTTATAGTAAAATTTTTCATCCCTTGCATTCATATATTAAATTATCCTTATGATATCACCTTATTATCTCCTTGAGTTCAACTACACTCATGATTTCAATACACTCACACCCTCATCATTATCTTCATAAATAACTCACGCTTTTCTCCATCCCTCTTGTCTTGATTTCTTGATATCCCCATGCCCACATTTATTTACCTGATGAAATCAACTTTGGTCAATGCCATCTATCAATCAAATTTCCCTAGTTGACAACATCAACCACAATCAATTCTTTTGAGTTAGTATTTTGTCACACTAGATGGTATTGACCATGATTTATATCATGGGATAGAATAAAATATCAATGCTATCATTATACTAGGTAGATGAGAACTAAGTCCAAATCTCATCCATCACATATTCAGTATACCTCATTAATCTTCCCAAGAAGATTAAAAGGTATTGAAAATTTTCATATTTGGAGTCCACACTTAGAGAATTAAGTTCATAGGATATATTAGTGTAGTTATAATTTACATGGTATACCAAGCCATAAGAGTCATTGGAGTCTTTAATCAAGTATGCTCATAGGTTTTCTTCTTATTCTTTTGTGGTCCGCCATATCAACTCTCTCGGAAGGTAATTCCAACTATAGTGGAAAGTCAATGCACTAATGGTGCCTTCATATAGTCAAGTATATCTAACCTATTTTTTTACTTTATTTTCATTCCATATTTTCATGTTGTGGATGTGGCCAGAATGTATTAGGATATGGTATAATATTGGTTTCTATTGCATTATTTATCTATTAGTCCTTACCTTAACATTATTTCACAACCCTTGATATTGCTTTGCAATCTCTTGTAAATCTCTTATAATCCTTGATTCTCTTTCCTAGAAACATATTGGATCTTATCTTATTAATAACATGCTTACAATCCTATTTTAAACTTTATTATTCATATTATAATCATGAGTTGATTAGATGACACTATCTTGTTCTAGGTCTAGGCTTTGGAACCTTATACCTACTATAGAGTGTGGAGTAATTCATTCTTAGTTACATGTATACACAAATTTACTATTTATGATACACATATTTAGTGGGACCCTCTTTTTATCCTTTTATAGAAAAATCACATTACACAGCTTATGAAAGAAATTGTTATTTTTCCACTCTTTATTTACATGCACTATGGTGAAACTGACACAAATATTACTCTTTGGTGATTGAGTCTTATTCACATTTTCTATCATTCTTGAAATATTTCCTAAATGTTTTATAATCATCCCTAAATCATTCCAACATGGATCATCTCTATAATTCTCAATATAATGATCACTTCTAATACTAAGAATCACCATTCAAGTCTATACACTTCTATTATGATTCTAATATGGATGACACCAATGAAAAATAAATATCCCAAAAAGGAAAATATAAGGGTAACCCAATATAATACTAACAATAAATCCTAGAACTAAATCCTGAGTAGAAGGAAAAATAAAATACTAGATATATAAAATCTTGCTATATATGAATTCATCTTAGCCTACCCCAAATTTTGTGGCTAAGATCCTGAAGCCATATGATTAGTATGAAGGCTTACAATTATGCTTGGGAAACTCTTCTAATACTTATCCTTATCATTTAGTAGGCGCCAAAAAAATGTTCCTCAAAATTCTAATACTAATCCCGATAAAAATTTCCTTCTAATGATCCCGCTTTTCTTATCTTACTACATATCATCCAAATGTGTTTGCAAAAAGCTAGTGCTAATAATACTTTTTTTTTTCACTCACATGAATAATATACCTCAAAAAGTTTAGTAGATTACTCCTAATCCACATTCTCCCCACCTCATGTAGTTGATCACAATGGCCATCCACTTACTTCACCTCTCATAGCCATTAAGGTACGTCAATATATTCCGATAGAACCCTTGGATCCCTATATAGCCATTATGGAAATTGGAGGTATCACCCATTCTATCACTTATAATGGTTTTAACAACCATTAAATTCACATTAAATCCTTTATAAATGTTTACAAGGATTGGATCAAAGATAAATATTGTGCAACTACTAAGCTCTTAGCTAAGACCCTTACACATGATACTTTACATTGGCACCAATCTATCCTATCTAACTCAATCATCGAACATATTCATCAATTATAAATAAGGTGATAATGACAAATTCTAATCACATCAAATGATTAAACACTCATTTCATTAGAACATAACATTATTTCACCGACAACACTCTTTAAAAAATATTCCTTAGTCCATTAAAACATCACCTTCAATACAATGTTAGGTCTTTTTATCCTACCAATTTAGAGGAAAAAATCAAGTAGTCAAAGAGATAATATTATCTTATGAACAAATGAAAAAATCCTAGACCAAAACAATCTCAAAATAAATCCCAATATCAAGCTCAAAATAATCTTCATGTTCTTAATAAACTTTGAAATTGTAATGCTGCAGATGATGAAGTCTTAGACATTCCTAATCCTAAAAATGATTTCCAAATAATCATTCAAAATGATGAATTAAACCCTCCTATATCCAATGGAGGTAATTTCCCCTCTTCTTCCCGTGTAGATAACCATCAACCATTTTCCATGGAAGAGTTACGACAATGTCTCCTTAGGCCATATGTATCACCTCATGATAATTATCACCCTTCTCCTCCATGTATTAATGAGATTTTTTTTTATAGCATGCCAATTAGGGTCATTCACACGAAAAGTTAAAGGTTCTCTACACTATTACCTACATATGTTTGTTTTTTGCTAACTTTAACCATGAAGGTATGGCTCATAAGAGATTATAGGAATTCATGATGGTTGTGCCCATACCAGAAGGTGCAACCATCACAATATCATAAATCAAGCTAATGAGCATCTTAAAGTCTACACTGATCCCTTGCCCAATCACTGTAAGGAATAGGAAAAACATCCCCCTAATATTGATAAGTGACAAGATTCTTATTCTAACACCATTGAAACTACCCATAATCCTGAAATTGAGATCTACAAGAGTGTTGTCAACATAAATGACATGAAATGAGGATTTCCATTATAGACACTTTATTCTATGATCCTTTTTCCAATCCTATAAGACTATATAATCCTATACTATAGGTCATACATTCCAAGAACCACCTCATCATATAATAACTCCTCAAAATACTCTTCAATTCAATGCCATCAATTTCCATGAACCTACATGGATGATGCCATCTACATATTTTTATCCCATGCTTGATGTCATTAGTCAAAATAATCCTATAAGGATGATACCATTTGATTATGCTTCATTACTTTACAATTTTAGTGACCATACACAATTTAAAGGGTCGATGCCATTTGTTAACACATCTATTTCTTCCAACACCATTAGCCTTCACTAATTAACAGGGTCAACACCATACGTTTATCCCTTTTTCACCCTTGAATGCATCAAACACTAGGTACCTAACAAGGTTAATACCACATAGTGGGGAATAAAAATAAAAAAATGATCAAACATGAAGCTTTAATTACTTTAGATCATATTTTTATTGAAATTCCTTAGGTCCCACCACCATTTCACTATCTAACTTAGAATATTGGGATCCAATAAAATAAATCTCTAATATTCGATTCAAATTCCCTTCTTTGAATTAATCGGGACTTATCATAAACATCATAATCACCTTGTGAAAGTTCTCTTTGAAATGAATATACCCTCACCTCTAGATTTAGAACACGAATCTCTTTTGTATGGTTTAAATGAGAGCATAAATAAGAAATGTGAGGAGCTCATGGGTTATAATGATCAAATTACTCGATCAATATTTATCTCTTCACTTTCTCATTAACTCTAAGATCTCGAAGGAGATTCTATTCTAAGAAAAAATCCTCATCTCTTTATATTAGTCAATATTGATAATGTGTAAATCAAGTGAGACCTCATGAATGAAGGATCGAACACATGTTTTTCTTCTTTAGAAAACATCAATGTTTTTACATACTCTACTAATAATATATATCCACTCACAACATGTGTCAAGGATATGAATGAAATAAATTGTCCCCATTGAGTTATATTTGGTTACCTTTTACCATGCCTAATCGAACCATTAGATTAAAAATCACGATCTTAAAATTTCCTCTTTCATAAAAATTTATTTTTCATCGACCCTTGATACATTGGATGTATGAAGTTACATCATCCACTTGTCAGTGTGTTAAATTTCCCTACATAGGATCTGCATTTAATATTCAAGGTTATACCAATCCATGGAACTTTTAGCAATTCCAACATACCAAATTTGAAAAATCCACTCTATTGAGGAACTTCCTTTTGTCCCGTTTCAAGAGTATTAACGCATGAACTATCCCACCAAGTCTCTTTGAGGATATAATGGCCATCCTGAAATAATTAGGAATATACCACATAACCTACTCAAATCATATGACAATGAGCCTGATGAAATCAATCTTGAAATCAAAAGCACCGATATTCCTATTTATATATTTTAGCGATTAACCCTTTTCCATGGTCTCATTATTTCAATAAGGCGATTCGATCACCATTCATTCTTCTTCACCCCCTCATAAGGAGATTATCACTTCACCACCTATTGAAAAAATTATAAAATCTCTTCATATTGACATCACCACTCTTGACTATGATGAGAGTTAGTCACTTGATGACCCATTATTTTTGGCTATTCCCACACCAAGGATGTAGAAATTATTTGATATAAGCAATCACTATGCTCTTCTTTATGTTTCCTACTAAATTTCTACAATCATCTTTCAATTGTAGCATCAATACTATCCATATCTCAAAAGTAGATTCGAGATAATGACAAATTTGATCATGAAAAGGATGCTAGAATAGATGAAGACTCTAACTAACCATAATTTATCATAATATTTCTTCTTGATTCTATTTATTTTGACCCAAATATTGATCCACAACATGTTGTAGCTCCTCTAGATAACCCCACTACTCTTGATCCTCTTGTTGGTACTCATTACGAGCTGTATTTAAAATTGGGGTGACCTTTCTAAAATTTTCCCCTATATGTATAATAGTGGTCACACTAGAGAGATCTTCTTTAAAGCCATGTTCCGAATAAGAATGAGAATGAGCCCATACTAAGTAAAATTTACCATATGGTCTAGTTACTAACATTTTTGGAACAATCTATGAAATAATGATGGTCTAAGTGATGAAATAAAGACGAGATTTGAAGTTCACAATAATGGCCTGCGATGTAGGATCTTTCGGAGGCGGGCCTTTCTTCCAAATTTGTAAAATTGTAGTTGATATATGAGTGAAAAATGTAATGTTCTCTTTGGCTCGAGAGAAAGGGGAATATTCAAGGAATAATCATCCAAACATGTAACTCATAAAATAACATTTCACGATGTTAATATATCCCTGTTCCTTAATTTATTAGTGAGATTATGTAACATGGTTAATAATTTCAACTTACAAGTAAGACATAAGGAATATTTAGGGGAAGTGGGCCCTCTCTATTGCATAACAAGCCACCGTATAAATCTACACGCATCGCCACTCACCGGTATAAGACAAATAAAACACGTGATTGGCTAGCGGGTGTAACCAATCAATATTATTTCCGTTGTCGATGTTCTTTGTTCCCACATGAGAGTGATATTTGGCAAAAAAATAAATGATGGCCAATATGAATAAAGGATGTACAATAAATCACTAAATGGCCTTTGCACCATTAATGCAGCTATAAGGGAATTTATATAATTCAAAAAAGGAACGAAGAAGCATCATTTTGAGTTTGAATTATCAAATTGAGAAATATTTCTAGTCTGAAGTAAAATTACGGTCAAAGGATTTGAGCTAGCTAAGAAATGTTTCTTCACATCCAAACCAAGGAGTTGAGCATACCTAACACGTAAGTGCATCTACTTAATAATTCTCTAGAGTGTGCATGCTTTTGTAAATGATAGTCAGTCATTAAGAGATAAGAATTTTCTGGAAGGGTTTCAAAATTTCATCTTACTTTTTGGTTATAAAATCCTTTATAAAACAAGCAAAATTAATACTGTCCCAAATACTACACTAATAACTTCTTACATAATGTCCTACTTTGATTCAATAATGGATACAAAATTATACGGGAAGGATTAAATGAGTTCAATTTAAGACTAAAGACCCCAAAAGGAATGATACAATGAGGTTAATTGATTAGAGTGGTCTTTATTTGGCTACTTCTTTTCCACCCTCTGAATTATATCCCAAATTGGTTTGAACATGCACCCGGAATTATAAACCCGCATCTCGGGAGGTTAGGGATGGAAGTGGTGGATTGGTGTTATCTTTAACATCCGATTCAATTGATAACCAAAAAGATAGCATGAACAAAATTCAAAGAGGAATTTGGGGATTTTATTATGTTATTAAACTACCTGTTGGAAAGGAGTCTACCCTGTTCTTCCAAGAGTGGATGCACATATTCATCTTACTCATATTATCACCACAAGATCCCATTAATTGCGGGGCTTAATCAATGATTCCATCCATGATCATATAGTGCAAGTAAGTGTTGTAGCTAGGGAGAATCAACTTATATCCTAGTATTTTACATGACCTATTACTTTATGTATAATATAAAATTTGATAGGAAGTTCCCGGGTTGAGGTGTGAAAAGGACCCCAACATTTATAAAATATATGATGTATATCCCCATCTAAATTTATCAAATTATGGAGCACAATTTAGGAGAGTAATTGATGTCTTCTTTTTCCCAACAATATGTTTGTTTTTCCCTACATGGCAATATGAGAGAATGACCCTTGAAGCCAAGAGAAGCATAACAGGATGGGGATGTTACTTCATCCAATTCCCAACTTTCTCTTACATCAGGGTAAGTGGTTTCATAGGAGCCCCATTTCTGCTACCAAGGCATATGTATGACAAGTGGATGTTATTAGAATTGGTCAGACAACTTTTATATGTTCACATAATTTTGGAATCCAAGCACAAGCCCAATATTAAGTTTCAAATCACCGTGGTAGATATACATGCCCAACATTTGTCAAGGAAAAACTAGTTGAAGTAGAAATGAAAAGTTACACTATGGAACAATTTACTCAGATTTGAGCAATTATTATATCAAGTGGTTATTACACCAAGAAGGGGGATCCTCCCAAGACCATGAGTATCACTATGAATATTATTGGATGGATTACAAAGGAGAGGAGGATGTCAGGTTAAGATATCACTCCTAAATGTCTTTAACCCAAATCATTGACTATAAGATAACAATTGTCCTAGAAGGGATTGTGGATAATGAGGACACAAAAAGTCCTAGATATAATCGAGATGATATTGCACAATAACCTCTTCCCCCTATGAATTGGAAAGCTCAAGAGATGAAGTATTTACATCACATAACTATGGGTGTTATGAAGAGAACCTGTTTTGGTTATTTGATCAAAAAGTGGACCTCAGTCAACAAAGCACCATTGTTCTAAATGAGTACAAGGTTAGTGGTATACTTAAAGATGTGTTACCACATTTTAGGAAGGATATAGGAACAATTAAAGGAACTCCTTAAATATATTTTAGATCCCCACTTACTACCCAAAACAGAGATGAGTTAATTTCTTATGTAATTAAAAATGGAAATATGTCTTGCACATTGCTACAAAGGGCTAAGGACCTCATGAAAATAATGACCCCCTTATTTTCACCACTATCCAAGATGTCCCAGCTAGCTCATAAAAATAATCAAGTATATTCTACCAAGGGGTGAGGTAAGAGACTAAACATGGGTCAAACATCCAACATAGATATCGAGAAGAAAAAGGCTAAGGTAAAAGTCCCTTCGGTGGGTTTATCTAAGGAATTGCAATTGAAGAACCAAATATTTATGATGATGTTCCTCTTATAAGGATAATAAGGTGAATAAATCTAACTCCATTAATACCAAAGGGAACTTCCCTAGTTAAAGAGGATAAAAATATACTAAAAGGAAATAATAAAATAATTCAAGATGCCCCCTATACCATTAGTTACCCCTCATCTAGAGGATTTTCTTACATTAGGAACATGTATAATTTTAGCCCAAGCAGCCAAATCTATTCTTCAAAAATGGCTATCCCAAAATTTGGAAGTGTTAGGAGTCCAACACTTTAGAAAATTCAGAAGGATGATTGTGTTGAAGGAGTGAGCCATGAAGAAGTCAACATGGAAAAGTAGAAGAATCCACTCCAATGGAAACACTTGAACACCACAAAGTGGAAGGAATAAAGAAGGATTCAAAACATCCTATGGCTGAGAAAAGTATGGGGGACAAGAAAGAAAATGTTGAGAAACCCCAAACCATTGAAGAAAACCATGTTCTTAAGGTATGAGGTTTAGGAGAGTTAGAAGTAACTAAGATGGTCAAAGGAGAAGATATGTGCAAAAAAGTACACTGGGTTGATTGTAGGAAAAATTTATTATAATAGGGAGGAAGGATGACCATCTCTCCCTAATGAAATAAATGAACAAGTTCTGTACTGTACAAAGTGAAGAGGCCACACTAGCCCTCACCCCGAGTCGGGCATTGTGTAAATCTAGGGGACACATATACAACTTACTCATGAAGTATCACAACTTGCAATTAAAGATAAAATAGGGGATACACAATCATTTGAAGATGAAACAAAGGTTATTGGTACAAAAATGGTCCCTCATATGCCATAACCAATGGTTATAGCACCAACAAGGCCATTCATACCCGGTGAGGAACTACCTCTTGGGGATGGTTGGCAGAGGATCTCCCCACCAAGAAGAAGGTTAGCGTATAGATAAACACATAGGCACTAAAAAGTGCTGCATCTTCAGGATAATCTAGGCCACCTAATAAGGCCAAAATCATTTCTAGGACATTAGTGGAAAATCAAGGAAATAGATACCTGGAGGTAGATACTCCACATAATGAAGTTTAAAGGTAAGAAGAAACTATGTAATATTTCCAAGTTACTAGGACCCCTTTGGGAAAACAATGTACAGAGGGACTAAAACATGATCTATATGTAGTATTCCAATATGTGGTGCAAAAAATTGATAAGGACAAATAAACTAAAGAGAAGTTAAGAGAAAAATTTGAAGTTTTGTCCAATATTGTGAAAATAAAATTCTAGTTAACTTCAACTTCAAAATTACTCACCCATGAGGTTACACATTATGCTTTGCAATATGATGAAGATGTCAATGCCCAAAATGTGGCTACCAAAGAGTGGGAATTTTTTTTATTGAAACCGGTATCCAATCCTTAGTAAAAGTTGGGGCATGTTACAACTGTATCAAAGAACATATTGAATATGGTAATAAATAAACTAGATCATTCCATGAGGAATTAGTAGTGGAGGGGAATGTTGCCCAAAATCAAAGGTATAAATACTATCAGTGAGGAAATATTGGAAAAGGAAGGGATCATATCCCTTGATGGGAAAGGAGAGCACCTCTTATGTGAGGAAGGAATTAAGTTTTGGATAAAGATACTAAAGAATGGACTACAAAAAATTCAAGAGGCTAAGAATAAATCACATAATTATGTTGATGACATTGAATCCTATATTGAAATAATGCTTCGTATGTAGGGGATGTATACCCCTGAAAAGATAAATACAGAGCAACTAGTTGAAATACTCAAAGGATGTGTTGTAGTAAGGACTGAAGTCCATATAGTATTTGATTACTCATTTATCCAAAGGATTATGAACTTATAAAAGTATATTGACAAATTAACTAAAAGCATAAATAAAAAGGAAATAATATTTACAGAATGCATAAATATTTTCTCTAGATAGGAAGAATTTTTTTGCTTCCATGCAGGTCTAGATGAGGAGTTTGTGTTAGAAATTTTCAAGAAATATGATGCCCTCAAGGACAAGATGAAGGAACAGAAGGAAGCTAAAGTTGTTGAACTTGATCAAGCTTAGGCTTGTTCCCTATCTTTATCTCTTCTTTCTTAATTTCTTCCCTCATTCTTTACTATCCAATTTTTGTATTTTCAAAATTGTAAATTGAAAGAAAACACTCAAGTATATTTAAGGTGAATTAGTTAAAGTATATCATACATAAAACGCCATAAAAAAAAAATATTGCTTGTATATATATAAAAATGGGGATTCTATAGGGGCCCCTTCCTTTGGAATATAGATTAAGAATTTTGTATACATATACAAAAGTTTTTGTAACTAGAATATGATCAATCGATGACTTTATAAATTCCTCTCTAAAGACAAGAATAAGAGCTAATAAATTTTTATTCCTGAAATCAAAATTTTTATGGTCTTGAGCTCTGTATACATACTATATAGCTCTTGCTAAATCATGAGACATACCCTTATCCATAAGCTCCTTAATACTTTCCCTCATGTTTCCCAAGATCCCAATAAACTCCAATTTCTTATTATAAGATGAATCCCATTCAAGAAGGTTGATCCCTCATGCAGTACATCTTAGTACCCCGATGAACACCGGTCTTAGAAGATGTAGAAGGCTTACAGGAACAAAATTGGGAGCATTAACATGAACTACTGGGACCCTCTTACATTTCTTTAGTGAAGGTAATGGAACAAAAAAATTCAATGGAGAAGAGGGCATTACGAAATCTTTCTCGAGAAGAAGACTTCACAAATGCCTTTTAAAGGACAACTATCCTTTTCTCCAACTCAGCTAATTTATGAGAAATTGATGATATATCCTCTAGAGGATCTGAATTAGATACTACAGAACGTCTATTGGGATTTATTTGTCTTCCAATCCCTTAGTGAAGAATGTGGGAGATATAGAACAATGTTCGTATTGATAGTTAGCCTCTGAATGGAGCCAAAAACTCTTCAATTTATCTCAGAACTACATGATCTTCTAGGTGAATTAAGTGGTGAAATATAATTTGGAACACTGAGAAGAAGGGGGTCATTTTGATGAGTTTTCTCATCAAATTCACTTGAATTATATGTGAAGTTAGTGGTCCTATGGGATCCTTTTGATCTTCAATTGATAACAACATCCTGATGAATGCTTCATTTGGATAAACAAGATTAAAAATTGAATAAAAATTTTCTGAGGATAGATCTTTCAAATATCCTTCCAGTTCTATGTCTTCCATTTCTCAAGTAGAGGGATGTCACAACTTATTTCATAGAAAATTCCACTTATAATCCCATAAAGAACATACAAATTCATAGTTGGTAAGTAAGAATTTATAGGAAAATAAATCCCGGGAAGTTTGTGCTAGGTATCATGGAAGGATTAAATATAGGATCAATTTGGATGCTCAACACAAGTTGAATAAAGGGAAAGCTAAATGATATCTAGTATAAAGGCATTCCTTTGGTCTGATTTAAGATCTTACATGAGGAAGACATTAAATTCAAATGGTTACCTATAATTATTCCTTTCTCAAAAGTGTATTTTCCAAAAAAGGTGAAAATCAAATCAATTGAAGGAGTGACGTCAGGAGGAAAATGGTTATGAATAAGAACATGAGTGATTTAGACAAGGTGAAAAAGACATTAAGACATCTGAAAATACAAGATAACTACTTTGTGCATGTCCAAATATGTGACATCAAAGTGAAGACTTATTCCAAAAATGGTAAGAAAAAATAGAATCTTTGCGGTTCAACAAGATGCCTTCCCACTCTGATGAGAGCTTCGACTCTTTCTCGAGGGAAAGGGATATTATGTCACTAGTTTTGGGGGGAGATTGAAATGTAAATCCATGATTTTTTTTTATAAATATGAGGGTATTTCCTAATATCCGGGCTTTAGTTTTCTATTTTTATAATTTTAAAGAGAGTAATGTAACTCTACATGTTTCCATTTTCATGTATGGAATACATATGTACTTTGATTTTTCAAGATTTTTGTCTAGGTGGTTTCACCATACAGTCATTGGAAAGTATTGAGGGAATTTAATTCATGTCCCCTTGTCAATAAATTGAAAGTTTTAATGAAATATGCCTACTTATGATTCTAGGTTTATGTTTTGGATCTTTCATGTTGAATTATGATTAATGAGTTTTAATTTTAACTACAATTTTGTGTTTATTACTTCTATGCATAATACACTAAATCATATTTCTAGTAAGTTGCATCTTCTTGGTCATTAGATCAATATTACTTTATAGAATGTAATCTAGAATATATGAGGTAGTTATAAAACACTGTTTCAACCTACTGGTTAGATGATTTTTTCATCCTTTGAGTGTATCTTTAGCGTATGAGAATAAGAGAAATAAGTACTTTGTTAGATCTCTTGCATAAGATTTTATGCTAAGTATTTTCAATATTGTCTTGAAAATATTTCCAGTCGTTGAGTATCAATCAATGAAAACATTTTTTTTTGAATTTTTTTACTACTTAATCATATGTTCTTTACTTTCCAGGATAACATGTTGTCATGGTAGTTATTGATGTTTTATTATAGAAATCAATCATCATTTAATCCCCCTCTTTTACAAATCAAACCTATTAGAATTTTTCCACACCATCACACTTCCATATAAAGATCCATTTACCACCTTGATTTGTGTATTTCCAAGCATAATTAAAGACACTTATTCATACCCAAATTTCCATCAAAAGTGATGCAAGAACAACTAAATTTTGCTATCTCTAGTAACATGTGTCTGATGCACTAAGTATATATGATATTATTGTGACAAATATTGTGAGTGAGTGTTATATTCATGGCCATGCTTATCTCATATTGACCCACCATTTGAAAAATAAAGAAGAATCAAATGAAAACTCTCCCATCTCCATTCAAAGTTACCCAATGGGTTCTCTCACCCTAGTTTAAGGCATAATAAAAGTAGAAGGATTAGGCCATCACCTTTGTATGTGCCTCTTAATCATCCCAAGATATTGGTTGTAAATATAATATCAAACATCTCCTTGGTTTCAAACGACATGTACCACACAAACTATCATCCTCTAAGCCTTCCTATTCTCTAAAATTACTTTCTAGGACCCGGGGGTATAGAATGGAGAACCAACATGCTTATGACACCATTACCAGGAATATTTATTCTAGGAAAGGTTAGAGAATATTTACCTTTAAATATATTTTCTAAAATGTCATAAATTAGAGACTAGTATACTAGTATTTTTGTGATTTCCAATTGTAAGAAGGATTTGTATAAAACTAGTGTTTTTGTGAGTATACTTGAAATTGTTTTACCAAGACTATTGTGAATACCATAAATATTTGCAAAGTATTTTTCCTACTAGGTTGTGAAGTATTTTTTTAGAACATTTTGAGTTAATCTATATCTCTAGGGTGTAAGGCCCTAGTGGTGGATCCACCTTTCAAAGAAAATATGGGTTAGACCAATGTAAATTTTTCATCCTACCCACCATATGGATTAATGCTCCTCTTTGCAAAATTGGAAGGATGAAGATCCTTTTTCAGATCCAAAACCACTAGAAGGTTACTCCCAAAATTGGAAAGTACACATTTAAGAAGGAAACAAATTTGGAAACCTATGGGTGGTCAAAGTTAGGGAAGAAAGGGTGTTCAAACCTATGAATTTGACCTCCTTTGATAGAAGATTACTCTAGCATGATTGATAGTTCTAATATAGGTAGTCATCAAGCATATTTGCATTCTTTGTTTCAAGAAGGTTTAGTTCCTACAAATAGCAAGGGTATTCCTCAACTTCCACATTTGTTTACCTGAGAAAATATTTTTTTTGTGAAAATGAATCCCCCAAATAATTTAATTGTGTGGACCATACTCCTCTACCCCAAATACCTCTGGTTCCCCACCATTTTAATCCTCCATTTGACAATCTACCACCAAATAATATGGATCACCCTCCACCCAGAGCTCCTTTTGTAGTCACTACATATAGACCAATAAATTTCAATGGTATGGTAGGTTATCCTAATGAAGTGCCAAATGAGATCAGAAATAGATTGCCTCGGTTTCAAGGGAACAATGCTATTAGTGGAGATCAACATCTCAAATTCTTCCAAAATATCATGGATGATTATGAAGTTGATTTTGAATATGTTTATGTTAAATTGTTTATACATACATTAGAGGAAGATGTTAGAGAATGGTACAATTTATTACCTACAAATTCAATTGACTCTTGGGCTGAAATGAAGAATGCTTTTAGATTGCAATATGGTGATAAAACTGATCCTAGGTTTCTTCTATCAAAATTGAAAAAATTAATAAGAATCCTAATGAATGTGTACATGATTTTAACACTAGGTTCAACAAGACTTTAACTAGATTACCAGCTAATATAAGGTCCAATGATGAGTCTTTTCTAATTAAATACTCTTATTTTTTTGAAAAAAAGAAGCTTATTATTTGATAGATAAGGCCCCTCGAGAATCGAGGAAATATTTCTTTATGGAAATATAGATAGAGAATAATATCAAAAAGATGGCAAGCCTCCCAAAAGATGTCTCAAGTTGGTCAATCCCAAAATCCTCAAGCGGTAAATCTATTGATTTAGAAGAGGTAGTTAAAACCTTGGCTAGGGAAGTCAAGGAGATTTCATACAAACTTGCTAGAGTAGAGAAAGGGTTGGCCCCAAATCCTCAAGTTCAACATCAATCCCCTAGACATAATATATTTTGGAATCATCCTAAAGGATATCACTGGGTAGAGGATAAAGGAAAAGGGCCTATGGGTTTAGGAAACAAATAAAAAGCCTTCAGAGACAACAAGACAATCCTAAATCCATTGATGGAAAGAGTCAATGGATTTAGGATAGTGTGCTCCTTGTGATAGAAGAGGAGAAAACTACTGATTGGTGTGATAGATATATATATATATATATATATATATATATATATATATATATATCACCTCACCTTTCTTCGAGAAACATGTGTAAGATGATGACAACAATGATGAAGCTAATTTTGGTGATATATGTATGATGGAATGTCCAAAGATTCAATACAAGGGGCCACTTCTACTGACCTCTTGTATGCTAAAACTATGGAAGACTTTTGGGCTTGCACCAATCAAGTATTCTCCCTCCCTTATGTAGTTAATGTTGATGTTGATATGGCTCAATCATTTGAGCTCCCAAATCATGACTTTGAATATCTAAGAGCATTAATGATTAAAAATTATGATGGTGGAATTCCTTTAAAAGAGGATATGAAGTTATTAATGAATTTTTTCGTTTCCCAAGAGAAGGAATATAACTTTCATAAAAGATAAGTTAAGGGACCTATCCTTGCTTCCAAGCCAAAGATGCCTCTCTTGACTAATATCCCTAAGGATACTCCTAAAAGAAACATTCCTGATAAAGGACCTATCATTACCTCAAGGCTAAACACTTATGCCTCAGCCCAAAAAATAAGGAAAAATATCCCATAAAAAAATATAGCCACCATTTCCCCTAATACAAACTTTCCCAAGTATGTTGTATGTGACTTGACCCAGATCCCAAGTCAACTAAAGATCACTGTCACTATTATGGAATTAATTCAGATTCTAGAACACAAAAGAAGGGCATATGAGTATTTGGGGTTGAAAGAGGATGTGGTTGTAAAATAAATGAGTACAAGTAATATGGTGACTCCCCCACTATTTCCAAGATTGAAATAAAAAAGAACAAGAAAAACGTAGAAGAACCCTCAAAAGTGTATTTGGGTCCTTGGTAGAATTACAATTGGATGTGGATCCTTTATTTACCACTCTTATTGTCAATGAACAAATTATCCATAATTGTATGTTTGATTCAACAACATCCTATAACATCATGCCACTAGAGGTCATGAATGAATTGAACATCAAAATAACAACTTATTTTGGGAAGTGTTTTCCTATAGATTCTAGGGAGGTACCTGTTGTTAGATATGTCAAAGGTTTGGTAGTACAAATTTCTCCTTATCTTGGAAAATATTGAACTATGAATGTGGTCATAGTTGATTTCTCTGCTAAATGAGACATGTGTTTTGATTTCATACCCTTGGAAAGAAAGCTATTCAAGTTACATAGAGAGGATAAAATTTTCACCTTATTAAGGACCCTCTGAATGCTTCTTATGAAGTATTATTTGTTGATACAAACTTAGGTAACTTTATAGGTTGTGTTAATTTTGAAGATAAATGTATGGATATAAATGCACACCTTGAAGATGTCAATGTACCATGGACTATGAATTTTTATGGAGCATGTTCTAATATTGGAAATGGAGCTGGATTGGTTTTGAATTCTCCAAACCATGGTTATTTCAATTTATATTTCAAATTAAAATTTGAATTTACCAATAATATAGTTGAATATGAAGCATTTCTCCTTGGTTTAAGAGTAGTATGGAGGCATGGGATTAAAGATATCATTATCCAATGATATTTTGCATTAGTTGTAAAGAAAGTTATAAAAATATATGCAACAAAAAACCAGAGATTAAAACAATATAAGGATGCAATCTAGGATCTCATTGAATTATTTGATTCTTTCAATATGTTGTACCATGAGAAAAACAAAATGTAACAAATGAAAAGTTGGTTTTCCTAGCTTATCTATATGAAAATGAAACAATGTCTCCATATTGCAATTATGAAGTAGAAGTGTTGGTTAGACCCTTAGTCCCTTATAACATTCAACATTGGTAGGTTTTTGAAGATGATGCTTAGATCTAAGGGTTCTTAAATTGCATAGGTGAGCTCACTAATCAACATATTTACCTAGAACCTACAATGGTGTTATGTGAAAGAAAATAAACCCTCTTTGGGAAGGATGTAATTTAGTTGAAAACAAATACTATCCCTAGAGGAATTTTTAGCCTTGAATCAAATTTTGACAACACTGAAAAAATTATGAGAAAGCATATCCATGTGCCCAGAGATGTTGTGGAATAAAATTTGGGAAATTCTCATAACCCAAGAAAGGTTTGGCTAGGAAGCAACATGAATGAATTATAGAAAAAAGATTATACCAAATAACTAAGAAAGTATCGGGATTATCTTGCATGGTATTATTATGAGTTGAAGGCTTATAGGGAAGATTTGTTTCAACATGAGATACCATTGGAGCCTCATACCAATCCCTTCAGGTAAAAAGTAAAGGCCTATCAACCCCATCCTTGTAACTAAGATACAAGAGGAGTTAAAAAAGTTGAGAGATTGTGGGATAATACAACCCACTAGGTACTCCTCATGGGTGGAAAACTTGGTACTAGTTAGGAAAATGAATGAGGATATTAGGCTTTGTATGGATTTCCAGAATTTAAAAAAATCATCACTCAAGGATAATTATCCATTACCCAACATGTGCAATATTTTGCAAAAGGTAATAATATTTTAGTTACTATCTACATTATATGACTTCTCAGGTTATAACTAGGTAGTGATAAAACAATCCAAACAATTCAAAACTGCTTTCACCACCCCTTGGGAACATATGTCTATTTTAGGATTCCTTTTGGATTAATGAATGCTAGAGAAACTTTTCAAAGATCCATGGATGGCATTCTCTGGTTTTATTAATGATTTCATTACAGTTTATCAAGATGATATAATTGTCTTCTCTAGAAAAATGGGTGACCATTTGGAGCACCTTGAAAAGATATTGATCAGATGTAGAGAATATGGGATATCATTAAACCCGAAGAAGTTTCATTTTGGGTTACAAAAAATATAAAAGTTTTTGGGACATATAATATCACAAGAGGGAGTTATGATAGACCTTGAAAGGATGGAGGAAATTGATAAATCAGTACATCCACCATGTCTAAAAAGGGTATCCAATATTTCTTTGGAAAAATATTTTTGTGAGAAGATTTATCTCTAACTTTCCTGAGATCACTCTCCCCATCACAAGAATGTTAAAGAAAATTCAAGTCATCAAATGGGAAGAATGGGTCGTTCAAGTATTTGAAGGAATACATGCTACACTCAAAACTCGACCCCATATTAATCATCCCTAATTATAAAAAGGAGTTTCAAAGGTTATCTTTTGCCTTAAAAATAAATTACTTCTATTATTATTGCAGAAAGATGAAAAGGGGCATGAGAAACTCAGTTTATTTTTAATTAAAGGCTTGTAGGATTCCGAGTTGAAATATTCCATTATGGAGAAACAAGCTTTTGCCTTAGTAAAATCTACTAAAATTTTCAGACCCTATATTATGAGTTCCAAAATCATAGCCTATGTGCCTCATACAATGGTAAAGGATATCCTATCCTAGATGGATATGTCAAGCAAGAGGTGTAGGTGGGTGAATAAGCTTAAAATGTATAATATGGAGATTCAAACCAAAAAGTTGGTTAAAGGCTTGTGTTTAGAAATAATGATGAAAGAGATCAGTTTATAGGTAGTTGAGATACACAATGTTGACAAGGAAGATAAAAACACTCATGAAAATGTGAGTACCTGAGTTTGGTACAAATACATAGTGTACTACTTAATAAACTTGAATTATCCTGTTCACCTAGACAAGAATCAAAGGAGGACACTCAAGTTGGTTTCCCAAAAATATATTCTGATTGATCATGGAATGGCTTGGAAGAGTCTGAAGTGAGTCTTATTGAGGTGCTTAATAGGGATGAGGCTCCCAAGATTATTATTGAGTTTCATGGAGGATTGTGTGGTGGCCATTTTGTTGGAAGAGTTACTTCCCATAAAATCTTAAGAGCAGGCTATTGGTGGCCTTCCCTTTTTAAAGATGTATCCCTCCTGGTTCAAAATGTGAGAGTTGTCAACATTTCTTAGGAAGGATGAAAGATTATAGATATCTCCCCTCTAATTTGTTTCTATGGAGGCTCCATTCAAATAATGGGGATTAGATTTTATAGGTGAGATATCAGATTCCTCAAGTGTTATCCAAGAGTGAATATTCATGGCCACTAATTATTTCACTAAATGGGTTGAAGCTATCTATATTAAGAAGGAAACTCATCAAGTGGTCATGGAATTCATCCTTAATCACATAATTTATAGATTTGGGGTCCCCCAAGTTGGTTTCTGATAATGCCATGATTTTTAGAGTAAAAACCTTGGAAACTATGTGCCATGATTATGGCATAACCTTGGCCTATGCATCAAAATACAATCCACAAGGAATGGGAAAGTAGAATCAAGCTATAAGAACCTACTAAAAATCCCAAGGAGAACATTAGAAACAAATAAAAGGAAGTGGGGTGAGCAACTCAAGTTTTCACTATGGGAAGACAAAGTTACCACCAAGAGATCTACCTTTTGAATTGGTTTATGGGGTTCAAGATATTTTTCCCTTTACTTACAACTATATGCTTATCAATTCATGTAATAGTTAGAGGATGGGGAAGGAGTAAGTCCTTATGAATCCAGAATCAGTTGGTCATAGAATTGATGAAGTAAGAAGGGAATCCCATCAAAGGCATGTTAAGTTCAGGAAAATATCAAGAAAATATTTGATAAAAAGGTTACCCTAAGAACTTTTCATGTAGGAGACCTAGTTTTGTTATGGGATAATAGGCATGAAGACAAGGAAAGCATGGAAAATTTGATGCCCTATGGATGGGACCTTACTCCATCGACATTAGGATTGGAGAACACACTTTCTTCCTAAGATATTTGAAAGGAAAATTACTATATTTTCCTGTCAATGATAGAATATCAAGCATTTCTTGACTAAATCAAATCTTCGGTATGTCCTTTTGTGTTGTGTATAATTTTTTTAATTTTGTTGTTTCATTTTTGTGCTTTGGTGTATAGTGATAGGTTTTATTCATTTTCATTATACCCATGACATGTTATGTATCCATCTAGAAGGCCATGTGTATTTGTCCTCATGACTCCTTACCCAATGGACTAGCTATCTGGTCTCGTATTTTATGAAATTTGTTTATGGTTCTCATGGCACCACAGAGTGCCCACCCCTAAGATGGAATTGACATTGGCACTCATTCTCGAACATGTATCTAAAACTATGGTGACCTTTATAAAACTTTCCCTTATTCTTAAAACCTTGATATGTATAAGACTGGTCACACCAGATAGTTCTTCTTTAAACCCATGTTCTAGAATCAAAACAATTCCGTACTAAGTTACATTTACCATATGGTCTATGTACTATCTATTTTGGAACAATCTATGAAATAATAATGGTCTGAGTGACGAAAGAAGCATGAGATTAAAAGTTCACAAGAATGGCCTATAACGTAGGATATTTCGAGGTGATAATTTCTTCCTCTCGAA
Source organism: Taxus wallichiana var. yunnanensis (assembly GCA_018340775.1). Lineage (NCBI taxonomy): Eukaryota > Viridiplantae > Streptophyta > Pinopsida > Cupressales > Taxaceae > Taxus > Taxus wallichiana. The sequence continues at coordinate 163,953,048 of CM031234.1, forward strand.
AAATTGTAGTTAATACATGAGTGCAAACCGTAATGTTTTCTCCGTATCTAATAAAGGGTAATATTCAAGGAATAATCACACTTATGGGGCTCTCATATAAACATGGAAATTACCTTGCATGATGCTAATATATTCTCCATGCTTGAAGACGAGAGTTCCCGATCCTTAATGTATCAAATGGTCTTACCCAAAGAGTATGTAACCCATTTAATACTTGCAACTTGTATAAGGGAAATTATATAATTCAAAAATGAATGAATAAGAATCATTTTGAGTTCAAATTATCAAACTAAGAAATATTTCTAGCGTGTCTTGGGTGAATTTTAGAATTAAAACTACAGAGACAAAGGATTTGAGCTAGCTAAGAAACATTTCTTCACATCCGGACAAGGAATTGAGCATAAATAATAAGAAAGTGAATCTAATTGATAATTATTTGGAGTGTGCATATGATTTTGCAATTGATAGTTAGTCATTAAGAGATAAGAATTTTCTAGAAGGGTTTTGAAATTTTGTTTTGCTTTCTAGTTATTAAATCACTTATAAAACAAGAAAAATGAAGACTAGCCCAAATACCACACCAATAAATTATCGTATAACGTATTTCTTTGATTTAATAATGGATACACATTTATATGGGGAAAAATTAACCTATTTCAATTTAAGACTAAATGCCCCAAGTAGGAATAATATAATGAGGTTAATTCATGAGAGTGGTCTTTCTTTGGCTACTTCTACATTATATCTCGAACTAGTCTAGTCATGTGTCCAAAATCATAATATTGTACCACGGAGGTTAGGGATGGAAGTGGTGCATTTTTTTATCTTCAATAACTATTTCAATTGATAAAATTTTAGGGTTTCCATATTTAACACATGTGGCCAACATTAATATAAAAATGGAGGAGAATATTGGGCCTATAATTATAGTGACTTGTTGAAATTTGTAAATGAGCAATGGTTTCTAAAACCTAAGGCATCACTCACTATATTCCCAAAAATCTAGCACGAATAAAATTCAAAGAGGAATTTGGGGATTGTATTATGTTATTGAACCGTCTAGTTGGAAATGAGTTTTCCATGTTATTCCTAGAGTGGATTTGCATGTTCATATTAATAATATTATCACCAAAATATCCCATTCATTGGGGAATTAATAAGTGGGGAACCTTTGAGAAACATCATGTGTAAGATTTAGGCCTCTAAATGGTGTTGTACTTGAAAGAACTCATACCCAAAGATGATTTCGTTGTGAATTTTTTGGTGACCTGCAATTGAAGAAATAAATAGTGGGTATTATCACTTATGATTTGTCCCTAGTCAATTATCCAATCCCATTCAATGATAATGAGGATGAAGTGAGCCATAAAATAATGAAAATATTGTGTGTCCTCGCTACATTGATTACCTGCTAAGGAGAATGATCACCTCAAAATATCCCTCATGAAATTCATGCCTAGAAAAAATATTTAGTACATGAGAAGGCTTCCTTACTTATTTCAATCATGATCCGAGTGCGAGGCCTTGGACATAGGATTATGTCTTATACCATTCACTTGATGAAAATTCCTTTGTGACTATGACTATATTGTTACTTGTCGGTATTTGCATACATTGCATGAGATTCCCTTCAAAGAGAGCACCGCAAGTATAGAATTATCGTATGTTCTTATGATCATTGATTTTGTCTCATAGTGTTGAGAAAATTCTAGAAATAATTATGTACTATGAATATAAATGGGATGACCACTACAACATATAATCCACTCATGAAAATATTTTCTTCCATTGGTTCCCTTGGGCCTCCAAGCATCCGAATCTTCCGGTCTTCTAGGTCCATGTGAGCAACATCACTATCACCCACATCTAGATATTCTAATACCAAGGTTGAAATAGGTTCCGAATAGATAAATTTAACTTCATGATGTTAAAAATAAAAAATATGAGAGAAAATGAAACCAATAACAACTTTATGCACCAAAACTGAAACTTTCTATTTTTAGTGGTACTTAAGGGCTACTTTTTTTTCTTTTATGATTTTTTTCTCAAATTAAATCTCTTGAATATCCTAACATGTTGATAATACCTTCATTTATGTTGATTTATTTATTTGGAAATATTTTATTTTTAGTAATTTGATTTTGTCTTTTTTTTTGGAAAAACTGTTTGTTTTGTCTAGTTTGCCATTTTCACTGCTTTTTTGAATGTTATGAAATAGAGGAAGTTAAATTTTTTGAAGGGTTTCTACTTTTAGTAATTTTTAGAATTAGATAATTTATATTTTTATAATTTTCACTTACCATATTTCATTCACAACAAAAATTCCCTCATCGGATTTAGCTCGACTCCATGATCCTGTGCTCCAAATTTCACAGTGATCCGTCTACCAAAACTCTCCCAAACTGAAAAAGTAACTTTTAGGGAAAGAGTTTCAATTTTTCTACTATTAAAATCTAGGGATTCATTAAATTTTCAATAAAATTCTTCTTGAGGTTCCCGGTATAGAGATATTCCTTGAAAAAAATTCCTAGAATCCGCCTTCGAGTTTATAAGTTATGAATTTTTCTTCATTTTCACGTTCATGGCTTCCCTGGAAAAAATTGGCATCATGTCTGGTGATTTTTTAGGTATTTGGAGGTTTATGACATCAAAAATGGCTTGGTCAAACTAGGTAAAGAAATAGAGGTAAAACAAGTTATGTTTTTAAAGCAACCCAATAATCTAATATTAAGCTCATGGGTGAGAAAAGAGTTAACTTTAAAACTAGGGTTTTTATGGCTTAGGGGAGGGGTGCATTTTTTTGTTCCCTCTATACCGGGACAAGAGGAATAATAAAAATGCACCACGGTAGGATTGTGCCACTTGGATGCTTCTCGTGAAATATGAGGAAATGGGTTTAACACTGACAGGATGAAGAAAGGTCATATGAGGAACAAGGGGGAATATATGAGGGGTGGGGAAATTTTTTACGTACCCTCTATCTCATTTTTCCCATGCATAAGAGGGAAAAGATAGACAAGAGGGACAAAAAGTCTCACATGGAGCCAAACCAAAAATTGACTAAGTATGAGAACTTGAAAACACACTTCCTGGAGCTCCATATGGTCATTTCTTTAAAAAAATTATATTATATTTAATCCATAGAAAATTTATAGAACAATGGGATAGGTTTAAGGACCTGATTTTTCCTCCTCCAAAAATGTCCCTTTTTCTTTCGAGACAATTGGGTGTGTCTGTGAAAATCAAGATTCCTTGTGAAGTCATCAGTTCTTGTGATAAATGTGGTGGTTCCAAAATGTTTATAATTAATATATTTTTAAAATTCATACTTTATTTATTCTCAACCCCTTATGTATCTCTAAGAATTATCTCGTGAAGATCAAGTTCTCGTATTTAGCTCTACACTCCTTACACATGAAAAACCCACTTGTTGCACAAACTGCTCCAAAACCACCAAAAGTTTCGTAAAATTTATTAAAATGTTTACAAAACATTAATAAATCTCTAATACCACCTCCGGATGATTATGGTCTTTCAATTCACTCCCAAAGCATGCTCACCTTCCCTAAAAAGCCTAGAATTTACCTTTATATGTGCACTAAGAAACTAGCCTTCGAAGAACTTCATAGAATGAGATGGATGACCTTGATATCTTATGTAAAACACCTTTAAAATATTATTGAACACAATTTGAGGACTTGAAAGGTTGGGATGGGCATGATACATAAGGAATACTAACTTAGAGAGGGGTTTACGATAAAATATTATATTTGGGCTAAGTTATCATTTTTCAAGTTTTAATTTTTGGGATTACAAAATACATGATAACAAAAGCACATGTGGAATTTATTCATGCAAAAATAATTTTAAAGGCTAAATTCTTCATTTTTTCTATGGTTCAAAACCATGACACACATTCCCCATTCATCTAGTAGTAAATATGGGATACCTAAAATTTAAGTATCCTATTCTTGACACTTGGGTGATATTTTTGATAAAAATAGTACATCTCTCATTGATGGGACCAAGTGTGAAGTTTCTATGTGACATGTAGTAATAGTTTCATATCTTATAGTGAACTTGGTACTATATCTAGTTCCTCAAGATTATATGTGACCAATCTGCGGATAGGGTACCTTCCAATCTTGGTGGTGAAATACCGTGAGAGATACAAGGAAAATAATGGAGGTAGATAAATGATGAAATAATTATAAGGAATTGAGAAGTTGAGACAAACGTGTAATGTAAGACTCATGCACCTTATAACGCTAATGGTTCCTATTATAGCTCCATCTAATTATACTACCCATTTATAGAGTGACTCATATTCAAGACCAAGTTGGTCTAATATTTTTTTGGGCATCATTAAACTTCTTTTCCTTGAGTTTATCATGCAATTGTACACTAACTAATTTCATATAATAAGAGATACATAGAAGGGTGGTGGATTTATGACTTCAAATTATTGTTAATATCTTTTTAAAGCGTATTGGTGAGCACAACCTTATCTTTATCCTTTATTGTTTCATGCAGCGTGGTAAGATCAGCCATGACCAGCCATGACAACTTGTAGAAGATATATTTGTCCAAGAATAGCCAAAGATTCCAACATTGAGATGATGACATTGGTTCTTTTCATTTGCTCCAAGATGTTGAAAGAATTGACCGTAGGTTTCTGCAATAGAGGAGCAATATTTTCCTTCCTCAAATTTTCAATATGTGGTTTTTCTCTATTAGATGGTGGAAATTCTACATTTCATAGATTTGTAGTGTACTTAAGGGTTACTCCATTCATGCAGATATGATTCTAAAACCTAAAATCTACTTAATTTCATGGGTTTCTTGATTTATGAATGTAGACTCGGGAGGAAAAAGGGTGGAATTCTCACTTCCATCTACCTTATTTTTACCTAGTGTTTGTGGACACACTTTATGAAGGTGCTTAACTTGTTAATCAAAGTTTCATGTTCAAATTAGTATTACGAGAAATCAACAAAACACCAAACAACCTCAAACATGCAAGGGATTGGTACCTTGGGGATGATGATAGATGCAAGCACTGAATGGATAATGAGCTTCTCACCTTGATCTCAACAAACCTACAATTCACATACACTTGAAAAAAATGGATTAGATACCTCCATGCAGGATGCTTGATGGAGTGGATTCGAGACACATACACTTCCTTGGTGGTTGTCAACCCTCATGTTCACAAAACAGGAATAAATTTTAAATGATAAAACAACATGCCAAAACTAAAGAGATTTGCAATATACTGAATGATATAAAGATGATACCTAGCCAACATTTCGATATAACAAAAAATTGATCGTTAGAGTGACAATATGAGACCGATAGAGCTTTGCCTCCAAACACTCCACAATATGATTCAAAGCTTCACAAACAATTTTGGATTTTTTTTGTGAATTTTAAGCTTTGGAATTTCTAGAATTTTCCATATATTTTCAGAGGGGGAGAAAGAGTCCTATTTATAACTTGAATTTGGATTAAACTATAAGGTTAATGAATAACCGATATTTTCAAAAGCAATCCTGATTAATGGGACATGATGAAGAGTTGATTTTATTGTGGGGTTCATGATGTGAGAAAAAGAAAAGGTGTGATGTGGAGTGGGGACATGATTAGGTGTAATAGTGAAGCCATGTGCTTACTTTACACTATTGATTTTTGGATTTGTTGTCAGATGTTGAGATTTTGAATTATTGAATTCATGGGTGGGGTTAATAATTTAATAATTTTAGGGAATTGAATTTTTAGGTGGAGATTGATTTTTAGGTGGGAATTGATTTTGACTTAAGTGGGGAACATGTGGGGCTCTTGATTTGTATATTTTTAAGATTATTTAATTATGAAATAGGATGATATGACTTAATTGGAAAAATGGATTATTTAGCATATAATGCAGTTTTGGCATGTGACATGAGATTAATTAAGTTATAAGATTAATTAACTAATATGCAGTTTTGTGGGAAACGAGATTTGCACGGTAAGCCTTCTAAAGGAGACAAAACATGGGGTGATACCAAAATTTGGTGTCTACATTTTCCCCTTTTTGTTGAGTGGTTTGCGATAGCAAGCCACAAGACAAAAAAAAAGGGTTGGATGAAATTATGTGTTTGAGGATGGATAAAGATATGACCAAAGGCAAGATGCCCCTAAGTAAAAAGGATTGCAATAACAATGTGAAATATGGAGGTGACTCTAATATCACATTGGTAGAGGTAAATTGTGGTCTTAAAGGAGACATGTGACAATGTTCTACATACCATTGAGTGGGTGAAGACCACTGTAGTATGGATGTAAACCATGATGAGCAATAAGTCATAGGAAAACATCAAAGTATGCGCAACTGAATGTGAAAGGTATGCGAAATACTTCGTATGCGAGGAATCAAGTGAAAAATCATGTGTCCGAAAAAGGGACGAGGATGAAAATAATGATGCCCCAACACAAGGCACGATATAGAAGGTAAATATGTAAATAAAATGCCCTGGGGGAATGAGTGTAATCATAAATGTGGACATGATGAGCAGATAGGATAGAAGTGTGAGATAAAATGCCCCAAAAGGGTGATAAATATGGTGATAAAAATATGTTTCATATGAAAGCTTAGTAAGTGACGAAAAACTAGTAGGAAAAGAAAAGAGAAATAAATCCCACTTATTTGACAAGAAGGTGTTAAGTTACTTTTGCGAAAAAAAAAGTTGATCAAACATTCGTGAATGAGAACAAGATGGGATAGGTGATGGCCATTATGGTATCCTCAAAGACAAAAATTCCATGGGAAGATGTGATGAGGGATGTAGATGATATATGATAAAGATAAGAGGAGAAGAAATGGAGAGGGTATAATGGGCCTGGAGAAAAAGAAAATAGAAAAAGAGAATAAAAGAATAAATTTATGACAAAGGACAAACAAAGAAGGAGTAGACAAGATGAGAGGAGGGAAGAATTAAAAGTAATAATATGAGAGAAGGAGGAAGGGATTTATCGTAAGAAATAAGAAACATATATAATAAAGAGGGAAGATGGTGGAAGGAAGAAATGAAGAAGGAAAAAGAAGAAGAGGACAAGAAAAGGATAGAACAAATGGTGAAGGAGCAAGGAAAAGGAAAATGGAAAGAGAAGAGAGTAAAGGGTGAAAACTCAAGATAGATGTGCAATATGAAAGCAATGAAAACCAAGAAATATACAATATGTAGAAGATGATGGAGAGAAATGGTGAAAAGATGGAGGGTGATGAGCTCGAGGAGAAATGTTAGAGGACGATTGAGAGTGGAAAGATAAGAAAAAGGAATAGACATGAGTAGTGGTAGATTATGAGAAGAGCAAGAAAAGTTAAAAGTGAAGGAGACAAAAGGATGAAAGATGGAGAAGGATATAAGAGATAGGGATGATAGGGGAAGAAGAAAAAAAAGAAGACAACAAGGAAATGACAGAGGAGAGGGTTAAATGGAGATGAAGATAAAAATGAAGGGAGTGAAGAAATATGAAAGGGATGAAGGGAGAGAAATAGTGGAACACAAAAGAGATGATAGAGTTGAGAAAAGGAAGAGGTGGATATGAGAGAAGGATGATAAGAGAAATGAACGAGAAGATGAGATGAGAGTAGGGGGTACAATCAGAAAAAAAAAGGGAGAGAAGGATGGAAAGGGGATGAAGAAGATGAAGTTAAAGAAAATGAAAGAGGAGGTAGAGTAGAGAAGAGAAAGAAAGAAACAATGAGGGGCCAAGAGGTTGTAGAGAAGATGAGAGAATGGAAGAGAAACTGATATATGATGATGGAAAAGGTAGGGTGTTAGAGAAAAAAAGGAGGTTTGGTAGTGGGAAGATGAAAATGATAGGGAAAGAAGAGACGATAGAGCAGAAATGGGAAGAATATTGAACCAAGGCATTATGATGAAGAAATAGGCCAAGAATAAGAAACATACCGTATGGAAGTGCATGTGAAGAATGAGACGATAAAAAAGATGGGACAATGCTGGTGAGCCAAAGTTATCAATGGGGAAGTAAGAAAGAAGTGCGAGGTAAAATGCGGAAGAAGACGATATAGAGGAAGTGAAATAAGACAAAGATCATAAAGGAGGAGAGGAAAATAGAGAACATTATGTAGAAGAAAGTGAACCAAGAACGAAGATATTTAGTAAATGAGGATTAGTAGGGAAGGATGGGATGAAAAGTGAGAAGAGGGAGAGAGTAAATGAGGAATGGAAGAAGAAATGCCAATAAAGGGACATTAGGAGAAGTCCCCCGATAATGATCAAAGGACACAGAGGAAGGTGGGAATGAAGATAAAATGGAGGAGGTTAGAAAGAGGGAATAGGGTTGCACATAATGGGGATGAGTAATTTTTAGGAGAAGTCCACCGATAATTATTAGTGTGGAAATGGAATATGATGATGAAAGAATGTAAGGGAATATTAACAACAATGACGAGTAAACAAGGTGTTAGATATGTGGGAGAACTTGAGAAGGTAGAGTGGAAAGAGTAAAGAAAGGAGGGATAACGATTTGTGTGGAGATGAAGGTGAGGAGAGGATGTAGTGGATGAGGATGTGGATGAAGATGAAGAAACACGACATAGTAAGAAATGGTATGAAGTGGTTAAGTTAGATTTCTAAACAAGGGATAATGGAGATGATATTTAGGGAAGTCAGAGATATTTGGTGCGAGGAAGAAAGAGGAGGAAAGAGGATGTGTTTATGGGGAATGAAGAGAAAATGTGGATGGTGGGAATGTGGAGTGATGGGGAAAGGAAAGAAGATAGATCATCCCTAAGAGAGACTCTTAAGTAAGATCGTCATGCCATGCCGTAGGAATGGTTAAGTAGGATCACCAAGATGAAGAAGAAGAAGAATGATGAAAAGAAGCAGATGATTGGAAAGGTTGATGGTAAGAGTGTATGACAAGATGGACTGAAGGGGAACCCTCAAGTATATTTTCCATACTGTGAAAGTGTGTAAGTAAGGTGATCGAGCAGAAGATGGATACTAGGAAGGATGAGAAAAGAGTGAGTGGTGTATACCAGAGTAGAATAAACGATGAGAAGGGGCGATAATAACGAAAGAAGGGAAAAAGGAGTGTAACATAAACAAATGGAGGAATGTATGTGGTGTAGGATGGAGAGTGTGAGGAGAATCCTTAATTGGGATGCCCATGTTATGAGAGTGATGATGCCAAATTGTTAAGTAGAATATATAGAGCGGGAAGACATTTCTAGTGATGATTTTCATTTGATGGAATGGAAAATGGTGGAGGAGTTTCTACAACGGCATGATCTTAGGAAAGGGATATATTTCAATTAAGAGGCTTGCGTGAAATGGGTGATTAAGTAAGATTGTCAAGCTAAAAGTTGAAATAATGAAAGGAGATCGAAATGATGAAACATGTGACGTAGGAAGTGACACCAGTAAAAGGACATTAGAGGAAAATAAAACAACAATAATTATCAGGGTGGAGGACGGGTGAAGGATCGAAGAAACAATGGAGAAGGACGAAGTGGGTGAGAAGAGAAGTGGAGAATGAGATGGGGTGAATTTTAGGAGAAAATTTGGTTGGCAAAGGAGACTAGGAGGAAGGAATGGTCAACAGACATGATTCCAAATGAGACCTTGTCTAGAATGACAGTCTACTTTGAGTAGGATTTTCATGTTGTGTGGGTACTTATGTGGATGTGCCAAGCTGGGGATGAAAATCCTAGAATGGTGAAGAAGATGATGTCTGTACTCTGTGATAGACAAAAATAAAAACAGTGAGAGGGGTAATGGGTGGATAATTGGTGAAAAGAGAAGAGTGATGTGAGAAGATGGATGGAGAAAGGTCATGTTGGCCATGGTGGGGGATGAGGAGCTGCTGGATAATTAATGATAATTGAGATATACCCTCAAGTAGAATTCCCAAACCAAATAGTGTATTAAAGAGAGTGTTTAAAAATAATAATTGATCTCATGGTTTTTTTTTAGATGACGTTAATAGGGGACATCCTTAAGAGTAAAATATGGATGCATATTTTATGATATGAAATTTGATCTCTAAGAATATGATTGTGATACAAGATGACCATAAAAAGGGGCACATAAGAAATTCATGCTTCAAACCGGATAAGAGGTAAACAAGAAAAGGTACTACTTAAAGGAATTTTAGTTGCAGTCGATAACATGTGTTAGCACATAACCAATGATAGTTAATTATACTAAAAGACCCTAAGGTAGATATGGATGAAAGATTCACATAAACCTAATGTTAACATGACAAGGGATTTAAGATGCAACTTGTATGTGGGAAGAGGGTTCTCTAAAGGTTGTGTTCCTTATGTCTATTCCCCAGCTCTGGGAAAGGGAAAGAATAATAACGGAAGAAAGATGATCAATGGGAAGCTTTCTGAGAATTTTGATAAAGGAAGGCTGATCAAAGTGGGAAACCTTTCAAATTCCATAATAAAAGAGTATCCATCCTTTGAGGGTATGGTATACTTTAAACATAATATGAATGGAAATAATAATATATATGATAGTAATCCTTTGAGGGATCAATCTATTTCTTGTGATTTTTCTTTTGACTTTGATTTGCATGCTTTTCTTTTTATTTTCCTTTTTTTTCTCTTTTTTTGCATGAACAACTATCCTTCGAGGCATCAATTATTTTTGATACTTTTTTTTACGTTTTTGCATACATGAATTTTAGCTTTACATGGGGGAGATATGAGAACAGCTAAGTAGACCACTTAGGAGGGGATAATGAATGTACAAGAGATACCATTGGACCTTTTACATGAGTGCAATTGGAGAATGAGAGGGTGATGGATGTAATTATTGTGGAGTTCTCACCAAATGGGAGAACTTACCCATAATGAATATGCTCGAGTAGAGCTCGGTACTCATATTTAAGGTCATATCAAGGAAATGAAGGTAGACCACATAATTCATATCATTACCATGATAGATGGAAGGGGATAATGATGGAGGAATGATATAAAGATATGACTATATGCTCATGGGTGCATGTGCTAATGATAGAATGGCCTTAAGTACAATGCATTAAGAGGTTAAGTTCTAAGTTTACCATCAAGGGAAGCAAAATGATAGATGATAATATATGGTTTGATCCAGTTGGGAAGAAACTTTCCCCATTTATTCCTTGATTAACGCCACGTCCGAGATAAGATAAGAAATTGGTAGGATGAGATAGATGAGTGAAGGTAAAAATATGCGCTACCCTTTAAGGAAGAGAAAACATGTGTTCCCTAACGAGACAAGTAGATGGTCCCTTGAAGGAGGGGAGATTATGACCACAACAGTGGATTTCGGATAATATGGAATGGTACCTCCCCCAAGGGAAGGGCAAGAATGACCACAACGGTGGGTTTAGGATGAGAGTGAAAGATTAGATAAGACATCATGAGATAGATAAGATGGAATCTATGTGTTTCCTTTAAAAGTGAATAAGCAAGAAAAATATATGTATCCCAATGAGATGAAACATGGCCATAAGGGTGGGCTTATGATGAAAATATGGTGCCTCCAAGAGAGACACAATCATGGCCACAAAGGTGGACTTTGATGAAAAATATGGTCCCTCAATGGAAGGACAAATATGGCCTCAAAGAGGACTTTGATGAACATAAATGGTCCCTTATTGGAAGGAAAACATGGCCTCAAAGGAGGACTTTGATGACACAATCATGGCCACAAAGGTGGACTTTGATGAAAAATATAGAAATATGGTCCCTTAACTAAGGAAAAACATGGCCACAATAGTGGGCTTAAGATGAAAATAAATGGTCCCCTAAGGGATAGATGCATATGGCCACAAAAGTGGGCTTAAAATGAGATGAATATTTGGATGGGGTTAGTTTAGATTGGATGGATTTGGATGAGGTAAATAAAACAATGTCAAGGAGTAAAGTCCCCCAAGTGTCAAGGGGGTTGTTTAGCTAGTTGAGAATATGAATAATATGCTCAAGGACGAGGGGAGGCTACTCCCCCAACTAAAGAGATTATATCACTTTGTAGGAAAATTGGATGTGGATGAGTTAAAGAGATTGGATGATGATAACTTTAGATTTGGATTAGGTAGATGAGTTGGGATCATAGGAAAACAATGTTGATGAATAAGGGAGGACCCTCTGTATGAGGAATAACATGTGAAGGAGATATGTTAATGGAGGATGGAGGAGAAGACTTAGAGACTTTGATAGATGTGGAGTTAGTTGCAGATAAAATGGTAGAGGAAAATCCATGAAAAGGTCATCCATTTCAATGAGATCATGGATGATAGTCTGAAGGGCCTTACAACATTTAGTTCCATGACCTAGGGTACGATGGTAGGCACAAATGAGGTGGGGATCAAACCATAATGGATTCTTACTATTTGGGTTAAATGCCTTGACAGGTGGGAGTGTGATGGCGGAAATTTTTAATAAGTGTTGAAGGGCTTCCGCATAAGATTTAATTGATATATTAGTATATGTATTTTATTTGGAATATTTAGACTTAGATTTGGATGCAAATGCTTGGGATGTGGTTGTTTGAGCTGTCTTGGAGGATTGAGTCATGTCATTCCACAATTTTGATTCTATTTAATGACACTTGAAATTTTAGAGGAAGATTCAGATCTCGAAAGAATGTTGGATGGTTTTGATTTTTTTTGGTGAAGTGATTGTGACACTTAGATGGAGAAGGTGGCCCTAGAATAGGTTGATATTGTCCCAAAATAGATGATGTAGATTTGATATTTGTTGGAGAAATGTCTATATTCTTTCGGGGACACATAAGATATCGTTGTGGAAGTGTACCAAGGATCTTAGATTTGGATTGTGAAGGAGCATTATTAGAATAAATGACAATAATTTCATCCGAAGGGTCTAAAGGTTGTGTCATAGTTGATACAGGTGGAAAGATTAGTGTTTTCATGGTGATGTCTCGATGAAGGTTGGTTTGTTGTGGAAGTATCTATAGATGAGATAAGAGGGTTATTTGAAGTTGTTGTAAGTTGAAGTGTTTTCCAATATTCTTCAAATGATGTGGAAGAAGAGGATGATGTGGTAATAGTCACACTAGTTGATGTGATTGGCATGGGTAGAAGTGTGGAAAGAGGAACTGAGATAGAATCAATAGATGGTATGATAGGTAAAGGCGGAATAGATGTGGATGGGGAGTGTTAGGAAACCCGATGGATGAGGATGTAGAAATATGAGTTGTATTAGTTGTGGATGGGGAAGGATGTTCCCCCTAAATGAGGAAATCATCTTCCTCAATAAGGTCATGGATGATGGTTTGAAAGGCCCTACACTGCTCAATGTTGTGGCCCGAGAACATGATGATAGGTGCAAATGAAATTGGGATTGAACCACGGTGGATTCTTATTTTGAGGGTTAAAGGATTTGATGGGAGGAAGTGTGATCGTAGATGTTTGAATTAGATGTCGAAGGATATCTGCATAGGACTTGATCGAAGTGTCAAAAAAGATAACTCTTATGGGTTTTAAGATGATGTTTTGGCTTGATTTAGACGTGGAAGTTTGGGATGTCAATGTATGAAATGATATAGATGTTGAGGATGGGGGTGGATTGCATTGCGGTTTTGGTGTTTTAGTTTCATTTTTAGTGTTGGTTGATGATTCAGGGTCACATGGGATGGACTGAGAGGTCACTCAAATAATTTTCATGGACAATGAAGGATCCTCTTTAGACGAATCTTTATTTAAAGGTGACATGGTTGTGAAAGTTCCTGAGTATGAGGGGACATTTTCATTTGGATAGATGAGGTCAAAGGTGTGGATGTTGAAGTGGAAGGAAGAGATTGGTTTGGTTTGGGAAGGAGGTATCCTTCCTTAATGAAGTCATGAAAAATGGCTTGAAATGCTCTGCAATGTCCAATATCATGTCCAGGGGTACGATGATATGTGCAAACAAGGATGGAATTAAACCACAATGGTTTCTTGCTATTGGGGTGAAAGGCCCTAATAGGTGGAAGTGTGATTGCAGAAATTTGTAACAAGTGTCGGAAGACCTCCATACATGATTCAACCGAAGCGTTAGGAGGTGATTTGTCTATGTGGAATATCTTGCTCTTTGGAGAAGAAGTGGATGTTTGAGATAATTCAGATGTTGAGGACAAAGTTCAAGCATGTTTATGTCTTGATGGCTGAAAGTCAGTTTTTGGTTGTGGTTTCATAGTGTTGGATGATTTTGGTTTTAGTTGAAGGGGTGTCGGGTTGGATTGTTTAGAGGAAGGAATATTAATTTCCTATATAAGGTATTTTTGGGACAATGTTTTAGTGGTTGTGAATTCTATTTGAGAGGTTTCATCCTTAGGAGGAACGACAATAATTTCAAGCAGAGGATTAAGAGGTGGTGTTGATATAGGCGTAGGAAGCAATATTTGTTCGATGGAATCTAAGGAAGGTGAAGATTGATTTGGTTTCCCTGATGAGGTAGAAGGATCATTTGAAGTTGAAGTAAGTTGAATTTATTTCAAAGGTTCTTCAAATGATGTAGGAGGGGAGGATGATGTGGATGTGGTCTCAATGACTGATGTGGTAGGTGCGTGAATTAGGATTGAATCTATGGTTGGTATTAAGGGTAAAAATGGAATAGATGTGGATGAGGTATAGATATATTCAGTGTGGAATCAATGGTGGATGTGGGTATGGGTATTGAAAGAGGTGCTAGATGTACAATATTAATTGAATAAGGATCAAAATTATGTGGTGTGAAGGTAGAAATGGATTTTCCAATGGTGGATTTGGGAAGGTTTGTTGGAAGATATCCAGGAGTTGAGATCGAATTGGTTGGGAGGTTGTGTAATATTGGGAAGTAGGGACATAGTAGGATGGATGATATTTTGAGGTACATGAAGTGTGGTAAATGAAGTAGGGGTGGCATTGGCATAAGGTGACGGGGATAGAGTAGGACTCTGTGGTTGACATAATTGAGAACTAGAGTTATGGTGAAAGTATTTGTAAATGGGGCTAGAAAGAGGCAAACATGAGGTATTGATCATGCTAGATGTCTCGAGGAGTAGTAGTAATTGATGTGATAGGCATGGAGGTTGTAGTTATGGTTGGTGTGGGTGTAGGATATGTATTGGATGGTCTTGGTTGTATAACACAAGGAGTGGATGGAGACGGATATAAGGAATCTTGGTATGTTAAAGAAGGAGGATATATTTAATATGATGCTTGATGTTGGATTAACATATTTGATTGTTGGTACATATAGGAAGTGTGCATGTTGGTAAATTTTCATGATTGGATGGGTATTCTAGATGAAGTAGGGATAAAGTTGATATGGCATGATGTAGGTGTAATTTGATCCATCAATTGAGTGGATTAACATAATTATGGGGTTTTGGGATACATAAGTAAGCAAGATGCATGAGTTCTTTTAAAGCCAAAATGGGGTGTGAATTGTCGATGAGAAAAATCACTCAAGAAAGGGAGATTATAACATAGAAAGGAGAAAATAGAGGAAAAATGAGGAATACTTGTATAGCACTTTTCCTTTTCTCTCTGGTCATTGTATAAGGGTTAACGATGTTTGAGAGAAATAATTGATGATTAGGAATGTACGACGACTCTATAACTATAGATGAGGTTGACAAGAGGTGATTAACAACGTGGTTTGAGTTTAG